>JACCIC010000077.1:1507500-1757500 GCA_018907035.1 Sycobia sp. Sy_11
TCGGACGATCCAGCGGTAACGAAACAAAGAGAGGAAGAGAAGACATCGTAGAACAATTGCGACGGCCATCATCGCGCTTTTCTATCCCTCTGTCTATTCTCTGAACTTGGCTGTTAGACACCCCGAGGAGAGATGGAGAGGCCGAGAGAATCGATAGAGAGGGGAGGGGCGAGTCGGAAAAAAAAGAGATAAATCCTAACGCGGGCGAGCTTCCGCCGATTACTTCGGGACAATGGCGCTTTTGCGCGGTTTATCTGTGACACGCCGCGCGCGGAGGCGCGACGCTGGTCGAACCGCACGTCCAAAGCCACCCATCTAAGGATACGCAAACGCGCGCGCAAACACACACGCACACACAGACAGAGACTCATACGCACAACGTTTCCGCGTGAACTAACGTTCTCGGCCACAGCTTTATACGGCGCGTAAAAGAAATGGGAGAGGGAAAAAGGTGAATGCCATCGACTACATATCTATATATACACCGTATATGGCGGACCCGGTGCGAATGCACGCTCGCGCGCGACCACATCGACGATAACGCTGCCCGGGACCACGGGATAGTTTCCCCGGATCGCGACTTGTGAGGATGGCGCGAGAGGGACGATGGAGGTTCTGGACAAGATTCACACCGGTCCGTGCTTGATTTATCTAACTGATTTCTTTTGTTTCCTTTTTCTTTTTCTTGGTTTTTTTTTTTTTTTTTTTACTAACACCTTGTTCAAGGAGGTCGGGCTCTTTCCCCTGCGTGTTTGGCGAGACCGTCTTAGAGGTGCGGGCGGGGAAGGGGCGAGGGTATAACATTTTTCAGATTCCAATCAATAGCCGATTGGATTTTTTTCTTCTTCTCTGAAGAGGATCGCTTTATTTTCGAGCGGTAAAAATTTTTCATAGGATGCCGGATCGTTCGGCCGTAGCTCGGTAGAAGACGTAGTCGGTGGATAAATTTTCTGTTAGATTTTCTATGTTCCAAGGTTCGTACTTATATGAAGAGAGTTAATTATTGTGGAAAAAATATTTAGAACGTTTACTAAATTCGAGTTTCAAGAAAAATTTAAAAACCTTTTGCAAAAAAAAAATAAAACATATGTTAAAAAAACGATATTCTTCTAGTGACGATATAAAAGGCCGAAAACTCAGTCGACACCAGAAGTGAACTTGAGCCATGCAGCCATGGTTGCCACTGTGGATGCATTTGTTTCCACGAACTATTTTTACGCACGAAAAAAAAATTGTCTTATTCGCAGTTAATGTATTTTTAGCCTGTGTAAATGTATGTTAGAACCTAGTATGAAACACGTAAGTAGATCTCCGATTTAGTTTGAGAATTTTTCATAAACCAATTCATAAACTTTTAAAGAATTTTTTTCCTAGTCGCAACTAGATTCGACGTTCAGCCTTATGAATGTTAATCAAGTTCAAATACGGAATTAACGATCTAAGATATATAAAGATAATTGGGTTTGGTTATGCATGCAGAGGACGGAGAGTTTTTTTCTAAATCTGTCTGATCTTAATTTCTAGAATTATCAGGAAAAAGTATTTATTTAATGTTAATTATAAATTATCAATAGGTGGTATAAATACATGCTTGTACGTTTAGATAGAAGATTTCAAGCTTTTCAAGCTATTAAAATATCGGATGTAAATTCTGGCGTGTAGTATGCTTCATATCAACATACGTATGTATGTATGTATGTTGATATGAAGCATACTGAAGCATATATATATATATATATATATATATATATATATATATATATATATACACGTACTTTATACGGAGCTTTTAATGGAACTGTTCGTCTCGAGCATATGAATTTATTCAGATCTCTCATATGCGCAGTTATTACGGAAACAATGAGAGTATATGATTTCAACTCACGAATCGGGGCGCTTGTGCGCATATATATATTTCAATTAAATCCACATCTTGTCCCCTTACCTGAAACATATAAGAAGGAAAAGAGCGTTATTAGTATAATGATTAATGGTACAGACGTATAATAAAAATAGAACTATAAAAACTGTATACATATGGTGAAGGAGATCCTATAAGAAGCTAATAAACCCTACGGCAATATATTCTTTTAATAGTAATATAAATATATATATATATATATATATATATATATATATATATATATGGACTAATTTAATAATGCGGTGCCCACGCGTAATGCGCGAGCAGTAAAAGCTAATGCAAGCTCCCCAAAATTTCTCTCTGTCTACCAACTAATAACGCGCGGAGAGCGCAGACCGAGAGGACCTAACCCAATAAAAACAAGGTTTCTGTCCTCTCCCGCTGTCACAAGTCTGCTGCGACACCACATACAGAGGCACACATACAGTGAGGTAGGAAGAGAGAGAGAGAGAGAGAGAGCGAAAGAGGGGGGGAGGGAGAGGGAGAGAAACAGAGATAGCGGAGTATTCATATATACGTATAATAGCGTAACGCACTCGCGACAAATTTACGATCTCCCCTACCCAACCCCCCTCAATTCCCATATCGTCTAAGTAAGCAATCGAAGCGTGCGTATTGCCGAAATTTCAGGGCTCGTAAAGCCGCCAGTCCCATTTGCGCGACCTGTTCTGCGTGCGGTATGGGGCGGGACATGGGCGAAACGTAAGAGAGTCGTGCGTTTATCTATATACGTATGTATGCATGGCGCGCGCGCGTGTGTGTATGTGTGTGTGTGTGTGTGCGCGCGCGCGCGTGTGTGTGTCTGTGTGTAAAGCTCGCTCCACTCCCTCGGGCGTGGACAATATAATTCTCCACGGGCGCAAAGTGCGCGTACTTGTTTCAGGCGACGCGGACACTCTCGCCGCAAGCTCCCTCCCACTCCCTCGGCCACCGCGCGTTGCGCGAGGCGCACGCCTACACGAATACATGTGCGATCACACACATTCGCATTACCGTATACAAAGCGTTCAGACCGGTCGAGTTATCTTTGGTCCCGCGTGCGCAGCATGTATATAAATGTACCTTGCACTCATATGCGCGAGAAGGGCCGGCCAGATGAAGGAGGGCGGGGGGGGGAGGGGGGATCTGCAGTACTGGCGTGACTTGTGCGTTCGCTCGCCGGGTTCATATACGAACGATATAAGCTCGTGGGCCGGCAGCGCACGACTCCTCCATGTTTACGTTTATGTCTATTTACTTGTCTCGAAATGCCTCGGTGCTTATTGCTGGTGAGATAGAGGCAGGAGGGAGAGGAGAGAGAGAGAGAGAGAGAGAGAGAGAGAGAGAGAGATAGCTGCATTTGCTAATTTAACACATACAACGGGGAGTTGAGTGAAATTTGGGGACGGTCTAGGGTGCGATTGTCGCTGAGCATTCATTCGTGCAAGGCTTTTAGAAAGAGGTCAATAGGAGTAAATTATATATAGTTATATATATATATATATATATATATATATATATATATATATATAGTCTCTATATAGTTATATATATAGTCTCTATATAGTCTCTATATAAATTATATATAGTCTCGCGTGAGAGACTGATAATATCGTTTAAATACATCGAGTATAATAAAATACTTTCATGATATTTGTTGTTATATTGGAATATCGACTTTGCTAAAGCAATTACTTGTGTATACATAAAGCATACTTTTTGCATGAATTTCCGGATATACGCAGAACTTCTACTGTTTTCCTATATATATATATATATATATATATATATATATATATATATATAAATACATATAGAACGCCAGGTGGAGCATCTAGGCTTATACGTTGTGAAGTTGAAGAGACCGTTTAATTCCAAACCACTTCCAAACGAAATGTTCACGGTAGCATATGATGCATATATATATATATATATATATATATATATATATATATAGAGAGAGAGAGAGAGAGAGAGAGAAAGAGAGAGGGGGGGGAGAAAACATAGAACTTGTCGTAGGTGTATTCCTCGCGCGCGGTTGACGGGGCTTTAAACAAACTAATATTAAACTATACTACCGCGCGGTCGACCAATGCGCATCGCCGAGCATATACCCATTGTTCCCAGTTTCCACCTCGACTATTTTCATTTGTACGTATCGTCCATAGTTTGTATTGTCTGGAGGCGCCCGATAAATATCAATAATTATCGTGATTTTTCAATCGCAGTTCTACGAAATTCCAGTAATTCAATATCAATATATGAGCCATACGAATGTATTTCGTCGCGAGGACTAAATTACCAAGGCGACTTTACGCGAGAGCTCAAAAAGTTTTGATCGCGATTGCGAGGAACGCCGGGAAGCGAGCCGCCGACTCGGATACAATTAACGATTGATCGCTTTCTATTTCCACGTACCAATGCCGATACTCTGTTTTCGACAACTATATAGACGCAATATCCTGCCACGGAGTTTAGCGTATTTCGATAAATATTCGTCGACTCGAGTATCCCGTGAATTATTGATAATATTATAAATATAGCCGCGGAGCAGCTATATGGCAGCGAGTTCAGCAAGTTGAGCGTCGTAATGGGCAGAGAGACTCTAGAGGGCGTCCGACGAAGTTTCTTACACGCCATTCTCTACCCAGCGTCAAAGTCCACAGTAGAGCCACAAGCGTACCGCAATGTAGCTGCATAATCGCAAGCATTATACATTCATCGCCGACCGCCCCCCCAAAATCTCACTGATGGATTACGATTCGAGCCCCTTCCCCCCTCCCGCCCATCACCTCCTTTAGTTACCGCAATAATCAGCATTAATTCTTTCGTCCCGCGACCGCGACGTCCGCACTTACGGAGGGCAGAGCTGTCTACCGAACGCGCGCGTACACGCGCGAGTCCATAATCATACGGGGACATTGAGGCGCGTGTGCGCGAGCACACGTGCAGGCCGAGTGGAGTACTTAACCCCGGAGCTTGCGTCTATAGATACGCGCGGGGTCAGTCTTGTAACCGCGCGCATCGGGAGGAGCGAGGAGGACGTCCTTACACGCGCGGCAGACTGTAATGCGAGGGAGCAGACAGCAGAGGGCTTATACACACACATATATATACACAGATATATGCGATGTATACAAGGGGAAAGAAGGATCGCGGGAGCCGGATAGCCCCGTCATACATGTCGGGACGACGATGCGAAAATCGCCTTTAATGTTCTTCCGCTCGACTAGCCGCAACGTCGACGTCCCTCCCTCTCTCTCCCTCTCTCTCTCTCTCTCCCTCTCTCTCTCTCTTTCTTTCTTCCTCTATCCTTCATCTCTTTGGCTTTTCCTCCTCCTACTCCAACTCATGCACGCCACCCACTTCCTCCCCAGAGGAGGAGAAAGGAAAGCCAAGGATACACAGACACGCAGAGGGAGAGAAAGAGAGAGAGAGAGAGAGAGAGAGAGAGGGAGACGGAACAGACACTAAGGACAAGCTGCGCCTCCAGGGGATCTTCGACTTTTCTTGGATTATGTATCGAGGGGAGACGGAGTGAAGGAAGAAAGAGAGAAAAGAGGCCGGCCAAATTTACAACTTTCCTCGAGTCCACGCTACATCGTCGGCATCGTCGTCGTCGTCATCGTCGTCTACACGAAAACGTCTATATAAGTGTGTGCGTGCGTGCGTGCGTGCGTGTGTGCGTTTGTGTACTACGCGGCGCTCGCGCGGAAGATATGAGCTATACATATATATACGTATATGGAGTATCCGGTTGGGGAGGTGGGGTTGTGGAGATACACACATAGGGCAATTCAATTTTGTAGAGGCACCCGGCAAACTTTCCAGAAAGCCGGCGAATGGAGGGAGGGAGTGGGATTCACCGACTCGTCCAGTGAATTTTCACTTCTTCGTCAGTTATTGTTGTCTTTTTTTTTTAAACTTTTCTGCGACTATACACGAACGTATATTAAGAACGTCTCGGCAGCGTCAGCACTGCGAAACTGCGATTACGACGATATATTTAAAAAGTCCCGTGAAAGTAGTTGATGTAATCGATTATGCAAATCAGTTTCCAAGTCGGTAAATGCAAGTTTTGCTTTTACACCGAGGAAAGATCCGGTGGCATGAATGCTAATGTCATCGGATCTTGAGAATTTCAGCAATGCAGGGCTTGGTTTGAAGATTAAACGGTCCTTAATTAATGCAATAACAGCGTCCGGGGCCGGGTTTATAATAAGGGCTTCGAGGGATTTAATCCCGAAGTCCTTATAAATCCTTTATAAAAATTATGAATAAGCTCTTAAAGCATTATTATTATTATTATTATTATTATTATTTTTAAATATATTGAAATAATATTCCTAGCATAGATACAAAATCCATTGTGGGAAACATAAAACTTGTCTGTTCGACTTTAAACGCCACTTTATGCTTTGAATTTTGAAATTATTTGAATTGAATAATAATTTAATAAAAATCCTTCATCATATTTTATAAAATTAACCTGAAAAAATTTGCATGGAGCCTCTGCACATTCATAACAGCTATATGGGCCCACAACTAGTACACATAGTCAATTATGCAATTATGCTACTGCGTCGTCCATTATGCTACTATTTACATACTTTTTTATATTAATACTTGCAAACAGTTTTTTACAGTCTATTAAATAATTAGTCGTCTCATTAGCCCAATTATTAAATTATATTGAATATTATTATAAAATCAAAACTACCAAAATAGAAACTATTAAAAACTATTAGAGAATGGACTATTACCAGTAAGTATTATGTACTTTTTAATCGTCCTATGTTTAACGGTCCATAATGTCATATAATTTTGTTTTATTGGTAGAATTAAATTTTGGAATTTACAATAATTGCATTTTATTTGTTGTTTATTACTGCAAAAATAAAGAGCGATTGTACGTAGCGTTGATTCTAATTGACCTGAAAATCGTCGACAGAATCTGTTTTTATATTGAATAGAGCTAATCGTGAGAATTCATTGGATTATTTGCAGTTTGATTATGGCAAAAAATAAAATGACATATATTAAATTTCATTCATTAAAATAAAATATTATTCAATTTCTTAGTCGGTTATTTTCTATATAATAATATAAAATACAATTGATTATGTATATATTCTAAATAACCAAATTAGTACCAACGATTTTAAATCTTATATTTAAACTTATATTTAAGTCTTACCCGCCTAACGCACGTTATGATTACTCGGTACATTACATCTGCTCAATCGTAATCTTATACTAATTTTAGTCTTTTTACGATTCCATTGTATTATTATAGTAATTCATGATATACAATAGAATCATTCAATAATATAATGCATCGATCAAACGAATTAAAAAGTATTGATAAAATTTTTTTTCATCTAAATGAGCTGTTCGCGATGAAGGAGTTAATTATAATTGTAGGCAAATGGCGTGCAATCCGAAGCAGACCCGCCAAAAGAACGATGTACGATAGCGATGAGGGGCAAACAAAAAAAAAAAACAAAAAAAGTCAAATCAATCCACTGAGTACACTGTCTTCCTTCCCGGGTTCGAGAGACTAGCGAAAACGCCAAGGAATTTTTCCGGAAGAGGTTTAGTGGCTCTCTTTGTAAAAATATTAATCCTCGAAAACGGCTTGGACAATAAAAGAGGGAATACTGTTTAGTACTCGGTCGTTCTGCACCCCATACGCAATTTCGCACCGACCCAACGGACATTAAACCGATCGCCGCGCGAACTCATATATATATATATATATATATATATATATATATATATATATATATATATGTATGTACACACAAAATCGCACGCGCGCCTCGCTGAAATAAGAGCCTCTCGGACTTTAAATAATAACAGCCCGGGCGCTTCCTCCTC
This sequence comes from Sycobia sp. Sy_11, assembly GCA_018907035.1. Classification (NCBI taxonomy): domain Eukaryota; kingdom Metazoa; phylum Arthropoda; class Insecta; order Hymenoptera; family Epichrysomallidae; genus Sycobia; species Sycobia sp. Sy_11. The sequence continues at coordinate 1,515,284 of JACCIC010000077.1, forward strand.
GTCGACGCAGTCAACGACGTCCTGTCGCAACGCCGCTCTCCCTCGTTCACTTCCACACCCCCCTCGCCACTCCCCCCCCCCCGACAAAAGAGCAACGCGCGCCTGTCGACGAAGGGAAGGCGACGAAAGTCGAAGGGGAAATCCGTTCATCCTTCGAGCGATTATTCACGAGGGGAGCGAAGGGGGACACTCTGCCACCCCCCCTCCACCCTCCGATCCCACCCCTTGCCCAATGAATCTCGGCGAAAGCGCGTACGGGTGCATCCGACTCCCCGAACCCCCCCCCCCCCCACGCCCTCGTGCCAACACTCTCGGATCTTGTCTCGAGGTCGTTTTATTCGCATAAAGTGCTCGCCAGCGCGCCTAAAAAATTCAACGGTAGCATGAGAGGGAGGGGGTGGTGGAAGGGGCTGCTATGCGCGCACAACCCGAAATATCGGCAGCTGCGACTCGTCAAATTTTTATAAAACCACCGTGGACCTCGCCGGCGTAAAGCATTTCCGCGATACTACGCCGCGTCGTATAATATCTCTATTCTCTTTTCGTGCGTGAGAGATAATGCTCTCTCTCTCTCTCTCTCTCTCTCTCTCTCTCTCTTTCTGCCTGTATGTGTGTGTGTGTGCGTGTGTGTGTGTGTGTGTGTGTGTCTGTGTAGTGCGACGACGGGGATGAGGGTGGCGGGTCGGCCTATGTTTCAGAGAGTCACGGATTTTTCAAGAGGCGGAAAATCCGGGGCACGCTTGGCTAACTTTTGTTTGATGTTTAGAATGGTCGGGGCTGTACGCTGGATAGGTAGGGCGACGAGGGATCGAGGGAAAAACGTTGCGCCCGCCGCGTCGAATAGTTAATGGAGATTTGCGAGGTGGCGTGGAGTTTTTTTCATTTTTTTCTTTTTTTTTTTGTCGAGTTTTCAAGATTTATAGTTCGGATGTGGGACGCTCGGAGTGGGTAGATAAAGGGACGGATAATATTTGGCTGATGAATCTTAAAAAAAAAAAAAAAAACAAAAAAAGAGAAATTTCATACGCTGTGTTTCAAGCAAAACAACGATCATTAGAATCATAAAGCGCTCCTACTCCTGTCGTATACCTAGTGCCTTATGAAAATGCTCGTCGTACGAACTTTAATTTTTCTACATCCAACTGCTGGTAAATAAAAATCAATATAAACTTCATGCGTGCGTTCATTTCTATATTGGTTCCATATACAGCCCAATGGCACAGGTCGGTAATATTTATTTTCGAATTTATAACTCATTATACATAAACGCTGGGGGTAAAATTAAATTATTCGTTGTAAAAATATTTTCATCGCCCCCGGCGAATGTAAATTTTGGAGCTGTACGTACGTACGTACGTCACACACACCCACACATACTCACACACACTCATATATACCTGTATGTGTGTGTGTGAATGTGTGAATATAAATTAAATAAAATCAAAATTTAACACAAAAATACATGCGCGCGCACAGATCTCTATATGTAGGTATGTGTCTATATGAATAGACTCGACTCGTTTTATTAAAAATTCCAGAACCGGAACAATTTACAGAATTTCAAATATCCCGAGGGAAAAGTGAATTGGTAGTGTATACAGCGTTTGCAAATAATGTTTGAAAAACTTCCAACAATTTTTTTGCTCTACCAAAAGTGCATTTATTATAATTTTCTTTGTTTTTTTTTTTTTTTTTTATGTTGAAATACACTTTTGCGCGTGGTTCAGCGACTGTTCATGTTTATGTAGGATATACATTAGTGCGCTTATAAAGTTTATTCTCTATACAATACTTACACTCACGTATATACAAACATTCAATATTTTATTCGTGCCATCAATTACATTTTTCGGAAAAGTTTCTACATATACATAAAGAGATGATGTAATGCGCGCGAGAACAATCTTGTGAAAATCAATCCCCCTTTGCATATTGTACGCTATCGAATCTGCGAATTTTTGCTTTTAACTCTATACATATATTTTTGTGCGTGTGTATATATATCTCTGTGTGTGTATGTGCACGTGCGTGTCTCTCTCGATGTGTGTCTGTGTGTATACAGCGCTAGAAAAAGGCGCCGTGCGAAAATTATTCGCGACCAATTCCCATATAGAATAAGAAAATTCATATAATACGCACGAGGGACATTAATTCGACCCGTCCCTCCCTTCAATGTCTCTTTGGTAATTTAATTTGCCCCCGCTCCGTAGACACTGTGCGCCCGCGCGCGTTCGCCGGCCCGAGGGCCTCTTTTGTTCTCATCTCACCGTCCGCCCGGCCGTCCCGCCGCCTCGATCTTTATGATTTAATCATGAATGTATTATTGGCCCGCAACAAAAAAGTACAACCCTCCGTCCCGCTGCGCCAAAACCCCTGTCGCGTTCATATATATATATATATATAATATATATATATATATATATATATATATATATATATATATATAAAGCTTATGTGTATATGTATGTACACAAATATGTTTCAATCTAATATCCACCTTCACGCTTCGGTGCTCTGATTGACCGGCGGTTACACTCAAAATTTGCCCCCCCCCCGTACTTTTTAGTAGTATCTCTTTTTTTCAGCGCTAAAAATTGTTATACCTTCACTCAAGCCTCCGTTCAACCGGAGTCGCCTACTTTGTATGTCTGACTGTCTCTCTCTGTGTGTGTGTGTGGTGTGTGTGTGTGTGTGTGTGTGTGTGTGTGTGTGTGTGTGTGTGTGTGTATCAGAACATAATTTAGTGGTCGATTTAAAATTCGATTAAACTGCAATGAAATTCGGCGCTTTCGGCAGTGGCTTTGACGGTTTTAGTTGTTGTTGGTGTTGATAAAGCTGCTAAATGGAAAAATGCTAAAAGCTTTATAAGATTCGCGCAATTATATCGAAATATTATTCTCTGTCCGTATAGATGGCTCTATACGTGGTTGGCTGTGCGCTAATTAATTGGCGAAATCTTCGTTCGACACTCCGCGTTCGTACTCCGCCCACGCATAATGAGCCGAATTATCATACTCGGGGAAATTCAGCCAGTTAATGATCACAGTCACGGCAAACCGTTTCCATCATTAATAGACTACTGGGACTCCGGCGTCTCCGACACACGCCCGTCGAATTAATAATATTTCCGCAAAACTCGTCCCGAGTGTTTTTCATTTATCTAATACCCCTTCTTCGATCTTCTCCCTTTATCCGAAATCTATTTCAATCCGATAGCGCGCAGGGAAAAAGACAGAGCGTTCCATTAATTTTATATATCGAACGTTTAAACGGGGACGGGAGAGGGTAAGGGGGAGGCGGGGGTGAGCACTCGTTATTATATTCGCAAACGAACGATCCACCAGCGGTTATTATATATGTGCCGCTTTTGAATTAGGTTAATTAAAGAGAGAAATTTCAAATAAATTATTTCCTTTCCGCGTATATATAAATGTAGGTATATATTTGTCTGTCTATAAATGTATGTAAAATGTACATGTATTTGTCTATACATATATATATATATATATATATATATATATATATACATCAGCGATTTCATTTCGCCGGAAACACATTATTTATATATATATATATATATATATATATATATATATATATATATATACGAGTAGAGAAAATCAATTTTGAAGCGCTTTGAAGTATATAATCCTTTATTGTGCGATTGCTTTAGCCATCTTTTTTACTTTCTTTCAATTTCATATTTGTATTATTTCGTTTTCGTTTTGTTTTTTGTTTTTATTTTAATAATAACTCGCTTATTGTCGTTTTAGTCGGATTTTATTTTGCATACATGTCGATAAGCTTGGGAGCGGGCGACGGATAAAGGATGGCTCGACAAAGAAACGACGAATTACGGGCGCAATTAATAGAGGCTTCATTTAGAGAGATTTTTCATGATTATGATGACTGTATTATATATTTCTGCTTGGAAATGTCCTCGACGCGTCCCTAGTTCGGGCCGAATCCCCGCCGCTATTACCGATGATTTCCTCGTGCACGAAATACTCGCCAGATTCGAGTTAGAATGCCCAAGAATTTTCTAATAAACGTCTCATCTTAATTATTACTCTCTTGGATCTATTCGGATCTCCTTACCCTTTGCCGATTCGAGAAAGAAATGCGTGTGCTCTGCAGTGGAAATTGTACAAATAGGAAAAAGCTCAAGTGTCTGACTAGTTTCTGCCCAGATCCTAACAATATCTTAACTCGTCCCCTATCAAAAATACCAGCAAAAGTGGAACTAAGCTTCGGCTAGATTTCCTTGCTCCATCCCAATATTGAATAAGGAAAATTAATCAGATACTAGTCAGATTCGAGAGTGAATTCCCACACGGGCTGGGGCGCGGAAAATGGGGTTAAGTTACCGAATTCGAGCGCATTCATGGGCTCGACACGCGTGTTCGATTATCGCATGGGCATACCACTCAGCCGTCTTGTGCCAACGAACGAAATACACAAAAGTCCTGTAAACCCATCTCGATTTTCGTTTTGAACGTTCTATTCGCATTATTATTATTATATTCCTTTCATCTCGATTGTATATAACGCGAGCGACTGAATCAATCCAAACGTTCGTTAAAATAAACCACGATCATAAAAATCGATCGCATCCGATCAATTTCTGTCGAAATCATCGCGTGAATTTTATATGAGCGTTGGATTTGACGCCTCGTTATTTTATCGCCGTGTCATTGAAATTTGACGATCGCGCCCACTCCGGTCCCTATTTTTCCATTATTCTCACCTTGGAGATATAATAATCTCAGGTCAACAGCGAAGGGGTAACACGTTCAACTTGATTCATAAAGACTAGTTGCTTTGTATATGCTATTCAACCTGTGAATTTGTTCGTTTTCTGTTTAACTTTTCAGTATCACTGCATTGAAGAGAGAACTGGGAAACAGAGCCAGAGTGCGATTTTTAATTTATCTACCGATAGATGTAAGATTGATGCTTGCGTATTATATTATGTCTTAGATGCATTGTAACTTTTGTCTAGCACTACTTATTACCTTCTGCGATATTGAGTTGTGATCCAAGTTATTATGTTACTTATAGTTGTTTTTATGATACTTATCGTACTTTTATTTTCATATTAACGATACATCCTATATCTGGCAAAGAAACTATGTTTTTTTAGCGCTTTATAAAATGCATATGTTGTTATTCTTATGATTGAAATGCATATTTATATGTACAAATAAATGAATCTCTAACTATCTATCTATCTATATATCAATCTATCTCTACCAGTATTTTAGCAACCAAAAGGTAGAAGAAAAAAAAGCTGGAACGGAGCAAAAAACGGAGGCTTGATTGAAAAGTAGGGCATCACTGAAAAAAATGGACAGATTTCCGTGAAATCGTTCAGGCAGCTTGTGTTCTATCTAGATATATATATATATATATATATATATATATATATATATATATAGACACTCCGTGATGTCTGACACGTCCATCGTCCGGGTCGATTGATTGGCCCGCGTCGTGTCGCATCAAAGGTTTCCGTCGAACGGCTTTAGCCCGGCTGGGTCGGGCGGAGAAATTTACGAGTGCCGCGGGCTGATGGGAGTGACGTTGAGGCGGCGCGCCCACGAGGGCGAACTTTCCAGGGAAATATTATTCAGCTCCGAAGGGATGCCGGCCCGTGGGGAGTGGGGAAAAACAATGAAATGTTGTTGTTGTTGTTGTTGTTGTTGGTTTTTTCAGCGGATGGGTAATTTTATTTTTGTCCATGGATTCGACAGGTTCCTCTGCACTGAGAGAAATTTTCTAATAAAAATTGCGATACTATATGCTCGGTAATTAGATTGCAGATTGGCGTAATTTAAACAATTTTCTAAGCGTAAAGTTGAAAATTTACAATTAATGTAGTATAATTTATTTGAATCAATGGAATTTTGATAGACCTTCACAGTCTGTGATAAAATCTGGACGATATTACAATTTGTACTGAAATTTTTTTCGACAACTTCGAGTATAAGTACAATTCAAAGCTTCGAAAGATAAAATTTGTTTTGGAAATAATTCGAGTTTTCAAGACGAACGTATACTTCTAGCTAATAATTATGGTAGTCATTTTCAAGATAATCCAGAGCAACGAGTGCCAGATGCTTAGAATTTAAGAAGAAAATTAAAAAAAATAAATAAATAAATGAAATTCAAAAGACGTATTTTGTCCGTATAACCGCATGAAAAATTCCAAGTATACTTGGTAAGTATGGCGTCAAATTTAAATGTCCAAGTTAAATTGAAAAAGTTGCACTGCGTATAATCAAAATTCATAAGTTACACGTAAATTAATCCTCGGGCTGTCCCCCACCCCCCGTAACTTTTTTATTATTTCAACACCGTCGTCGACGGTGAATCGTACGGTAATGCGGCGAGAGGAGAGAGGAAGAAAAAAAAAACACAGCGAGTTTTCCAATCCAAGTACGAGATTAACCAAATAACGGTTACGCCGGATATTTAAAACATAACGAGGATCACAAAATGAATGTAAAATAAAATACAAAAGGACAAATGCGCGAGCAAATGCACGCTTAGCATCCCTGCCGCGTTCTGAATACAAATTAAACAAAAAAAAAAAAAAAAGAACAAAAAAAGCAAGCAAGAGGTGTATTTCTCTGTTTGTATATCGATGCGCAGCTGCAAAATATATATACGTCTCTGTCTCTCTCTCTCTCTCTGTCTCTCTATCTATATATAAATATATATATATGCACGCTTGTATATCACGATGGGACATAATGCAGGCCAAAAACCCGGGCATCCGAATTTTTCGCTCGTATCCTCGTGACGTATTGGTTCAAATGTAAAAAGAAATACAAAAAAATATATAAAGTGCAAATAAAATGTTATGTTCAACGCTAACTGGATATTTTACATAGTATATAGTTACTTGTATGTTAAAGAAAGAAAACTTCGGCGTAGTTCGCCATACGCGGAGAACAATTTGTATTTCGCGAAATGTTCGGATACTAATTGCTTAAATAATTGTCTTACGAATTGGTGACAATTGGCAGCGTAAGCTTTTTGCAAACTTTTATATTAATATTGGGCTAGAAATTGGCGTAGAAGAGAGGCCTGTCCTGGACTGTCATCGTTTTTTATGCAATTTTTAAAATGAGGAATTTTTAATTTTTAAGAATTATTTATACATAAAGTCTGTGTTTTGTCGCCACAATTATCTCATATCAGATGAGAGAAAATTAATTTTAATTGACAAAGTGTTTCTAAAATTGTCGGAAAGTAAAAGAATGCTCAATTACAGAACTTTGCATTCTTTGAGCCTTCAATATCCAGTATAGAAACGATATTCATCTATACTGGATCTAATCTGCAACTCTTTTCCCTTTATCCCCATGCGCTGGTTTTCGCCTATTTCGGCCCATCGTGCGCGCTGCGGTCGAAAGCTCGTTGCTCAGCGCGCGTCGTATTCCGATCGATGAGCCGGCAAAATATTCCGCAGCTCCCGATAGCGAGCGCCGTATTTACAAAAGAGCAGCAAAGATCGAAAAAAGAAATGGGAAACGCAAAGTCTGGAAAAATATGGGCGCGAAGCTCGCGTACGAGTACTGGCCGCTGATATATCAATGTCCAGAGAGTGCTTTTGAATTTTGGAACGTTTACCAGATGATGCGATATTTCAATTAACGACGTTTCTGATGCCAACTAACTAATCATTTATAAATGCGTTACAGTATCCACGTAAATATTACGTTAAAAAGTTAAAAATAAAAATAAATCTCGACCTATTAATCCGTACTCTGTTTCTGTCTCTGTATATATTTTATACTCTATCTATATTATATGTATTTACATAGTCAAAATTCATCTTCCTAATGTACCTGTCTCGCTTCTATAAAGGATACGAGCTTTTACGATATCAAGACGTATAAAAGAGAGAAGTTTTAAAGCCGCTATCATTGGTGTGAACGTAATATATATATATATATATATATATATATATATGTGTGTGTGTGGGTGTGTGTGGGTGTGTGTGTGTGTGTAGTTTACATTCAATAAAGGAATACCAATAAAAAGAGGCATATCAATCCAATTTGGTTCTCCGTTACTTTTCTGCATAATGTCACGATCTAATTTCATCCTATTCTTCTCTTTCCAATTGTATAAGAACTCTGCATTGAAATGCCATTTTATTCTTACGAACGTATAATTCAGCTCTATTCTCTCGATTTAGTGCGCGATAAACTCAAGAAAATCGGCGGATTAGAAATTCCAGCCATCGATCGTCTGGTTTTTTACTCGAATACGTAAACAAAAAAAATACAAAAAAACAAAAAAACAAAAAACGACGATTGGATAAAATAGTAAAATAGCCATTCTGCACGGTATCACTGTATCACACTTTACTATGGCCGACTCTGTTTTACAGCCTCCTTTCCCCGGCCCCTCGCACCGCGAAAGCTTTTCCTTTTCTGCAAACAGTACGGCTCGTAGGTTTTGGACGATCGGTCGCGCGCATCGTCGGCTCGCAGCAGCCCATCCCCGTCGACTTTCATTTGCCAAATCTTTGGTTATACGTGTAAAAATTAAATAGGTGCTTCTTTTTAAATATGAGAAGGAGAATTTTTTTCTATTTCAAATTCAAATCATCAGTCATTTCTTGCGTTCCTTTTTATTCACGATAATGGATATACATCTTGTTCTCCTCTGTTATAAACCCTTAAAACGTACGTCCGTGTTGTTGTTTTTTTTTTTTTTTTTTTTTTTTTTTTATTACATTAATACGATTCTGGCTCGTAATACGATAATGCAACGTAATATATCTGCATTTACTTTACGCTCCGTATCGGGATTTAATGCAGCGGGCTCGCGTATTTTCAGGTAGCCATAATACATTGCGCTTAATACGAAAAATAAAACACGTATAATAACCAGTATCTCGGAGTTATCTATCAGCCTGCCGGCATTGGCCCTGCACATTCGACCCAGGAATCTCGTCCGCGCGATCGCCATGAATTTACCCGGGGCGCGAACACGCGGATTTTATCATTTCCGGGAGGAGTCGGCGAGACACGGCGCGCCAACGGTGTATAAAGTTACGAATCGAAATCGCATTGTCGCTCGCGTTTTGCCGTCCTCCTCGATCGCTCGCGGGAGAAATAAGTTTTGTTGCTTCGAATGGGCTTCGGGGACTTATAAAGTAATTTGCGCCAATTCATAGATAAAATGGATAAGCCACGGAAAAATGACTAAATTGACGGTCTTTGTCAAACAACGTTCGTTAGAGTTTCCACGTGTACAAGCACGAAACTAGAGTTAAATGTATTTAAAAATACTAATAATAATCAATAATGATATATTCATATTGATATGTATTGTTTATCTTTGCCAAAGTGATAGGTAAACAATATTTAAAATAATTATTCAAAAGTAATGTATAACTTCAAACTGAATTATATAATTATTTTATTTTTTATTTTATAAATATGAATGTTAATATGGTAAATATTATATATATATATATATATATATATATATATATATATATTTAGTTTCGTCATATATATTCATTGAATTTCTGCTTTCATAAAATTTTTAATCACTATCAGATTCACTCACAAAAAGCAGACGAATGTCACAGTGAGACCTCAGACTAACTCGAAAATCGATATGTTAAATATGCATGCCTACCAGATTGTTAGCTTACTTAGTGAATATAATAACAACCGTTACGCCATCTACCACCATTAGCAGTATACCTTCAATTAACGAATCGGCATTTACATTCATCTTGTCAAGTTCAGATTATAGTAGCGATTATAATTTATACAAAGTCCTGTAAAAGAACAAGCATCGTTGAACTGATGATTTCATCAGTAAAATTTTTTACTAAGTTTTGATAGTTAAATCGATCGAACACTAGTTTCATTCGCATTTTATTCATTCTTACATTATTTACGTTACAATGTAAAAGTATTATTATTTTATCCATGCTCGCATTATAATTATCACAATTTAGTTAGTCAATGAAATATTGATAAATATTGCCAACCCTACCTATCCGTGGCGCTAAGTCGCTTCTCCGCATCTCATTGATCCGCCGAACTCCCTCCGAACATCCCCTTAACAGTTTTCCCGAAGGACCGAGGGTGAGCAGTCTCCAAATGTGAGGCGAGACTCTGTACGCTGCACTAGGAATAATAACACGGTTTCTCGCAACATCGAATACGATTAGAGACTGAGAACCGGGGATGGGGGGTAGAAGGTCTCAGCTAATGAAACAGCGCGTAGCAGGTGTAACCCAAAATCCCTTCCCTAGGAAGAGATCAAGTTACAACGCGCGCGCGCGTGGGGCACTCGTCGAAGAGGAGTATTCGGTGTCCTTCCTATCCCCGCTACTCCCTCCCGCCCCTAACTACGAGCATCAACAAGTGGAGGGGGGGGGGGCACGTGCGCGAACTGCCGCCCAGGTGCGCCCGTCAATCAGGGGTGCATTTCACTCGGCTTCTTATCCTTCCATCGTTCTCGCTCGTCGCCCGCTGCTCGAACGAAACGGGGTCCGGGGGAGGGGTTGGCCGCGAGGCTGCGCTCCCCCGTCGACGGAGTGCGCGCGCGTGATTGCTCGCTCGCACGTTGCTCGCGCGTCACTCGCCCGAACGAGAGGAGCGAGTCCGCGGCGTAGTTTTCGCGAGAATTCGGCGCGGCGCGGCGCGGCGCGGCGGCACTGCCGAGAAGTCGGCGAACGCCGAGCGATATGGCGAGAGGTGGCGAGAGATAGCGGTGAGGGTGGTGGGACGTGGGGGGGGGGCAGGGTAATTCCAAGCATTCGTCGCGCCCTGTCTTCGAATCAGAGATTAATTAAGAAAGGCCGAACGGTTACGCGCCCTGTTTATTGGAATATTTGGGATAATGAATGCGAGAAACGGGAGGTGGCCGGTCGGAAGGGGGCGGGGGGTTAACGGAGGATTTTCATCGACAGCGACTACATGACTTCATTGCGAGACGCTCGGGAAAAATTCTGCAGAATCTGTGAGCCGCACTGCGTAGGAGTGTGTGATTAGATCGGCGTCGAGCACTATATAATGGCATAATACTATATAGCATTGTCTTACTCAACGTAATTATCTAATAATTCATTGTTAAAGTAGGATATTAAAAGGGAAGCTTTAAAATATCCGTTAATTGAGTTAGTTTAGATTATTATAGTTGCTTTCCATTAATGAAATTCCCGTCTCTCCTCTCGCTTTTCCTCATGATCTTTTAGTTACTCATTTGTACAATCTTTGAAATTCACCTACTTTTTTTCGACTTTAATATTAAACAAATAAACGGCAATGAGATTGTTTTTGTTCTTTAGGATGCTGAATAAAAACGAAAATATGTGATATGAAAGCCAGCTTTACCCCATCCATTGTTCGATCAAAAAAGAGGATTTCTATTTATCAGAATATATATATATATATATATATATATATATATATATATATATATATAGATTTTGTTATTTTTTCGCGAGTAATGATTCTGAAGAATAATCCCATTTAACGTGGCGAATTCTTCGTTTTGTCTATGCTGGTATCTGACTTTGTTAACGACCACTCGGTCACTCGGGTAGATAAAATTCGCCGACATGAAGTATGGTTATTTTCATCATTATCCCCTTAGAGCTAACTCGTTGCACGTAGCAATAGAAAGAGGTTTAAAAAAATATATGGGAATAATGCCCCGTTAACGAAGATGACCCAATTTTCAATTGTGATCAAAATTTTAAAAGGGGAATTTTGCGAAAAACATTATTCAACCGTTATCAGTAATATAATAATATCGATTACTATTTCAAACAGCATGGTTTTTTTATATTTGAATTAATTGCTTATCCAGTATGAATTCTAATGTGGCTTTGTGGAGTCATAATAACTTTTCTTACAAGTTATATAAATAACTACACAATATAACTTATTAATTTCATAAATGAAATATATCTTAAATGTTTTGCTTTCGATCGAACAAGAGGAATTCCGAAATAGATTACGCGAAACTCTTTTTTTTGTTGAGATTGTGACAAGACTTTTACGCAACCAACGCTATATCATTTGCAAACGGTACATTATCGATTAGATCTTCAGAAAAAGGCGTCGGCGATTACATTCCTGACTGCTCGACGCCGTTCCACGACTTAATACTATCGAATTAAACGTCCGTAAAATTCCCAAAGCGATTAAATTCGTTCCAATATTAAGCAGAGAGAGCTCTCGAACCAGCATATGTCGGGAAAGAATTAGACCTCGCCCCTTCCCGCCTTCCCTCCTGCAAATCTAAGCACTATTCTCCTGAAATTATAGACAATTTTGTATGTATATACACGCGTACATACATGTATACCCGATAATTTTCGAACACGAACTTTCCCAAGCCGTGAGAGCCCGCGGAGATTTTCCATTCGGCGTGCGAGCGCGCGAATTTCGCGCCGCGTGACTCTTGACGGCCACGAGCGTACGATATACTTTATCAGTCGCACCTACTGACATCGGGTCTCGAACGGTTGAAATTTTTTCAAGCAAGACGTGTAACAGCTACCGCCGTTGAACAGCGGCGGAAGGGGAGACACAGAGAGATGCAAATAGAGGCGGCACCGAAGTGCTGCGGGCACTGCCATACTCGGGATGAGAATGAGAAAGAGAGTGGAGAGAGAGAGAGAGAGAGTGGGGGGGGTTAGTATAGGCAGACATCTCAGGCAGACAGCGGAGTGCGCGATACAAGGGCTTGTGCGCCCGAGGCAGGCCACGCGGGGGGGGTGGGGAGGATGGTTGATGATTTAAGAGTTGGCGGTTCCGCGGTACTGCGAGACGCTTGCGAAAGGCGCAAGGTTTTTTCCAGAAAAACTGCCAGAAGCAGAGTGAGCTAGAGGTAGGGAGGGTGGGGAGAAAGAGAAAGAGAGAGAGAGAGAGAGAGAGAGAGAGAGAGAGAGAGAGAGAGAGAGAGAGACGTTAATCTTACGCATGGCCGATTTTCCGCTTGTCACTTGACGCCGAGGAAAGAATGTCTTTCGTTTCAATGTAAAGATCGAGTAAGGTTTAACGTTTCACTACGAACTGATTTAGATTACGAGAACATTTGAAAACTATCCAAATTTCTGCCCAACTCGAATAGAATCTTTCGTGCCAAGTACAATCGTTAATTCGCCCCTTTTGACCTCGTCGTGCGCGATGGAATTCATGGGCACGAGGCGTATTTACTTTACACGATCCTATCCCGTCGAGTAGAACACGTAGACTGGACGCGGTATCGAAAATATATCGTAAAGCCAAATATTACCGTCAATGATAATCTGTCGATTCCACGACAATCTAGACAGTCTCGAAACGTTGTGGCGGACATTAATGGATACAATTGACGAGAAATTTTCAAAATCCATGAAAAAACACGCCGACTTCCAGCTGCCAATATCCTATCATTCTAATTGATCAATTTTTGTTCTAAATCAGAGCCGAACTTGATTAACATTTCTAGAAGTGCCATTAGAAGAGCCGACGCTGGTGTCATATATTTTCTATTAATGCGGTGATTTACTTCTCGTATGACGACGTGATCAGCTAATACGTATTGTAGTACTATTGTTACTAATGTTAATAGCTTTATCGCAGAATTAACTTTTTAGTAATACTTGTGTGTATGTAATTATAAATAATTATATAAAAAGAATTCGAATCATAATTATTAAAAGTGAGTAATAGTGAATCTATTACTACTTGCTTTTATATAGATTAGGGAGAAAATTCATGAAGCTCTTTGGAATTAATTTAGTACGGATTATACTTGTGCGAACAATGATGAGATACAGGTGAGCAGAAAGATGGCAATTCAAAATTGTGCTCACACGTGTATAATTTTATACGAGAGTATATTCCATCCTACTTCTGAACTGCCATTACGACAATTCATCAGATACGGAAGTACGTAACCGTATTAAAATAAGGAATCCTGATCGCTGCGCGTGCAACAACGAAGTGCAATTGCTTAATTCAGCTTACGGTAGGGTTCCACCGATACAATCAATATATCGACGTTAACGCTTCCTAAACGAGTGCACGATCGGGGCACTTAGGTATCCCCCCGATCGCCGGATCTCTCAACTGCTCCGACCTTGCATCTAGCAGCGCCCTCGTCGCCCAACGACGAGGACGGTAGTCTAGCAGCGCCAAAAAGCAGCAACAGGACGGCGCAGCAGCAGCGGCAGCAGCAGCAGCAGCGGCATCGTCGGGAACGACAGTGGCGACGCTATCCGCCGGCGTATTATTAATCGCTTGTCCTCAGGCCGCGCGTAATCTGGTTCCCGCGAGAGCCGCTCGATCGCCAGTGCCGCGAGCTCGGCGAATGCATTGTAATGCATAAGCGCGGAAAGAAGCCGCCCACTTCGCATACCCGATAATCGTGCGTGGAGACGGCCCGCGCGACGACGGGCCACTCAGCGATTAAGAGAAACCCACGGCGACACGGGGCGATGCGGCCGTCTTACGAGAGCTCTAGCGAAGTGGACGAGCCGCGGGGCAGGAAGGAGGGGGGTGTGGGATGGGGTGGATGGGAAATCATTGGCTATGGGGGTATTGTGCGGGCGCGCGTGCGCCTGACGTCGGTTCGTGACTGGCTGTCGTGGCTAATTCCAGGACGCCGGAGGACGGGCGGGAACGGGAGGAGGACAGAGGAGGAAGAAGAGAAGGTGCCCAGGTCCTTCTTACCGCATTGTGCGCCAACGGGGGGAACTGGCCCTTGGGAGAGAGGAGGGTCTCTCCCTCTCTCTCTCTCTCTCTCTCTCTCTCTCTCTCCTCTATCTCGCCGACGACGTCTTTCACCCTGATCGTCCGCGCGCGCGCGCACTTGTATGTGTACTTATCATGCGACGTTCTCGTGTGTACGGTATTACACGGACGCGAAAGTGGCTTTCGCGTGGTTGGATGTATATATATATAGGGAAGATGCGGTAGCTGGGCCCAGTACATACACCCATACACGGGGGAAAGGGGGTTTACAGAATCAAAGGGAATCGGAATGCCTTGATGAGAAAAGAGCGCGCGCTGTACTGTGTTGATCCCCGTGAGCGGGGCTCGCGCTATATCCGACGACGAAGGGCTCCCATTGTCGTATCACTGCTCGCGCGAATAATGTATTGAAATAACTCGGCGCGAGCCCTTTGTTCTTAACGCGCGCCGCGCCTCGACCCTGAATCTATATAGTGAAGGTCCGGATTGGCAAATCGAAAAGCTCTCTGCTGGCCTGAGCGAGTAAGAGAGAGAGAGAGAGAGAGAGAGAGAGAGAGAGAGAGAAGGAGATATGAATAGACTTTGGTTTACCTTGCGGGCATAAATATATATACTAATTATTTTTAGAGAGAGAGAGAGAGAGAGAGAGAGAGAGAGAGAGACCGACGGAAGGTATCGACGGAGCACTAGGAATCAATGTTGTTTCTACTTTTGTAAGTCTCGAGAAATGAGCGTTATTGGATAATATGGGCGTATGTTGGTCATTGATTATATGATTTTAGAACTAAGTTTTGTTTCACATAAAAAAGGACTATAGGTTCAAGTATTAAAATTCCACTTTAATTGTTCATGTGCATCAATGGAGTTCGTAAGTTTCAGTATTGAGATTTTCCATTTATTTCTTTTGGTATACTTTATAATGAACTGTAATTTTTTATTTACCTTGTCTATTAAACGATACATTAATATACGTATAATATTTACTGATTTATCGAAATTATTATCGTCTCTTTTTCTTGAGGTCCTGAAAATAACAAAAAAAAAATTGAATGAAAATTGTATTTCCTATTGCAAGTACACTCTTTATTAGAATTTCATATTGTCTGGCTGAATCGTACGGCCGGTTTACCTCTGTGCACAATATTTCACGTTTGTACAACAGAGGGTTCCGTTTATCTTCAAACCATTGTTCCTTTCATATACTTCTACCTTATATTTCTTGCTGCTTCTGTTTATCGAACACCCCTGCATGGAACACTTATTTGTTACCCTTTTTCTGTCTGAAATCAGCGAATACGAGCCCCGCGAACAAATTCCGTTCCTTTTTTCTCTGTCCACATATATATATATATATATATATATATATATATATAGTTTATTTCTCGTTTGGTTGTGCTCGCGCTCGCCGCAATACAATAGCGCGAGAAAGAAAAAAAGGGTGGGTCAGAAATTACTCAAGTTGAATTAATTAAAGTTCACGAACGCCGGGCCTTTGTAAAATACAGCTCTTTATTGATACATTTTCCTTGAGCGCAACAATGGCTCGGTTATAATAATCAAAGAGAGACCAGCGACGGAGGCATAGTCCACGAGTAACTTTTAACCCACGCGCGCAACAACGCACAACGGACTCGCTTAGAAATCTTTATGCTTTATGTTGTGTTTATGCATGTGTGTGTGTGTGTGTGTGTGTGTGTGTGTGTGTGTGTGTGTGTGTGTGTGTGTGTGTGTGTGTGCGCGCGCGTATAAACCACTGCGCATACGGTAGTTACGTAGACCGCACATACATCAGTCGTACGAAAGTGCACCCTATCCCTTATAACTTCCTCGTTCTCTAAATAATTGCTATCGTCGCGCCGCTAGTATATATATATATACATATACACAGACTTAAATATAGATATATAGTTTATGAATCTCGCCCCAAAGTCCATATTATAACTTTATATGCACCGACTATACTCGACTAACCGAAGGCTGTGCACGCGCGACAGATTCTATAAAATTAAAAACAAAACTCCCCGCGGCTCTCGCATGGTGCAGCATGCAGCAAATTTATTAGATATATAAGTGTAGTTGTGTGTGTGTGTGTGTGTGTGTGTGTGTGTGTGTGTGTGTGTGTGTGTGTGTGTGTGTGTGTGTGTATGGATCCGTCCCTGACTCTTCTTTCAGGGATTTTGCTCGATTTTATGGCAGTGCGCTAGGACGGCGCGGACGCGCACGCGCGTGCACACACCCATACACAGAACACGCGCGGCAATTACCTCCCCGTTTATCCGTCACGTTTCGTAGCCTGATAACCGGTTGTGAGCGAATAATTCCCCCCCCCTTCCCCATCACGGGAAATCGACTAGTTGCCGGAGGGAAGAACGAGCGGCAAACGAGTACTGCAGCCGATGATCGGAAAAATGCCACGCACGTGGCGTGAAAGAGATTATGCGCGAAGTTAGAGGAGGGCAGCCGGTTGCCTTTGATAGTCTAAATTTCTGGGGAGGGGGTTTGTTGTTGTTACTGTTGTTGTTGTTGTATTTTCCATATACGATTAACGCTACAAACAATTTCACGAATCCGTACTACTTTTGTCGCCACGATCTTTGAAATCAATTTTTTCTTTAATATTGGCGCGGTGAAAAACGACGCGACCGTCCACTGATTTATGAACGGCAATTATCATTTATCCACGCGTTTTATTTATGCGCAAAGTTGCATATCAAGATAATCCAGTATTATACTGTTATAGCGATTTCATTATGGATTCCAAAGAAGGCGTATCAATTATCTAATTGTGCCGAACTCTGTATTAGAATATGTATATATATATATATATATATATATATATATATATATATATATATACATATATTTAATCCGTTTCCCAATATAATAACGGCTCGGATACGTGAGCAAAATTGAGACGATGCATTATTGATGGAGGAACGCGCGTGTATCTAATATTGAATAAATTAAACGAAGTATCTCGGTTTAAAATGAAGTTCCGCAATTCCGCTGTATTTATAATACCATCTAAGAGGTATGCGCAATTATTGTCATGAAATTTTATACTTTTCAAGCAATGATTCATCGGAAATATACTGAAACATTTTTTGATAAAACTTTTTTCTAATCCCATGCGCCTTACTGGCCACAGTGTCGGAGTGGCACTAAAGGCAGGGATACCATCAATGAAATTTGCCTTTTCAATCCGAGCCTTTCATTCTGCCTGCATTCTCTTATGCCATCTATATTCTGTGTTATTTCCGCGGAGTGATGGTTTTAATTCACCCACAGATTGGTCTGAAAGCGATCGAATCCAAAATTACATGCGACAGGCAGGGATGTGTGTCTTTTCAACATTACGTATTCGCCTCGATTACCTATAATCTCGCTGCTTTTCGCCACCTGAGACGGGACGTTGACTGTACGGCTTTAACAGACAAATGAATCAAACGAAACGATGGATTTCTTTTTTTTTAGATCACATTCAACGCTCCCCTATTTATGCTGCCAATTACTGGTGCTAATCGGAGCGATGATGAGCAGAGACCCGGAATAGTGGAAAGACACGGGGAAAAATGTCAGCTTATGAGAAAGCAATGGTCTCGGTCCAATATCAGAAAGTTCGATCGAATTTTGAATCCGAATAGTGCCGATGCTTAGGTATATTGGAATCTACGTCGTTTGAAATAATTTTTTCACGTTCACATTACTCGTGTTATACATATATATGGGAAAATATTACACATATAAAATATATATGGGAGAAATAGAATCCAGATACCTGTGATATGTATAAAGCATCGATCGCAAAATTTGGATGGATGAAAATGAGACCAAGGAAATAAATAAAATTATTAAAATGAGGCACGAGAAGAAGCTACATATCTATCTCCTGGAACTACTCTGTTTCCGCAAATAGCAGACTATAGAGCATTAAAACAAAAGCATTGTAAGAAGTCGATTATTTGATCGATCGTCAACATATATATATAAATAAATAATCTATAGCCCATAGGCTATATATCGAGATGAAGCAGAAGTCGAGAGAGGAGGGAAACGGAGGTAAGGCACAGAATATAGGAGAGACGAGCGAAGAGAAAAAGTACAAATAAACGCCAAGATTGAAAATAACGAAGCCCTAAACTTGTGCCTTTAACCTTCTCCTCACTCTCGCTCCCTCTTTTTCTTGACTATATATATATGTTTTATATGCATCGGAGAAAGGCCGTTTTCGTCGGGCTCCATTATAAAAACTCTAATATAATTTTGATAAAATTCCGCGCGCGTCCGGAGAACAGCCGCTTATCGATTCGGCGCTCTTACTAATGAGACGATATTACATAGCGCAATCCTCGGGAGCGAGGGCGCAGAATGTAAATTCGCGCGCCAATCTCGACGCTGTGCTCGATGAACGTATTATCGCCGCCCGCACGCCAAAAACTAGATAAGATTTATGAGAGACTCATTTTCGTAAGTACTCTCTCCGCATTATATATATATATATATATATATATATATATATATATATATATATATGCCCTCATTTTTTAGTCTCTAATTCTTTTCTGGAACTTGATTTCCTATTGGGTATATTCATCATCATTACCTTCTCTCTCTTTATCTAACTCTCTCTCTCTCTCTCTCTCTCTCTCTCTCTCTCTCTCTCTCTCTCTCGCTCTACCTTCCTCTCCTGCATTTGCGTTTATTAAACTTGCCCCGGCGATATAAATTCGATGGCGCGAGCATAATAAGGCATCGATTTATCCGTAACTTTATATTGAAATCCTTCTATATATACCATATATACTTTTCTCTCTTCCGCGCCCTTCTTATATAAGAAAGGCCGGAGTTGACCGTAAATCAAACACTCGAAGGGTTCTCTCTCTGTCACTCTCACTCACTCACCCACTCTCTCTCTCTCTCTCTCTCTCTCTCTCTCTCTCTCTCTCTCTCTCTCTCTCTCTCTCTCATTCTCTCTCATGCTCTCTGCCCCCGTGCTCGATGTAATTCGATATTCATTGAAGATCGAAAGGCAAGAAGAATGAGATAGGAAGTATATATATATATATATATATATATATATATATATATATATATATACACGAGAGTACCAAGGAAAAGGAGAAACGCGCACTATATACTTACTCGTGAAAAGTTTGTAATTTCAAGTTTCACCCTGGGCTTTTTCGATACGATATTATACACATAATACAGTATATACGCTCGATTGAAGAATCCCACCTATCTGTCGATTCTCTCTCTCTCTTTCTTTCTTTCTTTCCTCATTTTTTGTCCCGCCTCTTTTGCTTTCATTCCCGCTCTCGGCATTAACTTTTAAGATTTTAATATCGATTTCTACGATCGCCGCGAATCCCGAGCGACGAAAAATGCTTAGCATTATCGCTGCTCCCTACGGTATTCTTTGCGTAAGATATTTTTTTGAAACTTGCTCGACGCTCCCGCTGATCCCGTGTCTAAAACAGCGAATTCCTCGCAGTATAAAGCGCGTGATTCCGATTGTTCGATGAGAATGATCTCGTTAGATTTCTTTGTCCGAGCCTTTCTTGTATTTTTATATCGAATTTGTGATTAATCTATTGTTGATACTAACGTTAAAATTGGCACGTTTATAAAAATTTTGAACTTTATACTTTTCATATATATATACAGCTTAATTATCACTGAAATTAATACATTTATATTTACCGAATGAACAGAACGATAACCAGGTTACGGGAAAATAACCTTTGTTTCGCATCCTTTATGGCCGAAAATTTATTTTCCAATAATTCATTTATAACGAGTGTAATTACGCCCCTGCAATATCGATCGCGCAAGAAATACTACCCGATTAACGCCCTCCTTTGTGCGTATAGGCTAAATCCCATTAATTTTATATATATTATAAAAGATACATGTTCGATAAATATATTAAAAACAAAAACAAAAAAAAAATAAATAAGTAAGGCAGGTGATTTTATCAGCAATCAATACGATACACTAATTATGCTATAAAACAATAGCAGCGCGTTCTGAAATTTATAATATTTTCTATCAATATCTTAATAATAACTCCCATTCAACCTGCACGTATGAGTAATTATAGTTCTTTGAAGACTCTCAAATAAATGTAATAATGTGTACAGAAGTATAGATTGTCGATAATCGAAAATAATTCCACAAATTTGTTAAATTATTACATATTTTTTAGACAGTCTTAAACAGGACCGTAAGTGTTTCAATGTATTTACTTAAAACGTTCATGTTTACAAAATATTCACTTGACAAAGTTGATTTTACACAATTCATAGGACTCATATCACACCTGGGTCGATTTCACTTTAGGACATAATATGAAGGATCTTCTGCGTCGCATGCTGATGACGCTGTTACCGTTGCAAATGATACTCGCAGGTCCCTGGCATGTTCAAGACCGATGCGTTGTGACGACGAAGGGCCAATGTCTTCCATCGCCGAATGGGGACGTTTTTTCTTCTGAAATTCGGCGTCGAGCCAGCTCATGAAATTGGGATAGTAGAGGTCCGCGACCGTTTGCCCGTAATTAGGATATCGATATATCGATATATATCGCACCTTGTGAATTTCGTAAAACGGTGACTACTACCGTCCCTGCCGATAGGACAGTTATCGAATTCTTTGGAGCAAGTTAACTGGGCGTTGCACACTCTTAAAAAATGTAAACGATAAAAAATCAACTATCTTCGATTCAATCAACTTCGAATCGGTTAAATTTCGACAATAGCCGTTTACGATTAATGTACTACACGCAAGTAAATCTGTGCTGCGTTCATTGCGCCATCGGGCGGTTAGACCGAGTACATGTCGGATCGCCCTCGTAGTTCATTGAGAATATTAGTTTTTAAGTTCGTTTTTTCAACTGTATTTTGACAACTTGTCTATGCGCAAGTATTTCAATTTACCTCAAGGGAAATATTATATTATTCTATACTTGTACTTATATATGTAATACTTTATTCCGATACAGCGAATATACAATGCAACACAATGATAAATCAAATCAATAGTCACAATATATTGGGGGTAACGGAGTATAAATAATACGGAAGACTGTTATCGATTCGGCAGAATACATGATAGAAATTAATATAGAATTGAATTCTGAAAATGATTCTCCTAGAAGTTTGACGGGCAGATTTAAAAATTAAAACTACATTTACTCGACTCTCAAAGGATGTCCAATATTGAAATAGATTTCCGAAGCCTCGATGAATACTTCACAAGGCAACAAGGAGAAAGAAAGTGTACAATAAGTCTATATCCAAAAGCAATATCGAACGTCCCAGTAATCAATTTTATGCGTCACGGTTTTTCATTTGAAATATATATATATATATATATCCATGTGCATCGAATGAACTTCTTTTCATCAAGATATGCTCAAGATATCGTAAAATTATCCCACTGTACAGAATAATGCGCAGTGAAACTTCCGCGGACACGGGCTACGCAGCGAACGCGCGATCATTACCATCCATTGTATCCCACGAACTTTGCCGCCCCCCCCCCGAATTACCCATCCCAGTAAACCGAAAACTTCCGTGCGCGAATTCACAATGATGGTCCATGTAGAGAAATACATATAATAATATGGACATGCGCACAAACGCGATAGAGCACGTCTACTATGCAGCTTGCCCAGTATATTTATTTACTTAACAACGTCAAAGAGGTGGTTGAGTCTTAGAAAATTGTTAAGGTCTATATTATATCAGATCAGAGACCAACTGTGAGTGAGAGAGAAAGAAAGAGAAAAGAAGCCAGCGGCGCATCTCCTTATGAACCGACATGCAGCGCTGGCGCCGACATTACACCACGCGAGAGAACAAGAAAGAAAGAGAGAGCGAGAGAGAGAGAGAGAGAGAGAGAGAGAGAGAGAGAGAGACCGTCGGACAAGCGGTTTAACTTGAATAATTAACATTTGCTCCTCGCGTCATATTCAGCGAGCGTGAAACTTGAATCTGTCCCGCTCCCGCGGGTGTGCGGAAGAGCCGTAGATAGGGGGGGGGGGTAGAGAGATGGGAAGAGAAAGCGCATCAGCCGCGAGCGCGCCCGCGCGCCTGCCTCCGCTAACTTTGCTGCAGTTCGTTTTTGTCCCTCTGCTCCACCTCCCCGCCCCCCCGGGCGGTCGTGCAACGAGCGATGTTCTCATCCCCGGCCGCTCACCCGCCACCCCCTCGCATTTGCGTTTGACAAGCGCTAAGGTCACGCCCAGTTAACGCGCGTGTATAGTTGCGATTCTCTTTCTTTATCGCTCTCTCTCTCTCTCTCTCTCTCTCTCCCTCTCTCTCCGTTCTCTCCCGCTACGCGAAAAAAGCTTTCCACTATATAGCGACATCCATCGGAATGAGCATAGACGAGCCTTGTCGCCTCGCTCTTTTTTGACGTCGATGTTCTCATGTGCCCTATATATATATATAATACAGGTCGCGATAGGTCATTCCAAGGAGGTCCGGTGTGCCGACGTCAAAATTGAAACATACAATTGGAGCGATTGAGCGTACTGCGATCGCAGAATGTTATTGGACTTACGTATGCGGAGAAGCCGGTGGCTCGGAAACGAATGTATATTGGACAACTCACCTGTAACATAAATAAATTATGTGGGTCAGTATTTTCATTTCAGTTCGTCATCGGGGGAATTGCCTTATATATAGTAATGTATATTACTTATCACTAAACTCAACAATTTATCTTCCAAAGAGAAAGTGTATTGTAGATAAATTTTATACGACACATTAATTAAAAGTGACGTTTAATTAAACCGTAATAGCAGCAATATTTTGGTCGAACGATTAATCTTTCATATTATTAGCGTTTCCTTTAATTTTCATATTTCAAAGGCATAGACATTATTATAATATTAAACAAATGCGTAAATTTCTTTAGAAAAACAGATTTACATTCAAGTGGTAAAAACTTCGAAAATGGTAAAATTCAAAGTTAAGATCTTTCAGTTAGAACAAAAGATTAGGTACCAGATCCTAGTAATAAAATTAAATTAATAAATATTTTTATCGGTCTTGCAGTCTTTATAATATCATATATTAGCTAAAATAATGGCATTAGCTAAAACAATGTCAGGCTGTTGTTTATGAACATAAACAAGGACAGTTTTATTTTATATTTTAGCCAATATATGATATTATAAAGACTGTAAGACCGATAAAAATATTTATTAATTTAATTTAGAACAGTCGACATAAGTACAATTTGTAATTTTAATACTAGTAATAAAGATAGTAGAAATACGAAAAATAAGTTCTTGTTTTTTGTAACTTTTGCTTGAAATTAAATTAATATTGTAATTAATGATTGTAAATTTGTTTCAAATGTATGGAATTCATAGAAATGCGCATTCCGCCAAAAGAAAAAATATAACACAAGGTTCATTCTATATTTGTTCCTTCTGACAGTAATCGAACAATAATTTATTAAAATCAAAAAGATATTAAACGTATTTAATTCAATTAACTGATCCGAAATCAATAATTATTTACCAAATATAACAAAAATTTATTTCACTTTGATAAATATTCTACCTTCAATTAGTTAATACAATTTGGATAAATATGAATTTGAATTTAATACTTCTTTTTGAGCCTATATATATATATATATATATATATATATATATATATATATATATATATATATATATATATTGTATATATGTATATATTCAAAAGTTGATTTAAAGCAGAGTTATAAGCTCATCGTGCTTTATTTACGTAGAGACGGTTTAACTATATTTTCGGTATACGAACTGCGCATTTTACATAAAATTAAGCCCACGATTTCGTCCCGTGGTTTCCCCCCCCCCCTCTCTCTCTCTCTCTCTCCCTTTCACTCTCTCACTCTTCGAACCGGGTTAACTTTAGCTTAATCTTTGTCGCATCTTCCAAAATCCCTTACAAGTTTAATAAAGTTGACAAAGCCCTCTCTATGTCATTATATATACGCACCGGCCCGGCGCGTCAAACTCGACCGGAGCTTTAAAGCAAATTATTCTACGGCATCCCGCAAGTTTCATAATGTCAGTGCGTAATGTATGTATACGCATCTGTAGGCGTCCATCATCCGTACTATATTAAAAGATGTCTAAAAACAATTTTGGCGTATTTCAGAATTTTGACGATTTTGTTATATCGGCATTTTTTAACTTGCAAAGAAGTGAGATTTTTTTTTGACTGTTAAATGTGATTTCAAAAGGCCGAAATACGTCGAAGAAACGTGTAATTTCCACTCGCTCGGTTCAGCCCCATATCGAATACCGCAAGAAAGTTATGAAACTACGCAGCGTCCTGCGGTCATGTAAACAAAATGTGAGGTCGATGTGCCGTAATTAACGAGTCTTCAAGGATCGTCAACGTTGCTTTCTTAAACAAGTTTACCGAACGGACGGCAGCAGATACAACTGAAGTAACGCGGACGAGATAATGATTGCGTAAAATCATGCAAAATCTAATTGTATCCGTTCGGCGTTTGAGGATCACTTTGACGAGGCAAATACAATTGCGGGAGTGCAGTTTGTTGCATGAGACACCTATACTCGGTCTACGTGGGACGCCGATGGAAAAACTTCTGCCGCGCCGGGCAGCAACGAACGATGCGCGGGATAAAACGCCTCGCGCCGCCGACGAGCCGCGCGTCGTCGCCAGTATTGTCATCGATCAAACTTCCGGCGGCTTGTGTAATGAAAAGGTGAGGGGGTGGGGGTAGTAAGAGGGAAAAAAAAAACAACAAACGGCAGACGCGTCGATGCTATACCTGGCTTTTAATGCAGCCAAGCGAAGGCATACGAGAGCGGGATAGAGAGTTTAGACAGAGAGGGCGGTGAGGGGAGGGAGTGGATTTCCAGGGCAAGGGAACACGAGTTCGAGCACCGTGGATCTGAAATACTACTGCTGGAAGAGTGAGAGAGTGAGAGAGAGAGAGAGAGAGAGAGAGAGAGAGAGAGAGAGAGAGAGAGAGAAAGTGCCGACGATAATGGCGCGCAGGATACACATCCGTGGGCGAGTTTTCATCCTATTCTTTGTGGCGAATGTTCTCGCGCGTGCGCGCACGACTCTGCCACTCTCTATTTCTCTCACTCTTTCTTTCCCACCTACTGTCTCTCTCTCTCTCTCTCTCTCTCTCTCTCTTTCTCTCTATTACGCTCTTCTTCTCTCCCTTTATAAACGCCAACGTAAAGGCGAGAAGAAGAAGAAGAAGAAGAGGAAGTTCCCCTTCTCTCTTTTCGTTTATCTCTCTCTCTCTCTCTCTCTCTCTCTCTCTCTCTCTCTCTCTCTCTCTCTCTATCTCTCTCTCACTCTTCCTCTCTCTGTCCGCGGGAGAATACACGCGGGTATATCGCGCGTGAGCTCCGTCTCGAATACTAATTCGCGTATATATCCGCCCCCTTCTCTAAGTATCCTCGTAAAACAATGGAGACTGCGGCATTTATCTTTTGTTACTCCCCCTCCCTTTTGCCTCTTTCTCCCTCTCGCGCACTCTTTCTTTGCCGGTCCGTTAATGGTCCCTAGTCCTGGACTCCAGCTCGATCCTTTTGTTGTATATATATATATATATATATATATATATATATATATATATACACGCGAGGGGGACATCGCGCGCGATAAGGCCCCTTAAAGTTTCGGAATATCGTCCTCGAGTAACCGAACCGCGAAATCCTATATATATATATATATATATATATATATATATATCCACATTTCCATCTTCGGAGTTCTCTTATACTTTATGGCCTATCTTACGCTCGCTTCCCACTTTCTTTCTCTCTCATTTCGACTCTCCGATCTTCTTTTCGACTCAATTAAGAAAATTTCCCGGCGAGATTTTCCCAAAAGTGCCACACCGACGCGCCAATAGGGATTGGAAGCGCGCGGAACAGATAACCCGGGGCTCGGGTTGGTATATGTAGCAATAGCAGTAATAGTAGTAGTAGTAGTAATAGTAGTAGTACTTCGATAAGGCTGATTTATTTTTGATGAAAGTTTGAATTCTATGTATATAGCCGATATTTTCACGGAGTGGCATCCTGTTTCGTTGGACGGCGGCGCAGGGGAGGAGCAGAGGGATGGTAAAACGAAAGGCTTCTCTATACTTATCTGACAGAGAAGCGAGATATATGGGACGTAATATACGTTATCGCTTTTTTCCTTCTCGTCCGTATAGCTATGTATAAGTATTATAAGAACGTTCTTTAGGAGCTCGAATAAACTTTTTGAGGCGATACGGAAGCCATACTTCAAGTCGATAAACGGTGTAATGACAAAGTATTAATAAATCATAGGGATTCGAAAGTTTCTCAGATAGACAATATTCGGAGAAAGTTCACGTCTAAATTACTCCCACCATTGCTCGTGCATAATTATGCCATTTTCCACGGAGAAGCCATTTGAACGAGAGTCAATCGGGATTGAAACCGACGAATCGCAAAACGTCGCGTCGACTTTTGCGTCCGCGTCCGTATATAATATTCCAATAAGGTATAGGAGAGGCGTCGTACGGACAGAACCCGAAGCAACAAAATCTACATTTACATAAAAGTAAAGGAAACAAAAGAAGAAGGAGAGAAAGCATAAAAATCGTCTCTTTGCCCGCGAGAAAAGTATATCTATCGAGCGAAGAGGTCGGTGGGATAGCCAATTTTATTAAGTCTTATTTTACCGAAATTTATGGTTCGCCCGTATTCGTATATAAGAATCCGATTCCAGGCGGGGAGTAAAAGAGAGAGAGAGAGAGAGAGAGAGAGAGAGATAGCGAGATAGAAACCCGCGCGGCATAGGATAAATGGAACATCTGCGAATGGTATAAATTTAATGTCGATCTATGCGACTAAGACCCCGGAGCTAGCGTCTATATATATATATATATATATATATATATATATATATATATATATATACATACATACATACATACGCGCTCTAGCGATCATACTAATTTTATGCACTTTGCCCCGTTTCGCTCGTCGTATAATCCCCGGCGTATGGCGTTTTCACGTCCCTTTCGAACGCTCTCTTTCTCTTTCTCTCTCGCGCGCGCGTGCGCGTGTCTATGTATACGTCTTATACGAACGTACGCGAGCTAGGCGAATTTATAAAGTTGCATGAGGGGGGGGGGCGAGCGATCCGACGGGGATAACGATCGTGTACGTATAGTCGACGCGCGCGCGCTCGCCCTCCTCTTTTTTTTATCTCGCGCGGATTATCCAATGATAAATAATTGATAACAACTATTCCATTAGGTATAAAGCGTGAGTGTTTTTTAAAGCTCGCACGATATCTATGTGTGTGTGTATGTGTTAGTGTGTATGTGGGTGTGGGTGTGTGTGTGTGTATGTGTGTGTGTAGTTCCTTTGAAAGCTTTTGCGCGGGCGACAGAATTTTCTATCGGCTTTATGGGTCCGCGATCTGTCGGCGGGCGCTCTCCCTGTGCGGGTACGCTTCGAATCGTGTATGCGGCCACTAGTTTAAAAAATAATAATTGAAATTATGCGCGTTAAGTGCCGATTGCTTCGAGCTTATAATTGATTTCGTTGGGAAATTGAATATGGATAAAAATAACAGGTTTTCATTATTTATGATGCAAGTTCTAGATTTTTGTGAACTTATGCAGAAGAAGAAAAACGAATATTCTAAATATAAGTTAAGTTCACTAAAAAATACCTTTTTGCCGATGACAGAAAATCTATACAATAGAAATAAACAATCATATTTTTTTTCGAGAAAAAAATTGGAAGGCAGTTCTATTTTTAACGTCAATGTATACAACGGCACCTAAGAGAATTGCGTTCGTACACGAAAAAAAAGAACAATAAAAAGCTTCCACATGTATCGAGTCGAGGGAAATTCTTTATTCTCTCAGCTGCACAGTGAAAGAAAAATGAATATTACGGTCAGGAATCATCAATTTTAATGGAATTTCACTTTAAACAAATGTATGCTTGAACCTGAGCTACAACGTCATATCGATAATGTTCGTTCATATAGGTCAATGCATAAGTGAAACGAGTGCAAATAGCAAATACAGGAAATCTTTAAGCGATCTAAAAAAATAACTATATCTTGAGAATCGGATAGCATTCATAATGATCGTATTTTTATGTTAAACGCAATCAAATATAAAAATGAAAATGAAATTTTAAAGACGAAAATAATGAGAAATTGGGGAACAGGTAACATTAAGGAAGGTCATATGTTAACGGAGATCAAATATTATATATTCAGATCAAATGTAGTCTATTGAAAGTCGCAGATTCATGAGCACTATCGAATAATACATAGAAATATACTTTTCTTTTTATAATTTTAGCGGATAACATTAATAGATGTGTAATGAATTTTTTTAGTTTTTTACTTAAAACTTATTTTAATTAATAGCAGTTTCACTTTGCACATCGAGCAAAAATTTTCTGCAAAGTTGCATTGAAATTGAAGCTTGTTTGGACTGGCATAAAATTTTTCCTCGTACAATTCATTCTTCTTACCTTCTGTACACTGTAGCGCAAAACTCAACAATATCCCTTATTAAATTCTTCTAATAGAGAATAATAAGAATAATAATAAAAAAACAGATGATACACCGCAAACTATGAGTGGTAAAAACTCAGTTCCTCAGGATCCTGCTCTCTCGCTGTCCCGCTCTCTCTCTCTCTCTCTCTCTCTCTCTACTCTCCGCCTATCTTATTCCGCGGTATCTCCTACCACGCCGTCAGAAGAAGGAGGGGAAGGGGGATCTAACAGTAAATAATCTAGATAACCGTCAGGACGTCCCTAAATTTCCGCGTAGATTCGCGGAGACGCGGTGGCTGTCTCTCTCTCTCTCTCTCTCTCTCTCTCTCTCTCTCTCTCTCTCTCTCTCTCTCGCTCACTATCTCTCGCTTTTCCTCAGTCTCTTGCGAGCTGTGTGTGTGCAGGGACCAGGCCAGAGTAGCGTAAGATTGGATTGTGTGGCAGATTGCGCAGAGGCCCCGCGCATTGGAGTGCGGTAGACTGCGAGCGTAATTCTCTCCTGCTTACGCACACTGTGGATGTGTACGTGTATGGAGTCTCTCGCTTCAGCTCTCTCTCTCTCTCTCTCTTTCCTAGGCTAGCTGTATATTAGTAAATAGGTGTGCAGAGCAAGTGCTTCACCCCAAAACAAAGAGAAAGAGGGCGAGCGAGAAAACGAGGTGACGCGGGGGTTTGGAAATTAAACGCGTGTTATGCGTTTTGGGATGAATAGGGGGATACATACACACACACGCACACTTACACACATACACACACAGAGAGAGAGAGAGAGAGAGAGAGAGAGAGAGTTAGAGAGATACGATCGCAGTGCGGTTATTTTTGTCAGTCTTTATGTGGGCGTAAATGGGAAAAACGTTATTGCCGGTCTAGTAATGAAACTGATATTGTGCCCGCCGGAGTAATACTGGTCTTCCAGCGTTAAAGCTAAAGTGGACAGGTTCGCTCTAAGCGAATTTGTATTATTAACGCTGATTATTAAGCTCTGGGTTTCGCCAGGAATAAAATGATCCGCGTTTTAATTAAGTTTAGTTACGTCTTTTTACTTCTGCTTTATCAAATTAAGTGCATAAAAAGAAAGAAAGAGAGAGAGAGAGAGACAGGGGCAGCTATTATATCTTCCTTATTTATTGAAATATGCGTAATAACGTAGGCACACAGTTTTCTCTCAAAGCGAGTTAAAAAATCGCAATTGGCGCACGTGTCTTGAACTGTAATCTGATACGAGCTGAAATATCTTAAAATTGCGAGTTTACGGTTACACAGGTGTAATAGTATAGCACGTATGCAGTATTATATTAAAAATCAAAGGACGAAAGTTGGACATTCGGAAGCGTGTACAAAACTGGCGAAGCTAGATGATCACGTGACGTATATACCATTATTTATCGTAAACTTTCTGATAATATTCCTGCTATCTCCATGGACAAAGAATACTATTAGTTGCTGTCCAGAACATCCGTCTTAGGCAGATAAGACAAGTTCTACGGTAAAAGAAAAAGTAAAAGCAGGTACAAAAGTCGGCGTTTTCTTTGAGGATATCTTCTTTTCTTCCCAGGCTAAGAGGAATGCTCTAAGCATAGCAACATGGGTAAAAGTCATAGTTCCTTTATTCGCAAGGATCACAGCAAAATCATGAGATTCCAATGCTGTGCCAATGTTTTTGGACTCGGACGAATGCACCGAACATAGGAACTAATAAATTTTAGTAGTTTTAGATTTAGAGGATTCAGATATTTAATCTATTATTAATATTTCGTTTGTAATTTTGATATCGCGGTAAAACGCCAGTCGGAAAACAGCCCCCTGAAATTATTTTCCATTCAACCGGCAACCAGGAATCCCAGGGACATCGAGCCCGATTGATAACGCAGATATAGGCGCGAGGCATAGGGGAGGCTTGAGAGCCCCATACGACATCGGGGCGATATCGATACGGATTAATGCGCCCCATACGCAGGCGCGACACGCGCGCGGCAACAAAGCGAAGCGTCCCAATCGCAACGGTGGCGGCTCCCTCTCAAACGGCGCCGGCGGCGGCGACAGCAACAGCAGCAGCAGCGGCAGCGGCAGCAGCAGCAGCCGCCGCAGCCCGAGGCTCGATTGCGCGATTGCGAGGGGTGGCGCTGGAGGAGGAGGAGGAGGAGGAGGGAGAGGGGGAGGAGGCCGAGATATCATCGCGGCGTACGCGCGGCGTTGCGCAGTCATCTCTCGAACTTCCCGCCGCGTATATAACCAGAAGTTAAACGGTCGAGCGGCGTGGGTGAAGGGCGGCGGGGGGGGTGAGAGGAGATGCACTCGCCGCAGCGGAATAAACGCACGCGCGTGGTGCCGAGAGAGAGAGAGAGAGAGAGAGAGAGAGAGAGAGAGAGAGAGAGAGAGTCGATTTTATCAAGCAGATGGAAGAGACATCGCGCGGGCTATTCGCGCTTGTACTATAGGACTGGGTATATTTTTATGTTTTTCTCCTCTGGACTGCTGTCCTCCCTCCACATCCATTGCCCAATAGCGTCAAGTTGCAGTCGCGCAGAACGTACGAGTGATTTTATATAATAATCTGTAACAAGCATGCATGATTTTTTTCCCAAATTAATCCTTTATTTATTGTTATTTATTTGTTCATTCATTCATTGATATTTCGACAACAGACCATACCGTTACTGACGCTACCCATACAGACGATACATTTTTGCCAACGTGAAATTCAAAGCCGAAGTACTTTTGATAAAATCGCACGTAATCCTGCATGTCGCTGGCCGATCGTCCCTGACCCCGTTCTCTAAATTCTCGGGCAATGCTCGCGCGACAATTATTCCGTCAAAAATTCAATAGTCTCCGACAGATCTTTTGAAAAAGGCACGAAATAATTGCATGGCACGAGTCCAAGATCCTCAGCGACGTCTCCAACGATTATTCCACCAGTCTGCTTAAGTTTTCGTCGATTTTCTGGCAGGTTGATTACTCAGAAGAAGATTTGTCATTGACATATCTTTGGCTTTCGTGGGTGAATTTTCACCAATTGTCGATGCTTTCTCTTTTCTTGTTTGGTCGTTTATATCGTTCTTTCCGACAGCGAAAAATCTCCGAGCGCACCAAACCCACCTCAAAACTTTCCCCCTTTTTTAATTGACAATGACTGCTTGAGAATTTGAACAGCGATTCAATATTTGACAAATTTGTGCCGACACAAGAAGTAGAAGAGGAAGCAAAAAAGCTCGTAAGAACGTCTGAACGGATAGTAAAGTCGGAAATCCTGTATAAGTATCGCGTCAAATTTCAAAACAGTCGGCCGACTATTCCAAGACACCCGGCAATAAATTTCGTAATTAGATCGCCTCCGTTCCTCAACTATGCCGAACTAAATCCAATTTTAATGAACCCAGGCCTCGCTCCGGAGTTTGCACCTGTGCGCGCCGCTTTTCATAATTTAGAAAAGCCAACGCCTTGTATATATATATATATATATAATATCCATTTCATAAAATATTCGAACAATGCCCGCCCCGCCAACTTCCGTATTTACCTCCCCCCCTGGAATTTTCAATTAATCGCCTTTTACGGCCCATTAAACAGTCACCGATTAGTTATATTTTCTCGCGTTATCCTTATGTATTTCTTCAAACTGGTCAAGAAACAAGAAATTTCGCGAACGCTTTCGCTCTGCACCTCCGACCTCCGCTCGACTTATCAAACTTTTCAGGAGTCGTGAAAAACTCGAGGAGGAAGGATCGTTGGATAGAGGAAAACATCAGTCGCGCCGGCTGTTTGTTACACTCATCTTGGGCCATTAATTATTCAAGCCCCATCAATTAACCAAGCGCGCCGAAAGCTCTCTCTCTCTCTCTCTCTCTCTCTCTCTCTCTCTCTATATATATATATATATATATATATATATATATATATATATCTTTCTAGCATCGTAACAAAACCCCATTATTCCGTAAGGAAGAGAAAAATAATGTATTAAATAATCTACGTTTTCAAGAAAGAATGCATTGAGATAATTCGATGTTATTCCATGTAAAACTAATATAAATGATATTATAGTGAACAAATGTAATCCTATCTAATTTACATTAAATTTATTATTAATTCATTAATCAAACGCTAATTATGTATTCGCTATTGTTTAGTTATAAATTTTTTTCACATTCAATGAGCGTAAATTATGTATAGGTGTATAATTAATTCTGGCTTCCACGTCGAAATAAGCTTTTTGAAAAAAATTTTTGTGAGTCTATGAATTTTTTCGAAATTTTTCGAATTTTAATTGTACATATAATTAAAATTTATTATCATAACTTTTTACCCTTCTAATTTTCATTTAATTATAAAGTTCACGAGACTTTTTCTTTCGTATTTAGTTCGTGACTATTTTGGCTGTGACATAACATTGCTTATTTCCTTTATTAAAAATAAATATTTATTTTCCAGAGTGTAGATTGAAATCAAATATAAATCCAGATTTTGGAAAAGTATTCTTAATTTTTGAGAAAGAATTAAAAATATCCGACTAATGTCCAATTATCCGAAACAGCACATCAATCCCCACCAATCCACTATAATAATGCTTCAATTTCTATTCCAGACTTCATTTGCGCTTGAATTATTATTCGGTTTTCGTTGCATTCGACATACATATAGAAATTTCATTATGTCAGATTCGCATAAATCTTTATCGAATATTACACGGCCTGGGATTCTGGAAATTCGCATTGACCATTCATTCCCTGCATTGTACGTAATGCGGCATTATTCGCCAATTTTCTTACTTTCAAAGGTTTCCAGCCAATATAATCGCGGATTATATCTATTGACAATTATTTCGTATTGTTTCGATTTCAGCACGCGCGAGTCCTATATTCGTATGGAACTTCGTGTAATATGTCCCTATTCTTGATTGTGCCATTTCAACAATGCTATTGAAACGATGGCGTACATATTAAATAATGCGCAAAAATAAAATAATTGACAATAAATATGTAGTTCCTCTGTGTAAAGCAGTTATTTAGTTAAAATAAAGTATTTCTTTCGTCCGTTTTGAATAAGCAAATATTATTATTTTCCATAAACGCTAGACAATAGACGATAGACGCTTCGATAGACGATAAAAAGAATATTTCTTTATTTCAATTAAATATTTGACCGGTAGAGGGGACCTAAACTTTTACTTTTTTCAACGAATTTATATTCAGAACTTCTTTTCTATCAGTATAGCTTCGATACCTTAGGCTATCTATATGTTAAACAAAGAAAAATCCACGAGTGTAAAAATGCGATATGTTTATATATATATATATATATATCGACGGTTCTATAAATTATAAAATATATTCTTCTTCGTATTTTAACACTTCGTATTTGACATTCTCTCACAGGAATACGTACATATATACGTATATAAACCATTGAGGCGCGCAGTGCCGCCCGGAGCCGGCTTTATACTCAAGCATAAACGCTCATCCAATCCTTTTCATCGCGTAGAAGCGCGGCGTTAACCGCTTTATTAACGACGCTCGGGGAAGTTAAGGCGGCGCAATAATCGCCTAAATCACTGTACCGTTCGCGTTAGTTTTCTCTCCCCCTCCCCCCGCCGCCCCTTCACTCTAAGTCCCTCTACGTGCCGCGGAGCACCGAACAATGAGGCGCGCCGAGAGGAAGAGAGATAGAGCGAGAGAGAGAGCGAGAGAGAGAGAGAGAGAGAGAGCGTCGACGTATATAAAACCGTGTCGGCGAGCGAGCGCCCGCTAGTAGAAATTCCGCGGTACGGTCGGACACAATCTCTGCCCCCGCCCCTCAGCCCCTCGCCAGCGCGCAATAATTCTTCATCAACTCCACTGTGCGCTCGCACATCTTTGCCGCGCGAGCATTTCGAGTCTCGGTCCTCCGCCACCCTCCTTCTCCTCGACCATTGTCCGTTGCCGAACGAAATAACTGGGCTTCCTAACCTCTGGCTGCCTTCGCGTACCCCGTTCTCCCCCCCCCCTTCTCTCGCTCTTTCTTTTTCTACGTTGAAACGTATGTGCCACAGTTGGTTGACTGCACAGAGAGCGTATCTACTCTCTTAGTGGTCGAGGTCCCTATTGTGTATCTCGCGGAGGTTATCGGAACGCTTAAGATTTGGATCTCTTTCTACTTTTTTTTTGCCAGTGCTCGCGGTTAACCTTTCTGTTTGGGAAAACCAGGATTTATGAAACGTAACCTTTTATTTCGGGGTCGCGTCCCATCTCCTTTT
Source organism: Sycobia sp. Sy_11 (assembly GCA_018907035.1). Lineage (NCBI taxonomy): Eukaryota > Metazoa > Arthropoda > Insecta > Hymenoptera > Epichrysomallidae > Sycobia > Sycobia sp. Sy_11. The sequence goes on from JACCIC010000077.1 coordinate 1,550,806, forward strand.
CTTGCTCAAGTAAAAGGATTGGTCGAGGCACGCGGACAGAATACTCGGTTGACGTTTATGCTTCCGCGTAATAAAACGCAAATGTGACAAAATGACAATGCGAGCAAGTGCTTTATATTTAACACAGTGCATTGCAGCCTGGCGCAGTAAATATTTTAATGCCATAATGAAAAACCACTCAATTAACATTTTACGACAGAGCATGATTACATATTTCACATACAGCAATGTAGATTGTAGATAAACTTTCGCGGCGCGAATTAAATGACGTTTATCAGGTGTAGTTTTCACGAAATTCGCAGCATCCGCCAAACTTATCAATATTCGGATTCTAGGGTTATTTTGAGCTTATTATTCGAAATTTAGTCAAAAACAAGAACGTATAAAATTATCAGTTATTATACTTTAAGAAAAAATTTCTTTTATATAGTTACTATATATTATTCCACCGTTAATACCTCGAAAATTTCAACTATTCATACAATAATATTTTCTAGAATAATAAGAGAATCTTTTGCTGAATATAGCTAAGCTACCTATACAGCAAAAGAGAAAGAGAGTGAGAGAGGAATAAAGGGAGAGAGAAATTAATCGGTTTAAAACTTCATAATTCACATGGCACGTAAAATTTTAACGTTTCATCCAACCCCTCCCCCCCATGACTCCCGCGCAGAGGGGGGAGGGAGTTCCAAACTCTTTGCCCTCGACGCGTTTACCTTCGTTTATACCGACGTTGTTGTCGGACTTTGCCGCCCCCTTAGCCCCTCACCCCCAGCTCCATATTATATTTACAGGTATTGTGTGTACACGGGAGGGGGAAGGGGAGCGTTTGGCAGCGAGACCGCGTCCATGTAATTTTCTAGACGTGGCGAGAACCAGGGATTAGCATACGGCGATGTGTGCTCCGGGTGGAAGGGGGGCGGGAGGAGGCGTATACGTAACGCTGATCCAGTTTGGCCTGCTCAGGGATGTTTAGGGAGGGGAGAAGTAGATTAATGCGTTGGCTTTTGTTGAAGATACGCGTGGTTGCCGATCGTAATCCGGGCAGGGGGGAGAATCTCGGAAGACTAATGTACACAATTTAGGAAAGATTTTAGATGTTAATCAGACAATCCAGTATGTCTTTGAAATCAATAGTAACGCACGAACGCATGTTTTCAAAAAATAGCAACTTGTGTTAGATACTTACAAAACGGTTATGTGTCTTTTGAGATGAGCAATTCCAAACCATGAACAATTTCGCTCTAGAACTACTGCAGCTGTACACAATAACTCTATTTTCACCTGGATATTCCATGACTCTAAAGACCTAAATTTATAAAATCCAAACTAGCAAAGTTCAAGCTCAGGTAAATTGACCCCACCAAACCTAAACGTTTCCGAATTTTGATCTGTCTTTGAGATTTTTAGCGAATGACGAAATCTTCTGAATTTATGCAGGCAAATGCTCAATAAATTGAATTTAGCATGCTGAGCGTATTAGACATTTCAGTTTAAGGTTTTATTTAGTAACATAATAAATTAATTTAATTTAGTTTCATTAATTTATAACCCCGTACAATAATAATGTACTCCGCAATAAATGTTAATAATAATAACACTTTTCCTGAATAAGCAACTTCCCTGAACAAGCCAATATTTATTAGTTTGGTCATTTCACAGTTTTCAACACAAGATATCCAATCTCGTTAAAATATTATGTTGACACATTGATAATTCGAGGATACTTTTTTGTATTACAAATTCAAGATTTTATAACTGTTTTAAGATCATATTAAAGGAAGTGAACGGAATACGAGTATGGGAACCATATTATTGCATAAAATAAAATTGCAGAACTGGAAACGCTGGCAGTACTGTTCTTCAAAAATTAGCAATATCAAGGATTAGAAGAGGTTATATAATATTTATTACGCGCAAGAAGCGATAAATTATTGTCACATTAAATGATAAAAGAAAATATACGTACAGCAAATCCTTAATCAGTTCAGATAATGATTTTAGTATAGATAAGAGAGCACATTTTATTAATCTCGTATTTCTGTAACGTATAAGTATTGGCTTATTACAAATCGATCAAATCTGCCGCCACCCGATACAATAAAAATGCATGTATGTATAAGGTTCAACGAGATTTTTCTCTCTTATACGAACTAAATCATCGATCCGAAACCCTGCCGTCAATAGCCTCCGAAATGTCTAGCGCAGAGGCAATTTCCACTTAATCGTGCCGTGTCCTAGAAAGTAAGCAGCGTACAGAGAGCCCGCGCATCATCCACGATTTATATCAACCACCTCAGCCGGTGTACGGGACGGCTCTGTCGGCGAAACATCATCACCCCATCCTCCACCAACCCAACCCCCGAACTCTCCCACGACGCCACCCCACCGGTTCCTCGAAGAACTATCAGTCAGCCGCACGCGAGAGCCTTCAACGTCCTCGTCGTGGTCGTCGCGCGCGAGTACGACGTTTCGTGCAAACGACCTGCGGAAAGTCGTCGTCGTCGTTGCCCCCTCCCCGTACCTTCCCCCGCTTACAAGAGTCGGTGATTGGCCCGCGGCCGCGAGCTCCGAATATAGCAGAAGCTTCAGTGGTAGTCCTCGCGAAATAATCCGACGGCGGCGGCGCCCCCCGGGGCGCGCGCTACATCGGCGAATATATAAAGTAAAAAGAGGTGGAGAGCGTGAGAGAGATAGAGAGAGGAAGAGAGAGAGAGAGAGAGAGAGAAGCGGTTACGGTGACTGCGGCCGAGATTAAGGGTGGAGGGGGAGGAGAGAATCGATAGGCCGTTGGCTGGGGCCGTTGCTGCCTGGCTAGCGACGCGGCCACGACGGTTGAACCGATTCTTTTCTCTCGGTTTTTTCATTCTTCTACCCTTCTTTCTTCATGTTATATGGCAGCGGTCCAAAAGCGCCTACCTCTGCCGAGGCGGTTGAAATTTACAATGAAAAAATTCTCCGCGCCGGAAGAGAGACGAATGGATAGATGCGTATTACGACTCAGGGCTCAAGTAATAGAGAGAGATAGAGAGAGAGAGAGAGAGAGAAAGACAGACAGCTAGACAGAGATTTCAGCTCTCGATGCATTTACATGTTAATAACTTCAAGTATCAACGGAGAAGATTTCGGGGAGGGTGCTATTATATATATAGATATATATGTTTTCGTTTCATCCTGTTGGGTTATATCGCTCGAGGTTTATTGAATAGTATATATACGACTCTCTTTTACTACAGCACCGCACCATATATTGATATAGATATATATATCGTGCTTGAGGTGCAAAGATAAAGAGCATAAAGTGTGTGTATATATAGTATAAAATAAATAGATTGGAGAGCAATGCGAGCGCATCCCGCAGCAAATAAGCCGAGATCGGTAAACGTCTATTGTCGTATAGGGAAAAAAAAACAAAAGGACGGGGCCCCGACGAGATACGATAAAGATTGTACAAACTGCTTGATATTCATGTCCATCGTCGATATTACGGTATGCGTGTGTGACCGGCTGTCGGTCGTATCGGCCGCGTCCACAGAAATTCTTCTACCCTGTGCGTGTGTGCGTACGTGCCCCCCCCCCCAGTATATGTATAATGCGATCGTAACAGTTGACCGTTTTCGAATTGCGTACTTATATATATATATATATATATATATATATATATATATATATATACATATATACATATATACCCATCTGAACATTTTCACATTCCGTAATACCAAATGCGGCTTCGAGCGATTTAACGCGAACCGCGCGCAGCGGTCGCTGCGGCGATTCAAACAAATATGTATATAGAACGGAATATTGCTCGACTAGACCACTAAGACTTTCGGGATTTGGCGAATTGATCGTATAAACTCATTTTTTCCTATTTTATTTTTTTTTCTAAATAAGCAGAAAAAACTAGATTTAAAAATGGAAACGAAAGATTTGTAGATACTGTATTAAATTAATTTCATAATAACATCTACTTCAGTTTACATTTAACATTTATTTGCTCCGAACTTAACCATTAACTGAGCATTTGTATAACTTTTCAACAAAAACAAAACGAAACTGCAAAATCTTCGTTTAAAAATCTCTTTTCGGGTTCTACTAATTTAAACGTGTACATAATGAACAAAAATAAAATATACGAGTGAATACATTTTTCATCCTCTAGAAACCATTTCAATATTGACCATTCTGAAATTGAATGGACTAAAATTTCATGAGTATTATGAAAAAAATTGTATAAAATAGAGGTTAAAGAAATGGAAAATAATTTTTAGTTAGAAAAATTCTTTTCCTATAAAAAATGTTGCCCTTTCTCTTGAATACGTATTTTTTATGTACTTAAAAATATAGCATATAACTAGGTTATTACAATGAATATATTAAGTAGATAGTCTGGCACTTGCTTATCGGTACGTTAACAATATACCATAATAGATAAATACTTATATTTTGTAAATATAATAATATACATATAACTCTTATACTAAGGACTGTTCTTGGTTTTAATATCATTTATAGCATGTAAATCATGCATTTTTTCATATTGTTTCGAATGATATTTCTCTGAAAAAGCTTTAAAAGCTTTAATGTATATATATTATTTGCAGTAGATTAAATGGAAAATCTAATCATAGAACAGGGACTAAGTAAGAATAGGGCTTAGAAAGTTATGTTTACGATGTAAGATGTTGTTGTCCATCAAACTACAGTATTATTAATGTCTTATTCCAAAGCATTGTTTGAAATCTCTCTCTCTCTCTCTCTCTCTCTCTCTCTCTCTCTCTCTCTCTCTCTCTCTCGCTCTCTCTGTCTAACAGATGTTAAACATTCAATTCGAATTATATGATAAATAAAAGAATCTACTAGTATAATTAGGTATATTTGTAATATTTATTCTGGATTATTTTCATGTTATTTGAGTCTTACAGGTGAAATTAGTCTCCTACGAATTCTTGATTACGAGAGATATGTTGATAAACGTATTTTAATATCTTATAAATCGTTTGTCAAACTTTACACTATTATTCAACCTGTATATCGAACGTTTTACCTATAGTCGTCTATAACTCGTTACCTTAATTTCTCCGCATAATTGAGTAATAAATCTTATCCGGTAATAAGTAAAACTAAAATTGCAGGCTTATAAAGCAACGGGCCCCTAGTGGGAAACAAAAACCTTCCGTAGGTACCATATTCGCGTACGATGAGAAAAAAGAATAGAAGAAAAAGAAACAAAAAAAAAATATCCCGCGACTTAATATCGAGCCTTGGTCATCGTCCTATGCCCAGGGGATGATCAACTGAAACGACTCCGACCCCTCCCCTTCCCTTTCTCCGCCGAACCGCTGAGAATACTCGCTGACGGCACGCAAAAAAAAGCGCAGCGTGGAGGAAAAAGGGAGCCCCGATCGCTGGGACTTCTGGTCGAGCCGTAAAATTATGCGTAATTCGCTCGCCGTGGCGTGCTTCCAGCTTTATTCCTCTTTGAAAAAATGCGACTGTGTGCACGTGCGCGTACAGGTATGTAAGTGAGTGTGTGTGTGTGTGTGTGTGAGTGAGTGTGTGTGTGTGTGTGTGTGTGTGTGTGTGTGTGTGTGTGTGTGTGTGTGTGTGTGTGTGTGTGTGTGTGTGTGTGTGTGTGTGTGTGTGTGTGTGTGTGTGTGTGTGCGTGTATCTGCGTCCGAAGATCTGGCATTATATGAAATACAGCCGAGACGGGCGGGTTGAACAAGAAAAAAGAACAAAAAGCAAAAAAAAAAAAAAAAAAAACAAAGCAGAATCGATTCTTCCGCCTCCTTCCACGAGTCCCAAGCGCTTAAAGAGTTTTATCGAAGAGACGGCAACTTTTCTCGCTCCCGCAAAGTTAAAAAAGTACGGTAATATCGAGACACGACGTGCCTTCGGCCTCTTTCCATACGTATTACGTATGTATGCATGTATATATATATATATATATATATATATATATATATATATATACATAGAAGATCCGTGAGCAAGAAAAGGAGAAGGAAGAAAAGAAAAACACGGCAGAGGGACAGACGAAGAAAAAAGATGCCGACGAGGAACGGTAGTCGCCCGCACGAAAGTAGGATAGTATAAAGTCGACTGATGTCGAGCGCGGGGTCGCGCGCCCTCACGCGCTCGCGGAAGAACGATAAGAGCGGGGACCATCGTGGCACACACACACATATGTATATATATATATGTATATTTAGGGTCGATGACCGCTGCCGTTCCACGGCGGCTACGGGAAGGAACTCTCGTGACGGAATAAAATCCGTAGCGGTCATATACCGCGAGGCCCTGGGATCCCGATATCCCCGACCTGTATAAGTGCAAAAGGGTTGCGGGGAGATCCTGCTACTCCTCCCCCATCTACGAACCTAGCATTAATTTTATCGGCGCTTTTACCACTGTCCGCGCGTCTCCTGGCTCGTTTGGATCCTTATATGTCTTTAGACCGGCCTCTTTCCTCCCTCTCTCTCTCTCTCTCTCTCTTCCTCTCTTTTTTTGCCTTTACGATTCGTCCATCTCTGTAGTCCGCGCAATGGTCAACGATGTTCTCCTTTTACGGGCCCTTTCGTCTTTCTTTACTGTACAGACAAGCTGGCACGGACGAGCGCTGGGGCGCGACGGTCTTTTATGATTCGTGCGATAAGATGTCTCTGTTGACGCTAATTCGGCGAAGAATGCGTCCGTGTAAAGGCAATAGTCACTGAGATCCACGAGCATTGCTCGATTCGAGGTTGGACAATTCGGACAAAGATAATAAACCGAAGAATTCGTGATGGTATAGACCAACAAGTATAAAGTAACACAAATGTAGAGAATAGTGTGATTTTGATAGGCAATGTTATCTGAAATACTAACATACCATTTGAACAAAGATTCAAGATTATTTTAATGGAGTACTTCTTGTCTCTTCAATAAGGTTGATTTTATTTGAGATTATTTATCCGTCGAGATATGATAATTTACAATTTTTATTTTACTTATCTATTCAAATATAAGTGTAAATAAACCAGGAGATGTCTCTATTAGTCTAATTTCAAAATTCAATTACTTTTGGATAGAAAACCATCCGATTCGTACCGTAAGCTGAACGAACTCCTAGTCGAAAATCTACAAACCACAAATCTACCAATCTTCCACAACCTAAGGCTACGTAATCTAAGTCCATAACGATAATATAAATCACAATTGGCAAATGATCCTATCATCTAAAAAATTTTTAAATGATCTATACCGTAGAGAGATATCTAGTGATTTCGGTGAAATAAAAATTACATCATAATTTTATAGATCGGCAAATAAGTCGAAAAACGGTATTGTTTACGCTTTAAAAAAAAAACAAAAACAAATTTTTGTACCATTTGTTTAACTTACGTGAAAATTTGTGAGCTATAAGTATGCTATATTACTTATCGAGTATCTAAAATGACATCTTCTACATCATCGAGTCAACCAGTTACTAAAAAATATAACGCATATTTTAGATAACAAATTTATATTCTCCTAATCGATTGATCCACGCACATTTCTTAATCAAAACAAAATTCTAACCTCTACATTTAATTAATGCCGTTGTAATTACATTATCACGACGGCTCTTGACGAACAAACAAAAAAATGTGTACCTAAAAGCGCTGGTAAAAGCCCGTGGGATGGGTGAGGCATGCTCGAATCGGGGTTGGCCACGTCAAAACTTGTCAGTAAGATGGACGACCAACAAGCCATGCATCAGATAGGAAGAGAGAGAGAGAGAGAGAGAGAACTTCCTCTATAACCTAAATTCGGCGCACACATAAATAACGTCGAAATCGATTGGTCACTGGAGAGGTCGTGTATACAAGGCTGTACCGCCCATACTTCGGCATCTGTCGATGCATTTTCTTCGGTTTAACGTATTTACATTGTATATGATAAAAAACATCTTCGCTGTTATATTTCTCTATAGTGAATATACAAGAATTTTCCTTTTACAAGGATCAAACACGGAGAAAAATGTAATGTTGTAGCAAAAGTTGTACAGTAACTTTAGGCAATTTTTTCGTAGCCCGTAAAAAATTTTAAAAAAATTACAAAAGTACTGGAAATTTTCTAAACTAATATTTGAAGAAAAATGTATTGATCTCGATTGAGATATTGGAAATTTGACAATCTGCGATGAAATTATTGAGCACTATTGGAATTTTTGCTATAACGGTGTTCTCCGTGTAGAAAACTATACGTAATTTATTTTATGCTATACTATATTAAATAGAAACCTCATAATTATATATACTGATTAAGTATTATTATATTAAACTGATTAAGTTTCTTCAAATCGCTTTAGCAATATAAACTATATATATACTATGACAAATTTAAAATAATAAATAATCATATATAATATCATGTAGAATCAAGTATACACATATAATAATGTTATAGAGTAGCGAATAATCCTCGCTCCATTAATTCGATCTATAACTGTAAAAAAGAACCCTTAAAATCAACCCGTGCCCTCGACTACCATTTCGAATTCTCCACGAAAAATTCTTACGGGGGCCCCGCCCCATTCGATTTCCCGAAGTCTCGATTTTGCGTTTTGACGCTCCTTCGCCCCGTGACCGCGAAAAATTGATCCTCCACGCGAGTATGTCCAACTTAAATAATAATCAATTTCGTGGGGCGCCCCCCCCCTTCCGTCTTGTGCTTGAGTTACTCGCGCCACTGCGCTGCAGCGCGGCGCCTCATTTGTCACGCTGTCGCACGCTTTGAAAACTACATTCGGGCTCAATAATTCGATCGAAAGAGAGAGAGAGAGAGAGAGAGAGAGAGAGAGAGAGAGAGACAGAGAGAGCACCATCGCCTATAGATCACCCGATCCATCAATCGGCCCCGCGCGGGCGCTTTCCGCCTCTTTTGCTCTCTCTCTCTCCGACTCTCTTTCCCTTTCCGTTCGGTCAACGTCGCGGGCCAGGCGCGCGTCAACTTTTTCCCCATCCGCTCAATACCTTTACCCGCGCCCATGCACACAACACACGCATACACGTATTCGCACGTGTATCCGTCCTTATTTATCTTTACACCCCTCGCGACACCGGCTCACCCCTCTGTCCGGCGCCCTTTGAATCCGATGTTTGCTCGTCTCTCAGGGGCGTGTACGATAAATGTAACGACGAGAACCCCCTCACTCTTTCTATCTCGCGCTCCCTCGCTCTCTCTCTCTCTCTCTCTCTCTCTCTCTCTCTCTCTTGGCCTGTCGCGCGCCGCGAGACTCTCGCGCGAGGCTTTTGACCCCCTTGACTGTCAAGCTCACCTTTTTCTTCCTCCCTTCCCACCACCGCCGTCGTCCCCGCATCCTCCGACTTCCTCTCCGTCTACTCTTCGCCTTCTTTACGACCTCTTACGCGAGTGCGCGCGCGCGCGCTTTAATTATCAAGGCTGACGCTCGCGTATCTTTCGCTCGTCCCTTGCTTCTCTTCTTACTCACTGCCCCCCTCTCTCTCTCTCTCTCTCTCTCTCTCTCTTTTTACTTTTCCCCGACGCCTTCTCGTCTTTTCCTCTTTTTTCTTCTCTTACTTTAGCGGCAGCACGCGAGAACTCGGATGAAATTCTCGAGGAATTGCTTTTTGAGGAGGGAGAATTGTTGATTTATAGGACTCTTAAGGGAATTACCGTTAGAGGCGCGGGCCCAAGAATGAGTGGGGAAATTGAGCGCGCGGTTTTGGACGGCGGGGCGGGGGTCGGTAGAGGGAGAGGCAGCAATGAAAAGTAAATGTGCGCGTTCGCGCGGGTCTAATTCTTCAATTAAGCAAAAAGTAGAGAAGAAACAAATGCGTAGTCGGTCGAATGGATTGCGACGACGGTAATTTTCCGAGTGTCTTTGGGTCTTCCCTCGACTGCTCACTCTCTCACTCTCTCTCTCTCTCTCTCTCTCTCTCTCTCTCTCTCTCTCTCTCTCTATCTCTTTCTCCCTCTTTCCCTCTCTTCGTCTGCGAATGCAAATTAAATAAGCGTGTGTATAAACTTCGAAGTTGTTAGTCACCACGACGTGGCTGTTCTCCTCGGTAAATCAACCACAATTGTTTGAGTATTAAATTGCGTCTTACGCTGCTGTAAAATTGTCTTTTGCTTAACGACAGCGGCAGAAGATTTCATTTAAAGGTAATTATTTAGAACCACGTTTTTTTTTAGAATTTGTAATGCGTCGTCATGAATCGATCTATTGAATTGTTGGATTAATCAAAATGTACGTTTAAAACTCGTAAACGAAAAAGAAATGAAAAGTTGCGTTCACGTAGAAATTGTATACTGCATACGTTTAGAAAGGAAACGACTAAATATTGCTAACTACGTTCGGCAATAATCACCTTTATAAATTACTCGGCTCGTAGATGAAATTTTTTATCGCTAATCTGGCAAAAATGTTAAAATTAAGCTTGCTGGAATATTCGGAAACGGGCGTAAAAGTGTTTATAACAATAATAGGACAAAAGTTACATTTTATTATAATTATTGCTTATTTTTCATACACGATTAGAAGCTTAACTTAGAAAAAACGTCGTAAAAATATACTTCTAATTAAAAATTTTTCATTCAGTACTCTGCTGAGAGGAATACCGCACACAACGAAAATACTCATTCCGAAGCTGTAAACTAAATGAAGAAGGTTGTAATACTGAATTTTAAACGTAGGTTTTAGAATGATACAAAGAAACAGTAGTCGTTGTATACCACTAGATGATGGTTTTTCGTTTCATTTTTTTTTTTTGCAGTCCGGAATGCCCTTAATATTTAACAGTGGAATATTATTCATAAGTAGCAGAAATGAAAGTATAATCAGTATAATATAAAAGAGGATCTTCGTATTATTCCTGTCAATCATAGCTCAATTGTGCAGCATGTAAGAACAAATATTTATTCCAAGACCTCGGGAATGAAATGCAAACGAAATTGGCAGGTGTCGAACTAATAGTCATCGCAGATCGTAATGTTGACATTATTCGTCTTACCCTTGATGGGAACTGTTTTAGTAAGAGAAATTTTGTTTTATTTATTAGCTTTTTTCTCGTATCCTGTTTGAAGCTCTCTTTGAATTTACATTTGTTCGCAATATTGCTATTCAGAGGACAAAAAAACGAAGAAAAACTGTTTTTTTTTTTTGCGGTCACTAGATTACGGTGCATGCTGAAATAGATCGCCTTTGTCACTGGAAATACCCCCCTTCTACTTTCCAACTTTAACTTTAACTTTATCATATTTTGCATTTCGCGGCCACTTTGAGTTTGGAAAAAAAGAAAAGAAGCCTGTTTCCAATTTTCCAGCTTTGTCGATAGCATGCGTACGCGCTTGCTTCCTTTCCCCCCTATACCCATGGAAATTTCGAGAGTCAAGCGTATATGCAAAGCTCCCTTCTCCCCCTTCCCTCCTGTCCCTGCTCGAAAATTGCAAAAATCTAGAGGCGAGTTTCAGAGAGGAGTGAAATTCTCCGTCTTACTTTTGTATCGCGCGCTTATCAAGGAAGAAAATATATACCTCGCGCGGCTCTGCCATTCTCTAGGACCACAGAAAAAAATTTAGCCGTTTCTTTTTCTTTTTCTTTTTCTCTCTCTCTCTCTCTCTTCTTAGTCGTTTCTTTTTTTGTTTGTTTTTTTTTTTGCTAATTAAGCGCATTTTTCCGTCCCACGGTAAAATTCGAGCGCGAAAGGCCGCGCGGCTCGCTTCAACGTAGACTGCTTCGCAGTTGGAATCAGCATTTCGCCTATATACATCTGACACACGTACACACAAACACACACACACACACACACACACATGAAACTTAATAATATTTTCTGTGACCTCCTGCCACCCCCTTCAAAAAAGGCGGCGCACGTAGAGCTTAACCCGACGCGGCGTTGCTCTGCTTTTCCTCGTAGCTTTCAATTTACGCGCTCTGTTCGCGAATTAAAATGAAATGCTCGTCAACCTGTCCAGCGTATTAGCAAGATGTATTTTTTTTATTTTATTATTATTATTATTATTATTATTATTTATTTTGAGAAAGAAAAATAACAATAGAAGAAACGAGAAATGGAAAAAATGTATCAGGAGACGGAGGAAGAAAAAAACAATTCGCTCTTTTGCTTTTCTCGCTGATTGCATCCAGCACGGACGAGGATATTGGGGAATGGGGAGTACAATGGGTTTTGCAACCGCGGCAAAGTGTATATAGTTCTCATATACGCGCGAAATTGTGTCAGCGGGGGGAGGGCAGAGCAAAACATCGACCCACATACGTCGCCCCGCGCATGTACCCCCTCGAGGTATATACGCTGTTTTCTTCTCTTTCTTTTTTTCTATCAATGCCCACGCGCTTGCCTAATATATATGTATTTATATATATATATATATATATATATATATATATATATCAAGTTTCGAGGACACCAATAAAAGTATAGTCGATCTTGTGGGAAAATAAAACGTTGCGCTGAGCATCCGGAGAGGCCGGGATCAGACACTGCGCGCGTTTCACAATTTTTGCTTATTCTTTCACCCGCTTTTGATCCTTCCTATTATCTTCATATATCCGTTGTCGGAATTCTCGACGGTACGATAATTTTAATGGATAAGCCCCGGATTTTTATCGAGAGACGCAAGTATCGTAAAAGGAAGCTGTTTATTGGACGGCACCGATAAAATCTGCTCGGGGGGGAAAAAAGGACGAAAGAGAAAGACACGGCGGTCGAATTGAAAGAATAACTTTGAAACTCTTTGGTTTCGGTATATCGACGCAGTGACAAATTTCAGAATTCCGTAATAAATATTGGTTAAGCTTTGTTGTTCGAAGATCGACAGTCCAGTTTATGGGAGGATATTGAATCACGTAAAAGTGTCTCGCCGAGATACTAGAAGTTTTTTTTTTTTTTTCATGAAACTGAGCACTACAATTTGGGTCCTAAAGAATTCATACGCTCGTACGTATGACAAAAAAGAGTGGATATCGAATGGTTCTTAATTCAATTTCGATTAAAGAAGGAAAGAAAATGTGTTTTATAAAAAATATATTTTTACCGTAATTTCAATGATAATTATTTTCCATCGGGCAAGAGTAAATCTATCTCAAGTCTCAAATTATCTTCTGATTGAGCTCTCTTGGCGGCAATACGAATAATCTTGAGTCAATATAAACTACCGATAATCTCGTTAATTGCCTACATTTATGGATGAAAACTTGAAAAAATTTTCTCTCGATTATATTTGCAAAATAAATGGATATTACTAAGCAATATCGTTACAAATTTTACGATAAAAATACACTTTGTTATAAATAAATGGAGCATAAAACATTAGGAAGCTTGATAAAGGAATATTCGATATTATAAAGAATGTTAATGCAATGAACGAAATACAAAATAATCCCCATTTCTCGTTGCAATCCTCCGTCGTAGTAGCTCGTCCGAAGCTCACGAATTCTTCGATATCACGATTACAGCTTCGGAATATATACAATATTATTAAATAGAGTTAATAATGAAACCATCGACCGAAGTATTATATTAATATTGAATTTATCAGAAGCTTATTCTAGAAGTACACAGCATTTAAATTGCAATTGCATCCGGGAAATATTAATGGTTTCACCGTGATTGTGTGAAAAATACAATTTCGTCCATGATATGATAGGCTATCTCCAGGAAATCGACGATGAAAGAAAAAACGTGCTTATTTTTAATTAAAGTCCACTTTTTATTACTTAGACAAACTCGAATCTATAAAGTAAATCACTAGTAACTATAACAAATTGTTGTAATACACTGTTAAAGAAAATTCATCTCCAAAAATATATTGATATATAACTTAGATTATTCCAAGAAGACAGAATAATCCACATTGATCAAGTATATGTAACGATATGCAATCGTTGAAAATTTATTATAACCTATCTATCAGGGCGCGCTCACATTCTATCTTGGTATAGATATATATATATATATATATATATATATATATATATAACCACACACGCCTGAATGTGACAAATCATTTTGAGAGCGCAGTTATCTAGCATCTATACATATCTCTATCTAAGTCATATACATACAAGTGTGCATATGTATACTACACCCACACCCTTCGGTACCATGCGAATCAATATATATATATATATATATAAGAACATCGGTATAATTATTAAGCGCCTTGCTTCATAATGACTTGGCTGTTCTGTCTTAATCCTTTCCCCTCTCTCGCCTGACGACACTTTATAAGCACTATATTTTCAAGCACGCCGTAGCGTGCGATGCCTTTCTTCTTCTCCTTCTTCATCTCTCTCTCTCTCTCTCTCTCTCTCTCTCTCTCTCACTCTCGATCTCATGCCTCTTTTTCAATATGTATATAGCTCGTTGAAATGCATTAACGCATCCTTCGGTCTTGTCCCTCTCCCGCGTCGATCCCCTTTCTCTGTCGCTTTCTCCCACGCCCTCTTAATCTTTCTCTTTGCTTTTATTTCGCCAAAGCATTCTTTTATCTTTTTAGTCGTCGTCGTCGTCGTCGTCGTCGTCGTCCTCTTCCTCCTCCTCTCCCACCTCCCGTCGCGTCTAAGCTGTAATCTCCGTCTCTACGGTTTTATTCTCTTTTCGGTTATGGCCTGGCTTTGCCAACTTTGTCTTTTTCTTTCTAGCGCTCTTTCTCTGACTCTCTCTCTCTCTCTCTCTCTCTCTCTCTCTCTCTCTTTCCCCCTGTCCCCTTGTCCGTATGTACTCCACTCTCTCGCCCACAATTCAACTCTCCACTCCCCCTGCCCTCTCCGCCGTTCTCCTCGCCTTTGCTCTTCACCGTCCCTTTCGCGTATACGTCCGATGGTCTACTTCCTAACTCAACCTATTCCTATCTTTCCTTTTTTTATTCTCATCTTCTCATTCTCACATTTGTCCCGCTCTTGCATCGTCCCCTTCCCCCTCGACCTTTCTCGCTCCACGCCCTACAAGAGATAAACAACACAAACATACGCCCCGCTCCATTTATCGTATTCTGTATAATATTCGCGATGCAATGTATCATATTCAAAAGTAAGTCGGAGCTCGGGTGCACATAAGGGCCAGTGCTGCACTTTACTTTTTAATGATTTAGGCATATATATATAAAGAGCTCGGAATCAAGAGAGCGAGAAAAAGCCCGCTAAAGTATTACGTTGCCGTATATACACTTATTGCGGATTTTTATCCCGCAGCGAGGTGACACATCGGAGAGCGTAGCACGCGGGGCTAGCGAAATGACTCTTTTATGAAGATTTTCCTCCATGTTTTATTAGCTTCCGCGCGCGCACTTCTGAGATTTTCTCATGTAGATGTCTGTGTGTGTGTGTGTGTGTGCACACTCCATGTGAAAGTTATGCGCGCGGGCGCGGGTGGTGCTGCTGCTGCTTCTCGACTAAACGCGAAAAGTGTACAGGTCGCATTTATATATATATATATATGTACACACGTACATTTTTGCCTTTACATTCGTCCCGGCAAATTTTTCATGTGTACCAGCCTCTCATAAAAATATTATATGTATTACGAATAACTTCTTTTATATTTTTTTTATATTTCGTCTCCCCTGACTCGACTCCCTCTCCCCCGCCCCTTTCCCACAAGTAGAGAAACTCGGGCAATATTTACGTACATTTTGCTATACACTTTTATACGCTGCTCTATTTTCGTCTTTTTTTTCGAAGGTACACCGCACGGATTTTTATATATTTTGCTATTTTCAAAACTGCGAAACGCTCCCGCAGGCGGGCGTTTCGTAACGCGGGAAAAAGATACCTCTCATTTCTTAAAACAATAAAGTCACTTCGACATGGAAATCGCACCATTTTTAATCTTGGGAAATTCACGTTTTAATAGGTTTTAATGCCTGAAATAATGTTTACATTCAATGTAATGTGTCGCAGTTGGCTGAAAATTCGAGATGAAAAGTAGTTGGAGAATATTTACGCCCCCGCCCCCCCAACTAATAAGCTTAAAAATGAAGGAAGAAAATGTTAATGAATGAAAAACCAGTAAAACATTAGTTTTTTTTGTTGTTGTTATATCTCCACTCGTCTTTTTTTATCTTACCTCGCTGCTCTTCCTTCGTTCCATTCAACATCCCTTATGAGAGGACGCGTAATAGAAGGCAATAAGGGATAAAAATATACGTGAAGATTCGTCGGATAGTTTTTGTAAGTTAATAATTTTTTTCTTCCTCCTCGAAAGGCTTTTATACGCTTTCCGATGTATAATCCAGTGCCGGAGTGACGTATGCCACTTTATTATTAAAACTGACGTGCATTCCTGTAATAAATGCACGCCTGTTATTTTACTGAAAGCCCTTTTTACTCTAAAAAAGCAGAATCCGACACATCGCCCCTTCAGCCCATTGTATTTTCAAAATCTTTCCCACAAATACGTGTCAGAGAGGCTATTTCAATAATGTATCTCTACACACACACACACACGCACACACACACACACACACACACACACACACACACACATTCGTCCTGTTGGATAAACATATTATCGGTAGTGTATAGACTGAATGCGTGCGGGTTGCAAAAGTAAAAGAATTTTACGTCTGCTCAATTAAGCGGATATTTCATTATTAAATATCGAAAATCGAATGAGAAAATAACATAATTAATGAAATAGGACGTGCAGTACCACATGACAAATGGACGAGTGATGACATTGTTTTAGCTGCATATTTGTATCTAATCTGGGCAAAAAGTTCCTCTATACGAAAACTAATTAATTCAATGAAAATAAAAAAGGAAGAACTTTCGAGATAATAAGTCGAGATTTTCATTAACGGCCCTCGCCGTACGTCAATATTAATTAAACGCCCGATAACTTTCAGATTTATTATTCTATAGGCTCCCGCTTTTTATTTCCGGCGTATATTGTTTTATATTTCATTCTATAACAAATTTTAAAGGCTTTTTATCGATTGGAAAACGAAGCTTTTAGAGGCGCGTGGAATATTGATCCAGCGCTCAGAGGTGAAAGTATCACTTACATATCATTTCTATTTGAAACAATGCTTTTATATACGTTTGTGATTTCTATTTGCGATCTCTCGAAATTTTGTTATTCTGTAAGAAAAAAAAAATGAAAAACAAAAGAAAATTCATTACTTACACAAAAGAAGAGGATGAATACTGATAAAAGCGGCAAATAATTAGGGCATTAATAGAGAAAACAAAATATTTGCGCGGCGTATTTAAATTATCAATGGGAATTAATTAAGAAATTAATTAATTAATTTCAACTCAAAAAAAATTCCGCACGTGGAGAATAGGAAAAATGATCCGAATACTGTGCATTAGTTTAATTTGTTTATCTTTGATACTTGTAAAAGCTTGTCAATTATCTTAATCGAGTGTCATTTATTCGAAGTCCCATTTTCAACCCCCACCCCTCCCCTTCGCAAAACTAATAAGATTTTTCCCAAAGGGGCTATGATTTCATTATAAGTATACCTATTCACGAAAGATTTATGGGAATGATTTATCTGTAATAAAAATATTCGTATGTGGCTGAAAAAGCAATAGAAATCTATTTTATTGTCAGTACGCCAATAGAGGAAACAAAAAATTGAAAATTTCTAAAAAAAAAACAAAGATAAAATTAAAGGCAGTTCAGTATCTCATTGAGTATAACCATCTAGATTAACTTAATCCTACGAGTTAATCCGCGACCACTCTAAGGAATATTTACCAATTTGCATAAAACCCAACAAAAAAACTCAAATAACTCCACCCTTCCCGTAAGCGTAAGCCTCGTAAACAGGCTCGTACCCTCTAAATCGCGCGCGTCCTACGTAGGGAAAGATGCCGCCCCTTTTATATGCCCGAGTCCAAGCCGTGCGCGCGTCTTAACAGAAAAATAAAGTAAGGGATCCATCCGCACGTGGGTCCTTGCCGGGAAATAAATAAATAATAATAATAATAATCCTTCTTTCACCCAGACGCAAATACAAACGTATACACGTTCGCACTATATATATATATATATATATATATATATATATATATATATATATATATATATATAATAGAAAGCCACACAATTCCATTTTCGGCAATCTCAGCGCAAAGCCTCGGGGACGCGGCGCGCGGCTATTTAGATAATCTGCCAGGGCCTTGCTCTCGGTGCTTACATCGACGCAATACGCCTACCCCACCCCTTCCCCCTATCGCGCGACTCCCGGTACCCTCGCCCTCCGTTTACTTGGGGAATGGAGGGGGGGCGGCTCGTCGCATCGCGGGGTTGCTCCACGAAGCGACGTCGGCTCTCGTCCGTAACACCGAGGGTTCTTCATCGTCGTCGTCGTCGTCGTTGTCGTCGTCGTGTTGCCTTTTTTTCGTCAGCTGACATAGCGGCGACTGTCATCGCGCGAGATATTCATTTCTCTGCGCGGGGGGCCATTTTCTCCCGAGTGCACAACGAACGCGCAAATATAGTCGTAATTACGGAGTAAGAGAGGTAGATAGAGAGAGAGAGAGAGAGAGAGAGAGAGAGAGAGAGAGAGAGAGAGACGAAAATATTCGAGTAGATTGCGCAGAGATTGATGAGATAGGGCGAGCGAGATAGATTTCGAATTGATGTTGATCGAAACTCTCGAGGAGAGAGAGAGAGAGAGAGAGAGAGAGAGAGAGAGAGAGAGCGAGACGGAGGATCGAGTGCGCGGGCTTTCGAGCTTTCGTTCGATTGATTTGACGCGCGCGGCGGTGGAGACGAGAATTATCGGTATACCTTCCCTATAATATAATGGCCGAGCGCGGCTTTTGTCCCGTTTTATGGGCGGCCCCGTAAATCGAGAGAGAATTAATGGCCTCGCGCGCGCGCGCGCACAGTGCTTCGTTGACCTATGAGCGTCCATGTTTTTGTTACCCTCCCTCCCCGCTCCACTCACTCTCTGACCCTATCTCGCTCTATCCGTAAATTTAACATAGAACAAAAACTTGGTATAATGCCGCCAAAACTTATTTATATGGTTTTAGCGACGAAATTTATGGGATCGAGTACATGCGTCTGTGTGGGTGTACACGCGCACACGCGTTTATGTATGTGTATCTGTTGCTTCACCGTGCAGTTTTTATTACAAGACAAACTTTTAGGAATTGTTTGAGATGTAGAAATAACTGACTTTATCATTATTTCAATTACAAGCTAATAATAATGTTGAATCGAGCACTGTGATAAATTCACAATAAATTGAATAACACCGTTGTATATTTGAATATTGTATTGTGGGAACAACGGTTGCAAATAATGGCACGGTCTATCGTAAATTAGAAATAATGCATAAATCGAGAATATGGCAAAATTGGTACAAATACTAATTTAATTGTTAATAAAACAATATAGTGGTATAAATCAGCAATGATAGCAGATAGCAACGTAATGTAAAAACTCGCAAATTCGTAACTTGTTAAATGAATAAGGGCAATCGAGTAATGGGCCTGAAATTCTGTAACCTTTTGTGTTTGTTCTTTTTGGTTTTGATGAAATTTGTTTTTTTCCTCCACGTTCTCGGAAAAAATACCGATGCTTCGTGTAAAAACAGAAAATTGATATATCCATAAAAAATAATAATAAAGAAAAAAAAAAGGTAGTGCTCCGTGCTTACGAAATTTACGAACTCCCTGCTATCTAGATCGAACCTTTTGCAGGGACGCAAAAAAAGGTATAAAGAGAACGCCCAAGCTCGCATTTTTCGCTACTTCATCCCTTGCGGGAGAAAATCGATGGTGCGAAGGAGGGAAAGGGGCGGGGGAGGAGGCGAGGAGGAGCTAAATTGATTCGGGGTCCGATTCTTGCGGTCTTCGCGCTTCATTTAAACGAGCGGATTTCTCTATCTCTCTCACTCACTCTCTCTCTCTCTCTCTACCCCGTAGGGGTTCGGAAAAAGAAGACGCCGCGAAAGAGACCGCGGGGCTTTTTGGACTAGCGAGAGTAATTCGATTTTTCTCAATGGGAGAGTTTCCATTCCATTTTGTGACTTTACTTCTTTTTTTTGTCGCTCTGTTTCTCTCTACCTCTCTCGCTCTCACTCTCTCGTTGGAAGCAGAACTTCGAGAATTGTGCTTGTGCATTCGGCATGAATTTTGCTTACTCTTTTGTCTATAATCATTTTGTGTCCCCTACACCATATCTTATATAATGCTGATAACTTCCAGTCGACGAATAATTAAGAAATTTTGGAAGTGCTCATTAGATGCTTAATCTACTTACAATGTTTAGCTTAGCTCAAATCATTGGTGTTCGCGAAATTCCCTTACCTGAAACAAAAAATGAAATGAAATTTATTAATACCACATAAGTAGTTGGTAAAATATTTAATAACTTAATTGAATAAATATCTATAACTATGGCACAATATTGTCTAATAATAACATCTTTTCTAATATAAAATAAGAATTAAAATCTTTTAGTTAAGCATTAAAGTAGAATTGATGTAATAGTGTCGACAATTAAGTTTATGTATGCACATACATACATAAACTATGCACATACATACATACACCCACACAGAAGCCATATAGGATCAACTACTAAAAAAAATTTTTGGAAATGCTAAATTCAAATGCGTTAGATTTTCTTCAAGTATATTATGCGTTTTCTGTATTGGTAAAGAAAGGTAAACTTAAATTGATAATCTTGGTGCATATGAATTTGCGACTTGTGGTGCTAAGTAATAATCAAAACACCGGCTGACTACTGCTGAAACATATTTAACAACACTGAAAACTCCAGAGTTGATCGAGGAGACATTAGAATATATTTCGTGAGCTGCTTTTTTAGATTTTCATTGCCCCGTTCGATATTAAAACGATTAACTGTAATTTTTTTTTTAATCGTATCGATCAATAAAAATCACGACACAATTCAATGCTCGATAACGCGATGGCGAAAACGTTCATGGAAATAAATAAATTAACGTCCCTGTGACGAGTAATTTCGAATTACTCGATCGGCCTTGAAATTTATTTCAAGCATCTCGCAGTCTTGCGCGTCGAACGATGCTGCGCCTGCACTTGTTAATGACGTTTTCTCGGAACGCTACACGCGTCGGCGTAAATATTTCAAGCGCGAGGACGTTCTTCTTGGCCGAGGGTATAATTGATTAACGGCGCCGTTAAATGGTTTAAGTGCACGAATTACCGCCGCCTGCGTTCGAAATGCTTCGAATGCGCGTAAATTTGTCGAAAAAAAGAAAATTATTTCACGTTAAGGACGATCGAACAATAAAAGTTTCGTCCTGTCGCGTATGCTAAATGTCCTCGTACGTTATACGTAACGGTAAGAACAAGTTGTGAAATTCAAATACTTATTTCTTACTATAACAGCGAGAATTTTGAAAGCCTGATCGACACAGACACAACCTTTGCTTTTGTTTCCTGAAACTGGCAGAATCCAAGAAATTATACTTAAATCTGCAGTTCTATACTATTTATCTGTGAATTACAGAGATACCTTCGTAAACTAAGTAGCCTAAACTTAGTATATATGGTTGATCGAAAATTTTCGTTTTATTCTCTCGTTTTTATTTTGTTCTTTTTATCAACAATCGTCTTCAAAATCATTGTACAACATAAACTACTCCGAGACCTCTAGAAAAAACGTCGCTCATTCAATGATATAGCGACTCCGTTGCATGTCGGAGATTTAACACCGGGCAATAAAATGTAAAAGTTAATAAACAAGGACGCGAGATGCGAAGACGAGAGCGTCGAGTGCGTGGGACATCCGCGATTTAAGTAGGTCAAATTTTTCCATCCCAGGGTGCATACGAGGGAATAAACTCATCAGGTATATATAGTAGGTCGAGGTGCAGGAGAAGAACGAGAGATAGAGAGAGAAGAGAGAGAGAGAGAGAGAGAGAGAGAGAGAGAGAGAGAGACAAGCGCACAGGCAATAGAATAAAGAATCGCGGTGCGCTTATTGTACGTAGCTTCATCATCGTGCCAGCTCCGATACTTTCAATCAGACTCGACGCCTATGGTAAAATAACGATTCGCCTGTCCCGTGTACATTTTCTACATCACCCGAAAGTCGATGCGTGCTAGTCAGAGTATCCGATTTCAAAACTTCATAAACCGAGGTTTTCGTTTACCGTTCTCTTTCTCTGATTGTCTTAAAAAGACCCTTTAATGAAACAACTTCATTCGCTCTCTATCTCTCTCTATCTTTCATACACACACACACAACACACACACACACACACACACACACACACACAGACAGAGCACATATTTTCGTCCAGGTATTTTATTAGGTTAACCCGACGAAATGAAGTTCGACCTCGTCAGATCTTTCATTTTAATTAAACCGTTTGTTTCTGGTTGGCCGTAGGGTGGAGAGGGGTGGGGGGTAGTGAAGGGGCGGACCAAAGCGTAAGCGCGCCAACTCCTCCACCTCCGCGCGCCTCTTTGTTTAACAGGTTACAACTTAGCTCGTTAAAGCGTTCGCGCGCCCGAACCCGGTAATGGTAAAATCGTCAAGACTGTCGTTAAAGCGCCGAACTCGCGAACTTCATTGCCGAGAGCTTTAATTAGTCGCCAGCCGTTTCTGAAATTGTCGCGGGACATTATGTATTTATGGGGTTGGGCGCGCGGGGAGAAAAAGAGAGAGGGGGCAAAGAAATATTCGATCACCACCTTTTTTTCGTTAATTGAAAATCCCATGTACGTTTAATCGGCTGTAATTCATGCTGTGGGAGGAGATGAAGATGAGCTTTTTCTAAGTAAAAATTTGCGCGCTGCATGTGACTTTCTAACGTTTTAGTCGGTTTGCATAAAGAACCTGGTCGGTTGGTGGCAGTAGTAGTTTTAGTACCAGGAGCCTGACGAGCGAATAGAAAATTTTTAAAAATTCAGTGAATGATGTTCGCTGCGAGTTAAAATAATGTGAAGAGAGTATGTACGTTCGTGGATATTTAACAATATCTCATGTAGATATGCACTGCGAATTATAATTCTCTGCATTCGTACTATGATTTAATTTAATATTTTATATGTGTAAACAAAACCCTTTCCTTTCCAAGAAAATATCTTCTTTATACGCTTCGAATACGCAGTCGAGTCGTATCAACACTAAAATCCATTGCATATATGAATTTCGCTAAATTAAAGTGAAAATACCGTTATAAACTTAATAATAATCCAAAATTATATAGCGCGTACCGATGAACACAACGACTTGCCACGGAACATCAGACACGGAATCCTGAAGAAATATTACTTTTCTCCTACACTTCTTAATTGTTTTCATTTTCCACATATTTGTTTGTACAGCCACTTAGCCGAAACTCGTTTAAGAACCGTATTGTACAAAGTTTAAAATCTAATTTAGAAATAATACAATAACATCTCGGACTTCGCTGAACTGGAGTGAAAAGTTAGGAATAGCTGGCTATGTGCTGGCGACTGCATTCGTCGAATACTTGTTGGCAGTTTTTCAGGATCTAATACAACAACATTTATTATACCAAAGACCGATATATGTTATGGAAATTAATATTAAAAATTTATCAAGACGTTTTTTAATTTTTTTGTTTTTTCATCTAAGCAGAGGACAATAGATATGTATAATATGTCATCTAAAAAAATTTCTATGAGCCCATCCATTTCTAAAACCATCACCCATATCTGATATTATCCAGTTGTTAGAATTGAATGGATCCTCTGACACATGTGACTATCTTTCGTATTTCGTACAATATAAGCATAAGATTCGAAGAGTGTGTTTACGAAATGAAAAGAGCTTCTTTCAATGGGTAAGAAGATAATATAATATTAGTTTTTATGTATTGAATGGTTTTAGTGATTGAGTTGCCACAGTAAACCGACATTCGGTTCTTTTACAACCCATGTACTTTACTACCTAAACCCAAAGATCAAATTCAAAAAATATACGTTGATAAATATTAGTTAATGACAATTTACCCAATACAACTAATTATAACTATTGATTGCGAAAACAAATGAATTTCTACACCAAAATAGAATTTATAATCACGCAAAGCTACCTCTAATATGTATCGGTGGCATATTTGATTTTCAACAATGTAACATACAATGTAATATGCATCATTGTAATATTATTTTACTGTTATAATAGTAAACGACAAAGTAAATATAATAAAGCTATTCGTAAAACAGTAATTGTAAATGGCAAGCTACAGAGTATATGAAAATCTGCAACTCGTCTAAAAATGAAATATATTATCGTTTTGGATGTCATAAGGAAAATCTGGCATGTGTCCAAGATTTGAAAAATGGCCAGTCGCAAATATAAACGCAGTGAATAACAGTGAATTTAATGTGTACGCGTATGTGTTCCTTAATTACTTTGGATCTAAATTGTTCAAAATACTATGAAAGATATTTTTGAATATCTTCAATAAGTGCTCTTGACCAACTGCTCACAGCTGATGCATTTTAACGAGACTCTGAGTCTGCTCTTGACGAATGTGAGATTAGATATTTGCGCGCGTTATTGAGGCCTTCAACAACACGACAATCTCTGGAACATGCTGACACTTCTTGTGAATGTAAATGAAAAATTTGCATCAATTATAGTAAAATTGCACTGACATAAGAAGTATCTTCTGACCCCATTATGGGCACCTAATTGAAAAGTCCACTTAAGATCAATAATGGCTCCATAAATCATCATACACATTATTATTCAATATCGATTATTTGTGCAACGAACCAATCCGAGTATTTGGCTCACGACGCACTAAATTATGATATATTTTATTTTTCGTTTTTTCGACCATTTGCCAATTTGCTATATACCTTAAGGACGTTGTGTTTCTTTACAATGTTTTTTGCAAATCTTCATTCACAAGGAGAATTTTTATTATTGTTTCACCTTCGGAAGAATTCTTCAACGACTAAAGTATCCATCTAAATGATCCTCATAAATATCAGACGAAAATTTACTGTTCAGAAAACGTCCCCGTCCCTCATCCTTCTCGCAGCTTCGAAAAAGTACACCAGCGTTAGTAATTAACCACACTGTCAATGGCTTCCTAGAAGACGCGTTAATTCCTATACCGAACCTCCCAGCTCGAAATTGCCACTCTTTGTGCGGGGCGAGGGGGAGGTCGTAACAGTTCTCCCTCTCTTTCTCTCTCTAACTTCTCCCCGTCTCTCTGCCTCGCCTTCGCCGTTGCCTTCCGAATCGGAAAGTACGCAGGCATAGGGAGAACGTGCGCGCCCGTGTCTCTCCTCGAGCCTGCAGCAGACAACGAAGAACGCCGCCGGCGACGGCGCGGATTTTACGAGGCGCGCGCCCGCGCGCGTTCCCCGCGCGAATGACGCGCTCGCAGCTAGCGGCAGCGCGCCATAGACGATGCGATGCGAATGCAATGCGGCCGCATTCGCACTGATTTACGTTCGTTTACGGCAGCGTGACAGAGCGCGATTTAACGCCCCAGCCCAGCCTCCCCCCGACGCCCATCCCACTCTCGGCGGCGTCGGCCGACCGATGCTGCACGTCGTACGGAGGCAGGCACAGACAGAGAGACCGAGGCAGAGAGAGAGAGAGAGTGAGAGAGAGAGAGAGAGAGAGAGAGAGAGAAAGAGGTATAGAGAGGGAGTGATAGAGAGAAAGCGAGAGAGGCACGGGAAGAAAGAGACAGAAACGGGAGACAGCCACCGCGGGCGTTCGCACTTTAAAGATTATATTGCGTGAGTCGGCGCGACGCGGGCTGCGCGTCGGTAATGTGGATTTATATGCGCGCCGCGCGGAGGCAGAATAGACGCATATACATATCTTTATATATATATATATATATATATATATATATATATATATAGCATACATATGTACACGCTTCGCATACGAGGTAATCTTCGAGCAGAAGATATGCTCATCCCTTTATTGTCCCGGGGGTGCATCGTCCGAGCGTGAGAGGCAGTAGAAGACAGAGAGAGGGAGAGCGAGAGGGAGAGAGAAGGTTAGTACGTCGCTTTCTCCTCCCCCCATCGACCCTCCTCCATCCCCGCCGACTGAATGGGTTATTAGCGCGTTATTGAGGCACGACATACGGCCGTCGCGATCGCGCGTCGCTGCGACGTGGGACGGGGTATCGCTCGTAGCAGCCCACGCCCGCTACATGCAGACGCGCTCTACGCATGCATATATATATATATACGGAGGCTGGATGAGAGCTTGTTGCGCGCTATGCTGATTCGAGATTCTCGGAACGGGGCGAGCGCGGGACGGGCGGGCGAGGGAACTACCGGGGACGCTTGGCGTTCTCGTCGTGCGTAGTTCTCCGGGCGTCGTCGTTGCGTCGTGATCGATTTTTTAAGCGAGATCGCCAGAGGAAATCGCGTATATAGATGAACGATGACGATAAGTTGCGGCTTAATGTCGACCGTGCTGTCCCCCATTGTTACGAGAGGTGTGTACGGTCTCCCTTTGTTTTTTTGTTCAACGGAGCACAACGCGCATAACTCGGAAATTTAAGACGCGCGCGTGCCCGTAAATCAGTTTAAAGGCCCCTTTTCTCACTTGGAACCTATTGTATTGTCACTTTAACAAAGCCCCTAATTAGCCATGGTACCGTCAATATTTACGCAAATGTGTGTGTGTGTGTGGACGAAACTTAACGAGGAAATCAAATACGATGTGCTATGTGTGGTAAATCTATTACCCTCTTGACGTACATATATATATATATATATATATATATATATATATATATATAGATATATAGATATATATATATATATATATAGATATATATAGATATATATATAATTCAGTATTACTCGGAGAGTAACTTTGATCTACGGAGGGTTCATATTGTTGAACTCTCGATAGACCATTATGCTCGTATGTGTATTCAATGCGCGATAGTTAATTAGCACATTATTACACGCCATTCTTGATTAATTATTCGCAGAACGAACGCGTCGTGGCATCGTATGAAGATATACTTCGAAGCAAATGATTTATATATTTCTCGACCGTGTCTGCTCGGAAAGGCGTTCAAACGCGTTTTACGCGCGCTCGCGTACACACACACACACACACACACACACACACACACACGCGCGCGCGCGCATACGCCAATGTCTTCTGCCAATCCTATTATGTACAGATGAGCCTTCGAACGCGCGAAAATGAACGATTCGGCAGAACGTGCAATTATACGTAGCCGTCGACAAATCTATTCATCGGAATGGACGGTAGGTGGGGGGAGATGAATTTGTATCAAACGCCGGAAATGCACACGTATACCTTGTATTTTTTCCTCTATCCCTCGTCCCCTGCGTACGTATACATTGCGCTTTCAATGTGCTTAAGCTCACTTCGGGGCAGCGACTGCGACAGAGGCGGCTTT
The DNA here is from genome assembly GCA_018907035.1 of Sycobia sp. Sy_11. Classification (NCBI taxonomy): domain Eukaryota; kingdom Metazoa; phylum Arthropoda; class Insecta; order Hymenoptera; family Epichrysomallidae; genus Sycobia; species Sycobia sp. Sy_11. Next base: position 1,578,178 of record JACCIC010000077.1, read on the forward strand.
CTCGACCGTCGGGTTCGCGGAAGGATAAAGCAGTTGCCGCGGCAGAGCTCCGCTTTAAATCTCCCCCTTCCCTCCTCCTTGCAGCCTTCTTTGTATGTACGGCGCTTGTCCCCCCCCCCCGTCCCTCCTCGCGGCGCCGACGCCACCAGCGTCTCCTATCTTTGTTCGGCTCTCGATTTCTCTATACACCTAATTCTCCGCCCCGTGCAGACTCCCTTTTCCATCTGGTCCCCGCGCCACTTCAACTCCTCTTTCTCTCTTTGCCTCCTCCTTGTACTCCATTTGTCTCTCTCCCTCTCTCTATCTTTCTCTCTCTGTTCCGCTTCCTCTCTTTCCATCCAGTCTGAGTACACATTAGGGCGCTCCTAGCATTGTATTACCTATCCTCGAGAGCCCGGCCCGTGCATAATTAACTTTGCACCCACCCCTTCTTCTCTCTCTCTCTCTCTCTCTCTCTCTCTCTCTCTATATATATATATATATACATCTTTCTTCTAGTTCTCTGGAGCTACCTCGTTTTTTCCTCCTCTCCCCATCTCTCTCCGCCGTGTCTTAAGCAAAGATTGTACGCTGCTGGTACGGCTACTGCTGCTGCTTCTGCTGCTGCTATTCCCCCTCCGGTACCGCTCGCGACAAAGCTACGCGGCCGGCGCGCCGCGTCTTTATGCGTACATATATATGTATGTATACAGTAGCGGACCCTTTTACACTGGGTCATCAAATATTTCTCAAGCTACCGCCAGCGTATATATAAGTGTGTATATATATATATATATATATATATATATATATATATATATACTTCGCGAATTCACGCGAGTATACGTATGCGTGAAGGCAAGCGGCGACGGAAACCTGCCCTCTCCTGTGAGCAGTATATAAGTCGTCTAACGTGGAATTCTCCGAAGGGAATCGAGCTCCTGATAAGACAGAGAGAGAGAGAGAGAGAGAGAGAGAGAGGGATGGAGGGGTTATCTCGCAAATTTACCCTCTCTCGCTTTCCTGCGTCCGCATCGCATCTTATTGAACCGTGACGACGGTGGGGCGAGGGTCGAGTAGGGGGTAGTTCTCGAATTCGCCTGCCGTATTCGAAAGAAGCGCGAGCGAAAGAGAGAGAACGAGGGGAGAGAGAAAGAAAAAAAACACGAGAGAGATCCTCGGGATTTGCATTTTTCCGGTGCGTGCTTATATATGTATATATACATGCGAGACCGAGAATTCGAAACTCCGCCAACGGTTGGACTTCTCTCCTTCGTTTTCTATACCACGAGCTTGTTTTTTCTCTCACTCTCCCACCCTTCTCTGAAGGGTGAGACTGCTCTCTTTCCCTATCTCTCTCTCTCTCTCTCTCTCTCTCTCTCTCAGTGTCTTAAGAGGAGTTGGGAAAAGTTACTACTTCAAAGTCTCTCTCTCTCTCTCTCCCTCTCTCCTTCCTTTTTCAGAGCGAGAGAGCAAGGGGGTAGCCAAGAGGGATTCGATCATTGCCAGATGCGATTGGATTGTTTGAACGCGCAAATTGCTACGGGAGGGTGAGGGGGAGGGGGTTGGGAAGGTTTTAGCGTAAATCCGGGAGAGCCATTCGCGAAACCCGGATTGTTTGATTTTAAAGTTATTAGATTTGCGAAGTTTCGCCACCGCGTCGTTTGGCTCGGTTGAAAAAAAAAATTCGATTCTATTTGAATCGCGGGAGGGGAAAATTTGTGCTTATAAATGAAAATAAAGATTACTGGTTGTGTTTCGGGTGAGTGTGGCGAGTGCTCGTATTGAACCACATACAGTTTTGTATAAAATTATGGCATTTATTTGTAAAATGATTCGCCTAGTTTTTCGATAGTTGCTCATTCAATCAGATTTGTTAAAAAATTAATTTATAACATTATCAGAATTTGATTTTCAATATTTTTTTCTGTTTTAATAAAATATTTGCTATCATTCATCATGTATTAATTATATGAATGTTTGTTTTATACTTCTATAATCGATTTATATTTTTCAAACTTTTGGAGAAACATTATATATCAGCTGAGTTAGAATTGTTGATCAAATTATAATATTGATATGCTCATGGCTATACCGTCAAATAGAGCGTATCAATGTATATTTTCATTCGTTAATGTATTATATATATATATATATATATATATATATATATATATATAATATTATGTAATAGAGAAATTGTGTGCAGTATACTTAGGCATTCTATAGAACTATACGTATATAATTGAAACAAAACTTTATAGGACTTACAACATTCAATGAATAATAAAAGTAAATCTGAAAACTCTTATTATGTTAGAAAAAAATTATTGAAGAACAGTAGCAAGATATTGAAATCAATGCTATTGCTGATGCCATAAATACTAAATTCTAGAAATAACGAATTCCTTTATAGAACGACCGATTTGAAAAATCATAAAAAGAAAAAGTTAAATAAAAAAACGTATTGCTCATCCAAAAGCAAAGAAAATATCAGAATTCACCTCCTCAATTTTCAATCTAAATTTCCATATCATTGAAAAGCGAATGGAGAAAGCCAAATAAAGAAAGCGAAATGGAAAAGTTTTTACGCGGCTTAAAAAGGCTCATTTAATTGTTTATTAAAACCTTGATTCGCTGTACTCTTTCATTTATATATATATATATATATATATATATATATATATATATAGTAAAAACTTAAAATTTTAATTTAAAATCCCGTTCGTTTGCGTAATCACGCCATCGGAAGAAGCGAAAAAATATTCATAGGCACATTTGCTTTTTAACCCCCTTCCGCACAGAGTATTTTAATTAAAAAAATACTTTAGTCCTCCCCCCCCCCTTCCAACCTAGTTTTAGGACAATTAAGCTACTTGAGCGGCAGTCTTCCCTTACAACTTTTTTTTTCTGTCTTTCTTTATTTTTTTTAACATTTACTCGGTTACGTGATTATACCGTTGGCACTATTTTTCTCGCCCGTTCCGCCCTCCTGGCGCACAACGCGTAAGGCAGATTTTCAGCAGACAACTCTCGTTTCCTCGTCTCTCTCGCTAATACGTAAACACTTTTCTTTTCGACTGATTTATAAAAACGCCTTTTAAACCGGCCGACATGGGCAGCAGTGAGCCTTGCAAAATGTAAACGTCGACAGTTTTGCGAAATTACGGCCAAGAACGGGGAGTCCAGATCCGGTCAAGCAGCAGCAGCAGCGGCAGCGGCAGTGGCAGCAGTATCAGCGACGGCGACTACCGATAAATATTCTCTCATAAGCCTACTCTAACCCCCCCTCCTTTGCCATACACATTTACCATCAACTCGCTCCGTCGTATGCGCAAACAGAGCTCTACCCCTCTCTCTCTCTCTCTCTCTCTCTCTCTCTCTCTCTCTCTCTCTCTCTGCGTGTTTGCTTCCTTTTCCACCTTAACCCGCCTCTCTCCTCCCCGACATCCTCCTCTACAGTACGTTCTCGACAATTATGCACAAGCGCGCACGAGAGCCGTGCAAACTTTGCGCTATCGCTGCTGATGCTGTCTGCCCCGCTCGTTCTGCTCCTCCTCCTGATCGTACCCTCGCCCCCCCACCCCTTATCCCGTCCGCGCACCGACGATAATTCGAAAATTCCTCGATGCCCGCTGCCGATAAATCGACGTCTCCTTTTGCGCGGTTTATCGCGAGATTTGGCCCGAGCGAGATCTCCGCGACGTCCCGAGGCTTTCCATAACTTTTCGCCGAATGACAAGCTCAACGCTGTTATTAAGCTTGGAAGTGCGAGCATTCGCCGGGCGGGCGGTTAAGCGAATTACGCAGAATCGCCGAGGGAGCGCGAGATTTTCGAACCGACTTTCATTGATTCTGGTATGATATTGGTGTGTTACGATCGATGTCTTAATTTATAATATTGGCACGTAAAAACGTTTATACGATCTGCGGTTTGTCAGATTTTTCGCTAACGAAATGAATGAAGCAAAAAAACTTCCAATGGGGTGTAGATCGGATCATGAAAGAGCTGGCGGTGGAATTTTTAATTTACAAGAATATTTTACAGCTTGATACGCTGGAAATTAGAAGTTCTTTATAAAATATAAACGATCAGAGTAGATGCTTCTAAATTTGACAAGATGATGACATTTATTTATAAATATTACTAAAGTAATTGCGAATTAACATAGTTATAGGTAATACAATCAATTCGAAATTAAATGACGTAATCATTTATGGATTTATTTTTGATTTACATGAAATTTGTAACTAATGAAAAAAATCTTATACTTGACCATTTAAATTTCAAACTATTCAATCATTTCTCAACACGAAAGAAAACTGTATAGTATCGAAGAGACCTTTGTCGTAAGAATATAAATTACAGATTTATAAAAAAAATTGAATTCAATAATTTATTAAATTATTTTTCATAAATTATTTTTATTAAGAATAATAAAGACTTTAATAAAAAAAATTATGTATCGGACAAATTGCATCGAACAATACCATCGAGCGCGTAATGAAGAATCCAAATACGACACGAGTCAAATGCGTGAACGGCACAGTGTAATACACATGGGGAGTCGCGAATTGGGGGTAAAAAACGAAACCATTGCTCAGAAAAAAAAATCCCATTGCGATGTATGTCTCCGTGCGTTCAATATCCGACCTCGCCCCCCCCCACCCATCCAGTAATGCTGCGCATTGGACACTCAATTCACGGAGCTCGAGAGCATCTATATAGACATGAAAAGGGTAATAAGTTAGAGGAGGCGCATCGCGTGACTCTAGGAAAGTTCCTCCGTCTCTCGCTCTCTCCCTCTCTTTCTCTCTTCTCTCTCTCTCTCTCTCTCTCTCTCTCTCTCTTACTTGATCCATGCACGAAATTAAACCGGAGTGCATTGCAGGCGGCAGTTCGGGCGCGCTCACGAAATCGCGGCTATATTAGACGGAACGTCGAGCCTTTCGGCCCGCTCCCCACCGCCCCCGCCGCTCGTCCGTCGCAGACGCCCCGAGGCACGACTAAACCCCGCGCGCCGTCTGTCTGCTGCTTCTCCGCGGCGAAGATCGTCGGTTCCGACTTGCTCCGCGTCGCGACCCCCTAGACAAGAAAAAAAAACCGAAGAAGAAAGTACGAGGTTCAAAAACCAGGAGGAAATTTCTCTAGAGTTCGAGCGCGGGTGGGGGAGGGGAGCGTAGAAATTACATAATACGAGAGAGAGAGAGAGAGAGAGAGAGAGAGAGAGAGAGAGCTCGGAGTCGGACGAGGAACGGATCGCGAATTTTCTTATTTAAAAGCCGCGAACGCGCCGTTAAAAGGAAAAAATGAAAAGAAAGGAAAAAACAGTGAGACGGAAGTTTCGCCGGGATCTCTATGAATAACTGAGAGCCCCGTGGGTGGGGAATTTTGTGCGCGCGCGCGCGCGCGCGTGGTTGGACGAAAGTTCGAGGACCCGATGGGACTCCGACATTGGGGAAATTGGCTCCTATGTATAGAGGTAAGCGAATGCGAGGGAGGGAAGGACGTCTCTATCTCTCTTTCTCTCTCGGGTGGCGGCCACTGCGAGTTCAGGACTCCTCCACACACGCTCTCTTTCTCTCTCTCTCTCTCTCTCTCTCTCTCTCACTCCCTTGACTTTCGGCAAATCGGAGGTAAAAAGTCGATCGGGAAGACAGAAACGGCAGCGCTTCGAGAGGAGGATCTAATTAAACGTAGATCGGATACAAATTATTGACGCCGAGCAAAATTCGTTATCCCCAGCTATATTTATACTTATATATATATATATATATATATATGTGTGTGTGTGTGTGTGTGTGTGTGTGTGTGTGTGTGTGTGTGTGTGTGTGTGTGTGTGTGTGTGTGTATGTATATTTATATTTATACGAAAAATGCAAAGTAGCTCTGCCGAACGTAACTGTTATATAAAGATATATCGGCGCCTTAAAAGAAAAAAAGAACGACATGCAAGAACTAATGCACACTAACGGGAAAAATGCGCTGTTCGACGCGTATATGTAGGTCGATGAAGACGTTCCGGGATTGGCCATTAATCGTTGCACGCATTTCCTTCGCGCCGTAAACTGGGTATCGCAACGAAAATGCATCGTTTTTCCGATCCATCGCATTACGAGATATTCAATAACGAGAATATAAAGGACGGCATTATTTCGTTCGCCAAGGATATAGTGGAAAAAGTTTTTCCTTCTTTATTCTTGGGCAGACGGTTATGACGAAATGATCGAAATGCGATTGGTAATTACACTGATTTACTCGATGATTATCCTGTGCAAGACTGTTTTGCGCTAATCAATACCTGTCAGATAACATCGCTGAATTAGTACGTAACGTAACTCGGCCAGTTCGTGTCATTCGTAAGTGTCTAATAAATGCCAGTCGCTCAAAATCACCCAACTGCTAAAAATAGTAAAATTTCCACTAGTAACTCATCCGTCGTGGCACTACAGAAGTATTCTAGAGAATCAAGTCGATACGACGTTGGTACTGATAATAATGTAATATCTGAAAATAAATCAGCGCATATACGCTGGAGGTCCGTATGTACTGAGTATCAGAGATCAATTTAATAAACGATCACTGACAAAGTCAACTGCTTGTCAATATTCTTCAACGACAACGCGAACAGTCGAACCTGTTGCATATACTCATTCAATCGTGATATTAATTATTTACTGGTAATTTGTTAAAAAAATATGTGATTGTCAGTAAAAATATAAAAATCCTTAAATAATTAGTAAATATTTATAGAGAATGCGTAACGTTCTGGGACCAGTTGAATGTACAATATATACGTATATTATGTAATGCCAGTTACATTGAGACTGTGGCGAATCTACAAAAATGCTGAAAATCTATGCTAAGTTATAAATAGTTGTACAGATTCGCATTGTCATTAGTTATAAATAATTTTATTAAAATTTACTCGAAAAACAATGAAAAATATCCGTGACTCAATAAACATTTATTAACGAACCAATTAACTTCAATCAGTAAAATTATTCACCTGTATTCTTAGTCACAGACTTGTACTAATTTAACAGGTAATTATTCGTTGGCCACTAGAGCATAGTCATTAATTTGATTTTATCAGATATACTTTCATGCACTATGTTGTAGTCGTACCGTCTAAATTCGAATTTGTGAAAATCGCCCAACAACAGCAAATACAAAACGAAGTTAGTTAATATTCCATACCTATTCTAATTATATCGAAATTAACCTCTGATTTACTATTTTACCCGTGAACATTTGACTGCGTTCTGTCAGTGACGTAATATTTCACCGATCTCCAATTTACAGAGCAAGTTCCCGCCAATACGCGAAGCGTAATGTAAGATAATCTAACTCTCGAACTGCGAGCGCAAACTCTATGAACTGCTCGTATCGAAACGTCAAGCTTGAATAAATAAGCCGGCCGCTAATTAATATTCAAAATATTCAGTGACCTCACGTGCAACACGACGAACATTCCTATCATCTTCTCTGTGCACTGCAGCAAATTAAGAATATCTCTTGATAAAAATTAGAGGCATAGGGAGAAGTTAAGGAACTTAATCAGGTTCAGTAAGAATTTTGACTTATAGCTACGAGAAGGTATGTCCGTTCATAGAGGTATATATATATACTATATAATCTACAGTGTAAAATAAACTGAGAGAGGGAGAAAAAAAAATCCGAATCTTCAGCGTCTCGCAGTAAGAGAAGAGAAGGCAGAATTATACAGCGAGGGCAGTGCGACGGTGTTGGCGGCGGCGGCAGCAACAGCGCCGGGGTTGCAGTATGGGACGAAGGGGAGGCAGAAGCAGAGAGGGAGGAACTGTAGTAGGGGACCGGTGCACGGGGAGTCGATCAATAACACGCCGCAGAGTGGCGCTGCCGGCGCGTCGCCGCAGTCACTACCCCCTCCCCGCCCGCTGCGCTTCACATCCACCCCCTACCCCGGCCATCCACTCCCTCCTTCACCGTCTGCGCATTTTTATTCGAGCCTACGTGGATCGACGTGTGCGTCGGCGGCCCCATCGACCGATGCATTTATTTCTATTTTTTATTTCTTCTATTCATTATTTTTTTTTTTTTTTTTTTTGCCAAAAAAGCACGAAACGACGAAGAGGAGCGAAGAAGGAATGGGGACGATGAATTGGAGGGAAGAGCAAAGAAAATTTCGGCCACGAGACCGCCGGGTAATCGCAGAAACGGAGATAGAGAGGACGAGAGGAAGACGCCTTGTCGCGCTTTCGTCGTCGCGGACGCCGCACGCCGCCCGTGGCCGTGCCGGGCCGGCGGCACGGCCAACGCCGTCGTGCACGTGCTCGTGGCGCGGCGCGCGCACGCGAAAGACCGGGAGAGAGGAGAGAGAGAGAGAGAGCGAGATGGATGCGCGCCGTGCACGGCGGCACGTTGGAGGGGGTTGAAGCAGCGCCTCCAAAGGGGGTAAGGAGGAGAGGAGGAGCGGGAGGGGGAAACCGCGCGGCAGCGCGCGCGCGCTCGCTCTCAGAGCTTGAAAATCAATAAAATCCTCGCCGGCGAGCTTTCGCGCGGCGAGACCCTCCATTTTCATTCCGCGCAGTGCTCTTTTGCCGCGATTTCTCCCTCTCTCTCTCTCTCTCCCTATCGCTGACTACTGGCTACTCGTCCGCGCGCCTTTAACTCGTCGAGAAACACGTCTCCCCCTCCCCCCCCATTGATCCTTGACCATACAGAGGTGGATGGCGAATAAGAAACCGTATTGTTTCTGACGGACTGGAATGCGCGTTTGCCTTTCACCCCCCCCCCCTTCGAAGGCCCTGCCCCGACGCGACGAGTTTTCAGTGCCGCGACTCATTCGTTCGCGACTTTATAACAGTTCAACGCTTATCTCGATGGCGCAATTTCGCCGAGGATTCCTTTCACGTTTACAATTCGACCCCGGCGGTTAGCGGATTTTTGCGAGATTTCTCGAGATCTTGGTCGAGCTCAGCGAGGGAAGAAGAGCGAAGGGCAATTTGTCATTTTCTTGGGATTAAGCTATGAAACAGTTCAGATAATTTCGACTCTGTGACCTTTAACGAAAGATTTTTATATTTATTATGCGATCTACATTCAAGCTTCTGCGCTTTTCATAACATCAGAAACGTCGACTCGGCTCTAAGTAATAGTTGAACATAAATCGAGAGATAAAGTAGTTTATATCGTTCGTATTGAAAAAAAGGAATGCGTTATTTTTTTCCAAAAACCGATCGCTTTATTGTAAGCCTCGAATACGACCGCCCAAATTTATCCGAGCAAGAACTGTTGCGCGTCGTAATGCACTACTTGACAAAACAAAAAAAAAAAAAGAAAAAACAATTTTTTATACACTCTCCCCACCTGATTCGTTTCTCCATCTATCTTTTACTTTAACCTACTTTGTTTAAGCTTTTTTTTTCGCTCGTTCCCTCCGCGATTGTGAAAGCGTACGCTTCTGCGCTTATAAACCCCCCTCCCCGCCCACCTCCGCGCGCTCACGAGCAAGTTATTTTTCCTCCAATTACTAAAGGAAGAGAAAACATCCCATTAAATTTCCGTCTAAAAAATTCAAAAATAATTCCGTAAGTTCGCGCGGGAGGGAGCGAGAAAAAGGACGAAAGCACAAAAATTCATAAACTTGACCGAGGTGAAAAAAGGAAGACTGCTTATAGCGCGAAAGTTCAGCAGTTATTCAAAGACACTGGGGTAGGGGGAGGGAACATCTTTATTAACCGTATTTTCCCCTAATGAAAACTTGGGTTTGACTACAGTTTTTGTCGAAAAACTCGAGCAAACTTAAATTGTTCTCCTTTGTCAGGAGTGCCGTTGCACGCATACACACAGACACGGGCGCGCGGGCACTCGCTAACGTACACACACGGCGTCGCGCAATTAATGTTTCACTGCCGAACATATGCAGGCACGCACACACACACACACGCACGAGCGCGCGCGCGCGCGGGTTTTTCTTACGGCGCGCTCATTAGCGAGAAACACAAGCGCCGATCGTGAAACTCGATTAATTCTTCCTGTAATTTCAATTTCAATTTAATTGAATTAATAATCGTACGAAAAAGACAGCTGATTTAATTAAATCTAATAGCAAAAAATGGAGCTGTGAGCAATTTTAACGACGAGTTCATCGATATGGAATATGGATCTTGAGCTTCGATCGGACAATTATAGAATTGCAAACGACAACAAGCCCGTTGGAACAGAGACGCGCTCGAGCAATGAACAGCTGTGCAATGCAATTGCAGAGATAATCTTTGAATTTAGAAGCTTTACTTCGTGCACCTTGAATGGTAGACTATTCGTAAAAAAGAAAATTTAATATTCGAATTTTTTCATTATTTTTCTTAGCTGTAACTGATATTGAAGTGTTTCATTTTCTTTCCGAGACATTTTGGTCATTTATAACTGAAACAATTTTCATTATTATCATTTTAAAAAATATAGATACACGATCGACATTACAATTAGAAGTTACTACCCACACAGAAAGTTCTGATTCATACATGATCCATGAACAAAGAATCTCCGATTTTTTAAATTCTTTTTCTAATTTTAAAACATCTGTGTGTGTGTGTGTGTGTATTTGTAAAATATGTGAAATTCTCTCATCTGTTTCAAATTGTAATTTGCACCAATTATGTGCATAATAAAAAAAGACATTTCGAAGAAATTACTTCGCAAATGGCCATTCTAAATATCTATGTTTTTCAAGAAAAAATTTTTTTTAACATTTACTTGGGGATATTCCAACCGATATTCTTAAACGTCAATTGAATATTACTCTTCATTTATATACCAAAGAAAAATGCCGATAAATAATATTTTGTTTTACGACGTCACAGTACAGCAATGTTGCCCCTTTTTATATCTTCCCCAACTGAACTGCCGCGCGCGTGCGAATGTAAAATTTTGCACGCGAGAATAATTAATTACACGGAAGGATGAAACTACCGCGAATGAGAGAGAGAGAGAGAGAGAGAAAGAGAGAGTTAGAGAAAGAGAGAGAAGGGATGAGTAGACTCGTTAATTATGCGGACCCCTATGTAATTGCAAACCGTTATAACTAGCGATGAGATCGCCGAAATATCTTCTCCAGTCCGGGCGCCGCGCGAAATTTATACATGTGCTCGTCGCGGCGGCGTAATTAAAGTTTCTTTTTTTCTTACTCAAGGCGCTTTTTAGGCAGGAATTATTGTCGCGGAGTTCAGCGACGACTGCAGACAGAGAAAAGAAAAATAAAAATTCGCTCTCAATTAGGGAAGCGTTCTGGTTGGTATAATGGGTGCGTGCCAGGGAAAGAGAGAAAAAGAGAGAGAGAGGGAAAGAATGTTTGTTTATTTGTATTTTTAAATACAGATCTATATTATAAACTGCTTTATCAATAAAATAAATTACAAGATAAGATATTTGGTCAATACAAAAAATTTCATAAAATAGGAAAATAGCGTAATAGCATAAAAATTATTTAACAATGCAGTGACATAAGATGGTATGTTTATCTAAGTCATAAGAAAGTCATAAATATAATTGACATACAAATATAACAGAACATATGCGCGCATCTGTTAGTCGTGAAGATTAAATGAATCAATAAATAAATGAGTAAATACACGCACTCTAAGCAAATACAATTTCTATCAATTCATCTCTATAAATACGTCATACTTACATAAAACATAAAATAAACATATAAGGGACGACTTTAATTTAAGAGAGAGAGAGAGAGAGAGAGAGCGAAAATCTCGAATTCAAATTTGTAATAAACTTTATTTGACTGAAGATTCCATGCTCCACAATAGCGACCGAACAGACATTGTGACGATGTCGCAATTATAACTCTTTTCATCTCTAATATAAAAGTTGTATCATTTCTTTGACGGTGTCGTGGGAAGTGCGAAATGAAGATGAGGTACAGAGCAATGCGTAGCAACGAATGCCGTCAGCAGCATGTACTTTCATTGTTCTTGCAGCTCAATTGACGAGAAACAATAAGACTATAAGCAGGACAGGAAGTGTGTGAGAGAAAGAGAAAGAGAGAGAGAGAGAGACAGAGGGAGAGGGAGAGAGATAGAGTGGGGTGGGAATTGAAGAAAAGGTGAATAAAACTTGAAAACTAGAGGGAGAACTAAAGGGTGAAAAAAACTTGAGCTAATAAATAAATCCTAGTGCAAGTATCAAATTACAAAGGATACATTTACAATTTTTAGCAAATTTGAAAAAAGTACCATACTGACAAAGACTAATCATTATATTAAGAAAAAACAGTGTTCATAGCAATTGTATAGAAGATCTTTCGATAAATATTTTTGTAAAATTAAAAACAAGCCTCAGGTACTACCGTTAAAAGAAACATGACGATCGAAATTCGAAATTTTCTCACTCTTTCAAAAACACCTGAATAAAGAACTAAGTTTAAATCTATATCATAACATCTTCCAATATACATGTGCGCGCCGCGCGCCCACGCACACATCGACATAGAGAAAGAGAGAGAGAGAGAGAGAGAAGAGAGAGAGCGAATATAAAATAATCGGGTTGTATAAATGGTTGAATAAATTGAATGGTATAAATAATCGGGTATTGGCTAAATAACAAGGAAACGTTGGCGAGAATGGAAAAAAACGTGGAAGGAAACACGGATAGCTGATTTGTTAAGTGCAACGGCTCGATATATTAAGTTAGAGGTCGGGACAAGGATGAAGAAAGGAAAATTTTTCCTCCCCCACCTAAAGGACGATCCAGGCGAGGCTTCTATTTTCATATCAGATTTCCTACTCCGTGGTAGGAGCAGGCGCCAACGCTCGGGAAAGCGAGCACCGTCGGTTAAAGACAAGCGAGTACGCGTGTTCCATTATCGGAATAATAGATGTATATATATATATATATATATATATATATATATATATATATATATTTACTTTGTGAGGAAAAACAAAAGTAGAGGAGAAAAGCCAAGGAAGGAACACTGTGCATCGCCCTTGTCAAAGAGAGAGAGAGAGAGAGAGAGAGAGAGCGATAAAGTGAGAAATAACGAAAGAGCGAGAAAGGCGGTTGGAAATAAAATATCGAGACGGGCCGGATTCGCTCTCGAATTATAATTAATGGAAAATTTATCGATTCTCTTTGTTGGATATTAACGATTTTTCGACGTTCTCAAAAGACGTGCTCCCCTACAATGTAAATTGGGGGGGGGGGGCGAGAGGCAATTTATTCTTCCACAATTTTAGCGCATAGGATTTATATATATATATAATATAAAGCCGACGCTACCGTTAGTCTCAGTTTCAAAATCAAAGGTAATAAATATATCTCGATGCACACATTTTTTATACAAGATGGAGAGACAGAGAGAGAGAGAGAGAGAGAGACTATCGGATGGGGTGAGAATTAAAATTTTCTCTTTTTTTTGAAAACTAAAATATCTTCATTTTACGAATTTTCCGGTCTTCGGCAAAGAGGCAGAAAGGCAAATTTTCGGACACTCGCTAAAGTGACGGGGGGGAGTGCAGAATTTCCAAAATATCCGACCACGTATGCGACAGCGCCCTCGGTAAAGCCTTATAGCGTAAAACCCGCCGCAATCGCTGCCTGCGCCTCCGCTTAGCCTCTGCCCTCCCCCCCCCCCGGCCGTAACCCATCTCGAAGCTCTCTCGCGCTCTCCCGACCATAAGTCGTCATTAGCGATTTACCGCTAAACCCAGATTTCGCCCCCCCTTTCCCCGCCTTCCCGCCGCCGCGCTCGTTAATCCGAACGGATCGTTCAACCTGGTGCTCCTAACGCACACCTTCCCCACCCCTCCTCTGTACTACATATATATATATATATATATATATATATATATATATATGCACCATAGTGGAGAGTATCTTTAACCATCCCTCATTTTTTTATTTTTCTGTTTCTTGTTCTTTTTCGGGAAGCTTGCGCCGGCAGTAGAATTAATGCGTTAACGCTGGCGAGGGACGAGGCCGTTTCGTGAAAATGAGACGTATATATATAAAGCTATAATACAAGGTTAGAAATGCAACTGAAGCTGGAAATTCGGCCGGGGCGAGTGATCGATGTTCGCTGTAACTCCCCGCTGTAATCATCGAGTTTAAACTCCACCCCTCACTCCCCTCTCGTTTCTCAATTATCCGCAATTCATTCCTGCAATTTTGTCTAAGTCCGTATCAGTGAAATTTCACTGATTACTAGTGCGTGTGTATCTGTGTTTATTCAGGCGATGATACGTTACGAGCTATTCGCAAGTAAATAGAGATTCTAATCGCTGATGCAATTTCATTGATTCGTGGAATGAAAGGACAATTAACAATGATTGTAATAAACTTATTCTCTACTGATTTAATATGAGGACAAAAAAATCCAATCAACATCCAAATTTCTTTGATTTACGAACATCGTGAGAAGGTACCCACGATCTAAAAGAAAACATATATAGAAAAAAATTGGAGCCTACAGACTCAACCAAAGAAACAATTAAATATATTCCTAAATGGATAATTCAAGGCAAAAGTAAGTGTTAAACATGTCCTCGCAAAATGATATCTGAAATGGGGTAAAGCACAAGTGGTCCCGAACTTCAATTTGGATGTAAAAGATATATTCAACTTATAAATAATAATTTTAAAAAGATTATAAAATATCTAGAAACTCTCTACTTATAAAATTAGAAAAATTTTAAATTAATGTTTATGCTCGTTTATGTTTCAAGATGGATAATAGAACAATATTGACGTCACCAATTCCAAACTAACGCAATGGATTTCGCGGCGAAAAGAAATTTGTGCCACAGTGTATTGCAAAAAAATACAAGACTTAAAGTAGGCTGATCTATGCTGGCACTGCTATAAATCTGCTAGTTTTTCATGAAGGGCCGTTGATATGAAAAACGTATCAATATTAAACCCAGAACTTTCTTAAAGCTTTGTAGCGAATGAAAAGCGTTTATAAACACAAATACCGTAAACAGGGGGGAAATAGGATTGTATATTTTTTTCGAAAACAAAAATTTATTCTCCATGAAGCCGTTATCCTTGAGCAGATGAGATTGGTAACTTAAAAGAGAAGAAGACAGCCAAGTTACAATCTTCATTCGCCATAGAAGTATATATCACGAACTCATCCAATTCGGCCAGAGACCTTTTCCAAACAGAATCTCCCAACTATGATCCAAAATTAATATTATTCCGACTTGTTCGACACCCTCGGCGCGCCACCGCACGAACCGCCTTTATTTATACCTCATCAATCAGACTTACACGATCGCCACGTATTTCCCGCCCCCCCCCCCGACCCACCAACCCATTTGCTCGCCCGGCAGAAACCATTAACCGAAAAGCTGTAGATCTTGCAGCACTTGCAACGTTCTACACGCCTACGCGCGCTCCTCCCGCACTCCTCCCTCGACCGGCGCCCGCGTTTATTTCGTATGCATCAGCCCGCGTAAAATCTTAATCCTAATCCCCGGTTCCCCTAGATTCGGCGCTCTCTTACTCCCTTTCTCTCTCCCTCGCCTCCCGACATCGATCCCTTTTATACAACTGGCCGAATTGCCGCCGCAGCACTAGCAGCAGTGGCGGTCCTCCGCCCCCCCCAAACCTACATATATATATTCTGATTCGACGAGAACGAAGATAGAGGCGCTTAATATTGCGCACATGCGGCGCCCGCGCGACGCTTCTAATACAGGAAAAAAGGGAGGCAGATCTCTCCAAGCAGAACGATTCGTACCGCTGCTGCGTCAGCGTATCAGCGGCGCAAAGAGACGAGACGAGAAAACGTCTCACTTATATATATATATATATATATATATATATATATATATATATATATATATATAGATATAGATATAGAGAGAGAAAGAGAGAGAGAGAGAGAGAGAGAGAGAGAGCCGCGCGGGGGAAAAAATTACGGTTCTGCCAGTGCGGTGGGTGCAGTGGGCAATTTGAATCGAGATCTCGATGTCGGCCGTCTTCCTCGTCGCGGCGGATTATATTCGGTTACGATCGGTGTCATTGCGAAATAAGATTATATATATATCTATAAGAAGAAAGAGAGAGAGAGAGAGAGAGAGAGAGAGAGAGAGAGAGCAAACCGACGCTGCGGTGGACAGAGAGTAGCGCGCTGCGAAATAAAAGTTAACTGCAAGAGAGTTGGAGAAAAGCAAGACAGACAGAGAAAGGGGGGGGAGAGAGAGAGAGAGAGAGTGAATAGGCGAGGAAGAAAATCAATGTCAACCGAGTCGAGCAATCGAGCTGATTTGCGCGAACCAAGAGTATTAGCTTTCATTTTTTATAATAAACAGTGTCGTCTATTAAAGTAATTTTAGCGTTAATTTTTTTTTCATTAAACGGAAGCGCTTGGTTATGTATTAACATTGGCCTCATGCTTATTGAAATAAATGCATTCAAATCATTGGCCATATGAGTTTTTGACAAATAGCTCATAATAAATTCTTTGACAGAACTCAAGAGTCTCGTTTATTTGAATTACACATTAGATTACAAAATTTCACTGACAGAAAGTCGAAATTCTGCAAATATACCAATGTTTGATACTATTAGTACTTGGTATAAATATTAATTAGTTAAGCAGCTTTATTAAACGATTGCATAATTCAATCTTTAATTTCTCGTTCAATTATCGCAAATTACATTTGTATAGATAACGTAAATTCGTGCAGTCTGCGCGAAAGCAAATGAGACACTGTTGGCCAAGTGCCAAGCGCGCCACTTTCATTTTGCTTTCTGTTATTTCGTTTAATTTCCAATATTTCATTTTCAAGTTGAAAAAGCTTACTTGCGAAACTTTTTTTGCGGCTTGCGCGATTGATTAGTACTATGCGCAAAATAAAATTCATACTCTCCGATGCAACAATTTATCATTTGATCTGGAAGTAGCACGAAGCATAACGGAAAAGAAATTGAAAGATGTCGAGTTGCTTTAGAAAAAAAAAACAATAGAAAAATGTGTAACACTAGCCGATGTCGCATTTTGCTAATTTGAAATGGTCAATAGATATCCGTGAAAATGACCCAATACAATATTTGGGCCATTACCATTGTGGTCATTGGCCGCTACATATATGCTCTCGTGAACAATCGATCAACGGATCTGCGGAACGTTTTGGTCGACACTTCGCATTCACTTCGTCCACGCCTCTCGCCCGCTGTAAGTAGAAATCTTCATACGAGCCCACGGCGGAATTATCATTCGTGGCCAGGCCCGTATCTTATTGGACAATTTAGCGCGTTAACTATACCATAAGAACTCATACCGCCCGCTGTCCTCGCGGAAGCCGAGCGACTTTTATACGCCCGCCAAAATTACTCCGAGAATCGTTTCAGCCCGTATTCACCTTACGATTTTCCAATTTATCGCGGCCTTTACGGCTGATTTCGTAAACGCCCGACGGATTCTCGTGAAAACTCGTGAAACTCGACCTTGACGTAAAACTAAAAAAACAAAAATAAATAAATAAATAATAAATAGAAAATGGATAAATGCAATTTTCGGCAAGTATATCATTGGAAAAGCGCAGCTGACGTTGCGCGATGATGTGTCACCACACTGGTCGCCCTCGTGCGTCGCGAGAGAGGGAGACCCAGTCGGTTCCCGCCGACTCCTTAGGGGGTCTTTAATTCCCCCCCCCCCCCCAAATCATGGGCAAATTAATGGCTCGACGAAAAAGCTCGGGGAGAAAATTGAGAGAGTTGCGCTTATGTATACGCGAGAAGGGAGAAAAAGATTATACATACATATATATATATATATATATATATATATATATATATATATAGGGGCAGATGGTGCCGGGACCAAAGGAACGATGATAAAGACGACCTACCGCGCCTCCTCTGTCGATGCCGGTAAAGTTCTGTCGCATAAACTTGGAGGGCAATGGAAGGTGGGGCATTCCTGCGATACTTGGCATGCCGGATGTACGTCCGATAGGGATGGGAGAGGAGAGTGTGCGTGAGAGAGAGAGAGAGAGAGAAACGAATAAAGGACAAACGCGAGGTTCGAGCTGGCTCTTACGTATGCGCCGCGGGCAATCCTCTCTTGGTTCTTTTATCGTTTCGGGATGCGATAGACGCATAGAGTAAGAGAGAGCGAGATAGAGGGGGCGAGAGAGAAAGTCGAGCACGAGTGGATGAGAAAAAAGAGTGACGGAGGAAGAAAAGA
Organism: Sycobia sp. Sy_11; assembly: GCA_018907035.1. NCBI lineage: Eukaryota > Metazoa > Arthropoda > Insecta > Hymenoptera > Epichrysomallidae > Sycobia > Sycobia sp. Sy_11. Next base: position 1,596,351 of record JACCIC010000077.1, read on the forward strand.
GCAAGATACGGTAATGGCAAAGAGAGATAGATAGAAAAGAGAAACGGGAGGATAAGAGACGATGGCGAAAGTCCGTGGGGTGGTGGTGGGGGTGAGGTAATAAGATTGGCGATTTTGGCTACGTGACGGACGGTACACGCGCAGTGGTACCGTTGCTTGGACTTCTTAGATGGACGTTGGATGACGCGTGAAGAGCGAGAGAGAGAGAGAGAGAGAGAGAGAAAGAGAGAGAGAGAGAGAGAGAGGGGAAAACTCCGGAATGGAATTGAGGGACGGGACCGAAGAAAAAACCTCCCTCGGCCGTATTATACGCTTACGAGAATTATTTTTGTAACGGAGTGGCACGTTTGAGTGATTTGAAGGAAGCGTATCTAGAAATTGGTTGAAGAGAGACACGAGGCGGTATGGTTCATGATAGCGTGATAACGATTGTGTCGAAAGATAAGAAAAAACGGTCTCGTCCGTTCTCTTTTCTAGAAGAATTTTCGCACGACGATGGAGTGCTTTATTTTTCAATTTTCCACAAATTTTACAGATTTTACACTTTATTAGTCTTGGCTTGACAAAGCAATACAACATTATTAGTTTTAAACAATGTTTATTATTTAAATACAATGTGGTTTTCTCGTGGATTAATAAACAATTTATTATTAATTTGGAGATGATTATACTTGATCAAATAGACTAGCGATATATTATATATTCTTAGTAGAATAATTCAAGTATGAAAAATATAATAACAATTGATTTTCTATGACACATAGTCATTTTATAAAAAATAGAACCCTATTATTGGACTTAATGAAACAATTGTGAACAACATTTTTACTCTTTATATGTTTATAAATTTATAAAGCTGATATAGAAAACCATTATCGTTTCAGAAAAAAGAACAAATGCATTCTTCAACAACTGTCAAATAATCAAATAACATTGCTGGCTGAAACATGTATTTAACGACTGGCACATCGTTAGCCTCCATACAATTGCAAACGCGATATAAATAACGCGAACAAAATCGAACTGCGCGGAACTTGCTACATCTCGGCGCAAATGAATGCGTATCGCTCGATAAACATTCGTTGAGAGACGAGATGAATTCCAGGAGAGCACAGTCGCCGCGGGAGATTATTTTTCTCTTCGAAAACCAAGTCGAGAAGCAAAGAGCCACGGCAGCCCGGGAAAGAACACAAAGAACCAGGCGCACGCGCGCGGAATGAGGAGGAAATAGAGCGCGAGGAGGTGCCCCGGGAAGCGCAGCGCGCGAAAGAAGCCGTGGATATGGATGGGGGGGAGGGGAAGGGGTTGACTCCGCCGAAGTAAAAAGCCGGCGGAAAGGAAAAGCGTCCGAAGAATATATACCTAAGGAATAAAGAGGAAAAGTATAAAAAAAAGATGAGGACGGGAGGATCGAGCGAGCGAGCGAGGGGGGCGAGGGAGCGTCAGAAGAAGCTTGAAGATCGGCGGATACGGGACGGGGGAGGAAAAACTATTCGAAGAGTCAACAGTGACTTCATCTTTCCTCTTCCGCCCCCGCCACCGGGGGCGATTCGCGACGAGGACGGCGTCGCTTTATTGAAGAAACGAGCTTTTGGCGGGCGGCGCCCGCGGGTCGGGCGAAGGCGGGGATGGGGGGGGCGAGAGGGATTTCAAATGTGAGTTGACGGATGGGCGGTTAGATGAATTGATATAGATGAGAGCCGAGGGAGGTGGGCGCGTAGTCGCATCGATGCGCGAGTTTTCACCCTCGTCGAGAGAATCTCAAAGAAAAGGAACGCCCGATGCGTTATTAATGTGCGTGGTGTGGGGTTTAGGAAAAGAACGAGAGCCGAGCGGCCAGGCCAGCTATCTAAACGTTTTTCTCGCTCGACCGATTGTGCATCGTCTTTTTTTCGCGCACGGAGATAGCAGCATCTATATATATATATATATACAGGACAAAGTTGGAATTATCGATTTCGCAAGCAGTGTTTGAGTATGCGGAAGTATTTTCAGAGGACAACAAGTAACTAATGCGTTTATGCGCGAAAGGAAAATGCGTCTGATGGGTCGGCGATCCTTTGTGAAAAATGCGCAGGGGAATTCGGAAAACTAGAAAATGGGCTTTCAAGTGGTAGATTATGTTTAAGGTTCCTTTTTTTTTTGCAAACCAAACTGGGAGAAAAAGGCTGTTTGGAAAAAGAAAGATGAAAGGAAGGTTAATATTTGCATGAAAAGAAGAAATTCGCGACGTAGGTATGCGGGACATTTAGAAAATCTTCAGCCTTCTTGAATCAATTATTACGCGCTGAGGAAGAGAAAGAAAAATATAGCACGCTCGATCGTAGAAACTTATGACTTCTGAAAACTTACTGAGACTTTAAGTCGCGCCCCAATAAACGTTGAATCGACCAAGTACGGGGGTAGGTCAACAGTGCGACGTATGCAGTGAACTTATTAATAGGTTATTCACCGTCACAGTTCCGAAGACTTCTCCAGTAGAGGATGAACTTAATAAGTTGGATAAAATAACTTTTTGTTTGGTAAAGTGAGATGCTATAATAATCTAAAAAACTTTTATAGTTTGTAAGTGTATAGAAATTTTGTTTTTTTAATTTACTCATATTTAATGCATTGAAGTCAGTTGAGCAGTATAAATTATCGGATCCTTATGACATATTCGTGAAGACACTATAAGCTTGAAAGTTTTCATGAAAATTCTTATGAACATCTTTAACACGTGTATTGCTATCGTGCATGTACTGAAGATGATGAAACGAACAACGATGAACAAAGGATATAATATTATTAATCAAGCAGAAAGCTTGCGTCTTTCATCTAAGTATTCTAGATTTAGTTAATAATAATAATCATAATGATAACACGTAAAGCATCTAAATTTATTCTCATCAAATTCAAGACGCTCAACAAAATATCAATATTGCGAAAACAACAAGAAAAGAAAAAAGCTGTGGCTCACTGTTAAATATTTTTGGCAAGAACAAACAAAATCTCACATTACTCTAAAGAAATCCCAGCCGTTCATTCGTCCGATCCGACAGCGTACAAACGGCATTTCCTCCCCCTCCCCTCAACCCAACCACTACGCATCCAATTAATATCCGTAATTGGGCTCGGACTACGTGCAACAGTCTCGGCTTTCGAGCGACAAAACAAATCTCGACTTTTTGTTCAGCCCCGTCTAATGCCCTCGTCGTACATGCGCAAAATTGGAGGTTGAAAAATAACAGGCGGTCAAGCTTCACAGCAAGAGCGGATCCTTCCCTTTTTCTCACGTTCACGGTGATGTACGATAGCGTGCGCAGTTTTCTCTGTGTTCTCCTCGTTTTTGCCCGGGAAATACTCGGCGTTGTATAACTTCCACGCGAAAAAAATTCGTTTTTCCAGAGAGTGAGAGAGATAGAGAGAGAGAGAGAGAGAGAGAGAGAGAGAGAGAGAGAGAGAGAGAGAGAGAAACATGAAATAAAATTTGCATTAGCGTTGAATTTAAAGCTGGCAACTGTTGTTAATGCTAATGGGTGCGTAGTTCTCGGCTATTTTTCTCATTGGCGAGCTAGCGAAACAAAAAAGGAAAAAACAAAAATTAAAAAAAAAAAAACACTTTTTCCAGTATTACCGTAAGTATCTTAATAACGAAGACCATTTAGCTTAGAGATTTGTGTAAATAAATAATTAGTTGAATTTTGAGAAGTTAGTGCAGAAAAGCTATTTTTAATTTAACAGGAATAAACTTTGAAATTTCAAAAATTCGTTAACTTTGCATTAAATACCTGAAATGCCACTGTCCAAAAATCAATGCTGACGATTATATTTTTAGAATAGCAAGCAAGCATATCTCACATGACAAGCGACTTACCTGAAACAAAGACGAGAAAGCAAACAATTAGTATAAAATGCATAAAAAAACAATCGTATTATTTTTTTATTAAAGAATTAAAAATCCATTTCGCAAGCCTATATTTCCACCTACAACTATCCCACGAAACTAAATCGCAAAATTTACCGTATCTATCGAATAGCGGTTATGCGCTTGATTGATTTTAACCTCTCTCTCTCTCTCTCTCCCTCTCTCCCTCTCTCTCTCTCTCTCTCTCTCTCTCTCGCTTTAGAAATTCTCTCGGTCCCGTTCTCGGAGCGGGAGGGGGGGGCGGAGAGCCTATATACGCACACACGGCAAAATGCAACGATCAAAATGCCTGGAAATCGCCGCGCCAGAGCGCGCGAAACCGAAATTTTCACGCTGACGGGGCGCGCTGGGGCAAGGGAATGGGCTGGGATTGCCAGGCCCCGCTCATAATCACAGTTGATTACCCCGCGGGAGGGCTATGAAAAGCTCTTTCTCTCTCTCTCTCTCTCACCCTCCATCCCTCCCCCTCTCTCTCTCCCTCTACCTCTCTACCCTCTTTCCCCGCCAACGCTGACAAAAGATATCTTGAAATCAAAGAACGGTCGAGCGATTCGGCGAGAAGAGCGAGAGAGGAGAGGGCGGATATAAAGCCAGAGGTTTCGAATGACGTCGAGAAGGGAGACAAAGGGCTAAGAGCGGGGAAGGGGGGTATTAAGCGCTAATGTCACAGTAATATTTGCGAGCGAAATCCGCAACGGTCCCGGAAGGGCGACCCGTAATCGCAGGGTTGGAATGAAAAGAGTGAGGCGGGGGGGGGGGCGAAAGAAATATTTGAGCAGTGTGAGGAGGGAGGGGACGCAGAGGAGGAACTGAAATAAAAGCTCGGCGCATAATTTATTTATTGAATCGCTATTGGTACTCTGCACTTTTAATCCGACAGAGAGGGAGAGGGGGGAGAGAGCGAGAGAGAGAGAGAGAGAGAGAGAGAGAGAGAGAGAGATATGCGAATTCCATGCTCTTTGGTTTTCGCTGATGGGTATTTGTATATATACACGTTTGTGGGCGAACTGACTGCAACCGCGCGCTGGTGCGCATCGGATCTGACGGCCTCTGCTTTTGACGTCTCTCTTTTTCCTCTGCGGTTGTTCAATTTTTTTTTTATCTTTTTTTATCACTTTTTTGGTTAGCTTTGCACTGTTCATTTGCGTCATTTTCAAGAGACATATACTGATTTTTCAGTTAATTCTTGTGAAAAATAGTAAATAAAGATAATTTGACGTTCAAATAGTTTAAATACACTAGAATTGCAGAAAAACATTGCAACTAGATAGAAATTATCGATTTGTGTTCAAATAAAGTAAAATGTTGGAATTTCGCTGTTAATTTCATTATTTTTAATTTAGTTTATTGTTTTTATAGCTAAAAATATAAAGCATTCATAATATTCTTTTTCGATAAACTTTTTAAAAATTCATATCTTTCCAGCTTGTGGTTAAATAATGTTAATTTTAAAATCAAAGCTGTTAGATACTATAAAAAAATTCGCAATGAAAAATAAAATTTTTAACGGGGTAGTGAATAGTTCATATCAAGATTAATAATCTTTTAAATAGAATATGATTTTTTAAATCAAGTACATAAATATTTCTAAATTGAAAGCTTTAATCAATATTAAACTACAGTAATTTATATTGCTACAATGCCTTAAATAGGAATATCCATCTTTTAGCATAATTAATAAACGTCTTTAAAAACTTTAATTCATCCAACTACAAGTTAGGAAGCTTCAAAGTACGTATATATATATATATATATATATATATATATATATATATATATATATATATATATATCGTCTTCAAATTTTCACGCCGAAAGCTTAATTAAAAAAAAAACCAAAGCTCTGACCGAATTCTTCCTTTCACAATCTGTCTTTTCTTCCATTTTTTTTTTAATCCAAATCTCGAATCGGCTAAAACTGTGTCACCGAGAGGCCGTAATAAAGGCAAAAGTAGTCCTGGAGACCTATCGAGGTTCGAAGTAAAAGAAGAAAAAGAGACGAAAAAAAAACCCGTGGAGCCAGAAAAATCACTCTCGGCACCACAGAGAAAGAGGGAGAGAGGAAACGAGAGAGGAAGGGGGGGGCGAGAAAAAACTCCTGCCAACGATTCCACGCGATTTCGTAATGTGCGCTCGGTACTTTCCTCCCTTCCCTTAATTTTTTCTTCCTTGGGCCTCTGTTCGTCGCTCGTTTTACCCTGCCCCTCCCCACCCCACCCTCACGCTCTCTCCTTTCCTCGGGAACACACTTGGTCGCAGCCCCGAGGCTGCGCTCCAATTTCGCGGTAGCGCAACTCCCTCCGACCTTTCTGCAATAATTGCAAAGGCGAATGGGGATTGGGAGGCGGGGAGGGGGCGAAGTGAGATAACGCTCCGTGACCGCGTATATCAGTGTGTCTGTATGTATTCCAGCAGATTTTTATCCACCCCGCCCTGACTCCCCTCCTCTTCCTCAATGCGTGGCCTGCCGTGGTCTACGTGGGAAACGAAATAGAAAGTCGAGGCACGGTCGAGCTTGCAGCCGAGCTTGCTGTCGTCACATTCGCGGCGGGAGCGACTCGCCGCTCTCTCTCTCTCTCTCTCTCTCTCTCTCTCTCTCTCTCGCTTTCTCTACGTTACTAAGTCTAACGAATTTCACCGAAGCACTGTTATTTGTTTATGGAAGCGCTACCCTGGATTGTAAACTACGACGGTAATTTGTAATACTTTGGCGATGTTCGCCTTGGGGAAGATAATCGTTTATTTTAGTCGTTGACGTCGCACTGCCTTCTCTTGGTTTATAAATCGACTCGTTGCACCGCGTACTTTTCAAATTTTTCGACGATCTATGCACTGATCTATGTTCAAATATCGCAGAAAATTGACGTAATTTTGTGCAGAGGCGTGCGTGTTACGAACGTATGCTCTACCATCTTATTGCATATTCAAGAATTCGAAATACTGTTAAATGCTGTGCATTGAGAAAAAAAAATCAAGTGCAATTCAGTTTAATAATGAGGTATTAGCTGTTCGGAAATCGCGATCAATACCTCGGCATTACTCTACGAATAGAGAGTATTTATCCAAAATTGCCATCTACGATAATCATATAAAGTGTTAAAAAATCAGATCTTAACGTCGAGACGTGCTACTCTAATTTTAGCTTGTCCTGTTTCAATGTACCTTAACTCGGCTGCCCTGAAAAAAGATCTTATTGTAAAATTTATGACGTGACGATAAATTCTGTTGCCAAGCAGAAGAAATGTATCTTTAATAAATGGGCGAAATTTGCGTAATTAACCGATTTATATTACGTTTTGTTTTTCAAGGCTTAAGGCTAGGAAAATCTCGATTTGAAAACAAAGTATTTTATTTATTATGTAATAGTTTATTTCATGTATGTTTCTGGCACGTTAAATGTATACTTAAAAATAAAACTATTTTTCATAAAATATTCAGATGAAACATTCCGATAAAACGAAAGTTCTTAGTGAAGCAAATATTAAATTCGTAAATTGAAATTAAAAACTCATATACAGAAACTGTAGTAATCATCAAATTACTGGCAATAGAATATCGGATTTTTAATCATACGATGCAAACTAAAATGATTTTTAAGGCGCAAAATTTGAGTAACAAGAATGCGATAAATTCGTTTAATTCAAGTTATTTAATTATTTTAATTCATTTAATTCGTAATTTAAGACACTGTCATGCAGGGTGTAGAAAATAGTGTACTCAATAGAATTTACTCAACTCATAACAATGTAATGAGCGAAAGAGAGAGAGAGAGAGAGAGATAGAGAGAGAGAGAGAGAGAGAGAGAGAGAGAGAGAGAGACAGGGATAGAACTAGACGTAAAACAAGCATTCCAGCGTGTTTTCGCATCGACCAAGTTTACCATCCACTCGGTTTTATCCGCCGGGTTAACCCAAACTCGCAACCCCGTTCAAATTTAAATAATAAACAGGACTATTTGTTACCGACCGACGTTAAAAAAATAGACGCGCCTGGCTCGTTGCATTGGGCCAACTCTAGCTGTATAAACAGCCGACCCCCTCCTCTAAATATACCCCGGCTGAACGAGTCCCAGGCGAACGCAACTGAGTCATCCTGGAGGAAGAAAAAATCCGACCCTCCGCGTCTCGGTATCTTTTCGCCCCCGCGGCCTTCTACCCCAGACGCGCAGCGTTGCTATGTAATCGATTCACTTAGGTCGTTTTCGCATCCCCTCCTTTTCACTCTCACTCTCTCTCTCTCTCTCTCTCTCTCTCCCTCTCATCCCCTGCGCATGACAAATGAACGTACATTTCGCGCAATCTCCTCGATTCGAGGGTGCTGCTGCTGCTGCAAGCGGTGTTCTGTGTGTTGCGGCGGAGGGGGAAGGGGGGTTGGAGGGAAAGTAGCGCAAAAAGTGAAAATGATCCATTCGCCAATCCATGTAACGAATTGGCGCGCGACGAGGCGCGTATATTTGCATTTGTGCTTTGGGAGTGCGGATTGGCGAGTCCTGTGTATGCCGTACGATTAAATTCCGTTGTTAATTCGCGCGATATTGAAAAGGCCGGCGCAACGACGAGCGAATTTTTCCCCGTGAATCGCCGCCGCGTGAGTCGACGCGATGCGAAATTTAATAAAAATAATCGGATCGGTCATACAATTGTCATTTATTTCATTGTATTTTGTATTTTTTTGTTTTTATCTCGCGAACCATTCTATCAGTTCTTCTTTTACTTGATCCGACGTAAATATTGTTTATTCACCTACACTATACATTTCTGAATTGGGTTAACTTTGTCAGTTTGTATCTGAAATTGTAATTGCATCGATATGCAGAAACGCGAGCCGATAACCTAAATTCAACTTCTTCTCGTTTACTCCTTATCGGCCGCAATGATTGCTTCGAGTTGTTTCTGGTCTGAATTTAAATAAACTTATTGTCGATGATGTTTTGAGTTAAAATAACTTTTAAAAAGATATAAAAAGTAATATATATATATATATATATATATATATATATATATATACACTATATATTAAATATTAAATAAAAAAAATGTTGACAGGACCGATTTTTTTTTCACATTTAAGCTCTCCTCTCAACCTGAGTTTCGTAAGCGATTATTATTTATTATGCGGCTTTGTACACCGAGAGAGTTTATCGTTCTCCGCCTTCCACCTTGCCGCGAACTTTTTCCCGCAAATATACATCATAATTCAGCGATAATAGGACGTATAATTAAACCCAATTGCCGCGCAATTATTTCGCTCGCTTGTTTTTCTTCTCTCCTCTTTTGCTACGAGCGCGATTCTCGCCCCTCCCCGCCCCGCCGCCCTTCTCAACGCCACGCGAGTGCGTCACCATGTGAGTGCGCGCACACAGAGTCAACAGCGGCGGGGGGGGGGGGGGGGTAAGCGTGATTTTGCGTGACGATTGTTGCAAAATCGCCCTCGCGCTCCACGCGTATATATTTGCACGACAGAATGAATTCAAACAATGCGCGTGTTTTTGTCGCGCCCTCCACCCGACTCCCCCCTCCCTCGCCGCCGCGAATTAATTAGAGAATGTTTGCCGATGTCGCTTTCACGACGCTCGGAACCAATAATATATATGTATATATATATATATATATATATATATATATATATATATATATATATTGATATATATGTGTGTGTGTGTGTGTGTGTGTGTATGTATGAAAGGAAAAAGCGAATGGGCACGCGAGAGCGTTTGATCCGCGATCGAAAAGCCCAATGCGGTTTAGAATCGAGGCTTTTGCACGAGAGAGCACGGGCGGGAGAGGGTTAGGGGCTATATAAATTAGTGGATGGTTGCGGGAGGCTTGTATTTTTTTACTCTTCTATAATTGGATGTGCATATGTATATGTCCAGGATAAAGATGAGATTCAGCATTGGTACAGACAAACACGAAAAGAAGACGGAAATATTCCCCGAGGCTTTATTCTTTCCTTGGAGAAGTTGCTTGGATTCCAATATCTCTCTCATTTGGACATTGAGCAACCTGCGCGATCTCAAGTCGCCCGGAAATTCGCCTATCCGTACGTATCGACGAGAAGAAAAAAACTCAAACGAACTCACACATCACTCGACACGAGCCTCGCCTTTGCAAAAATACGTATCTGCTTAAACATGACCAAACAAGCAAACAGAAAAAAAAAGTAAAAAATGAAAGAAATGAAAAAAGAAGAGAAAAACCTACGCATCTGCGGTATTTCTTCGTTCGTGTTTTCATCGGGACATATATACAGTCCAATGTTTTAGTCGAGCCATTGAGCAACTTTAGTGCGCGCCAAAAGCCCATTTATCAAGGCCCCGGCTGGCCGGCCGCACTTAACAAGCGTACAACTATTGCCGCACGAGCCGCGGGAAAGGATAAATTGTGCGTATATAGAGATGGACATGGGGATATATATATATATATATATGTGTGCGTGTATGTGTGGATCTGGACAGAGAGAGAGAGAGAGAGAGAGAGAGAGAGAGAGAGAGAGAGAGAGAGAGAGAGAGTTGGGTCATAGAAGCCTGGCTACCTGCACCGAAGTAACCACGATGGACGAATAAACGCATTTACCCCCTACTCCAACCGCGCCTTCTGTACATATAGAGGCGCATTGGTCAAAAGACGTTTGCGGATGTTTTCCGAAGCGAAATAACGGATTACACACACGCACACCCACACACATACACACACGCGCGCACACACACACGCAGTATTGGATTTTTTTCCTTCAGATTTAGCAACTCGGAGTGTTTTTATCTAGTCTAGATTTTTGGAAATAATAAAGTAGATATAATAATATAAGTCATCGCTATTTATTGCAGTGATTAAATTATAAATTATAAAATCCATCGATTTTACAAAAATTAATATTTCAAAGCTCGCACAGAAAACCATATTTTTATTAATCCATAGAAGTGATTTATTCAATTTTCGGCTAGAGAATTTGTTATTATTCGGCTGTGGAAAGCACACGAAGTAATAATTATTTTCTTTAAACGTTAGTGGTTTATGAATAAAAATTTCCGCATACTACGGGTCCATAATTAAATTATTAAAGAAATCTCTCACTCGCAAATTGGAAACTAATCTACTAGTCCAACTAATCCACTAATCCAACTAGTTCCAAATTTCATCATCTCGCTCCGGTAAATTTGGAATCGAAATGTGCTAGTAGAGCGCGACGATGACAACGATGGCAAAAAGAATTGCGCCCCGTCTATCTCTCGAAAATAAAATCAGCTTCTCTCTCTCTCTCTCTCTCTCTCTCTCTCTCTCTCTCTTTCTCTCGTCCTCGGCACTCGATGTAACTTAATCCTCTCGCCGCGCGCATCTGGCCCTAATCCCTCGCCGAAATCCCCGTCATCGATCCCTCGTCCGAGCGTAGATGGCCGCGCGCGAAAAATCATCGGGGACGCGATCGTCCCGCCTCCTCCCGCCGTCTCGGAGTAAGCTGATCTGTTGCTCTCGCGCAACGGCCATCCCACGCACCGATCTCGCGACTTATTGCGTAAGAGTGGGCTCGTACACGGTCGATCGAAGAACCGCGAGACCCGAGGGTCAAAAACAGGCGGACGAAGGATGGTGCGAAGGTTCGAAGACCGTTTGGCCCTGCGCGATTTCGGCGATAATTCGCGGCTCGCTACCGCGACTAATCGATTGCCGCTTGTGCTCTTGCGCTGGTGCGCCGCTGCGCCCTCCCGCCCCCCACCCCCGATCCCACCAACGTCGAGAGGCTCGAGCGCGAAAATCATTTCCAGGAAAGATCTATCTAACACGTTCCGCTGCTGCCAAGTCGTACGGGCGAGTTCGGCGAATTGTTCCCGCTCGGTGCGCCTGAGGAGTCCGCCGGGCGCTCGTCGCGTGAAATATACCCGTAGTCTTATGTAGAGCGCTCGGCTGCCGCGGCGCAAAAAGGCGTGAACCTCTCAAGCCTCGGCTCGCCGGGCTCAGCAATTTTCGAGCGCGCGCCCTTACGTGCCGACGCGGGCACGTAGGAGGAAGGCGGGAGGGACGCGTCGCGCGGCCGAGCTTATTTTTCCAAGGCCTCGTTCGATGCGTTCATTTTTCACCGTTCTGCACACACGGACATGCGCGCACACACACGCACAAGCGCATCTATTCCGGTCGAAAGGTTTTACGCGCGTGGTGCGCCCGCGCGCTCTGCCCGGAATCTCCGCGAGCTTCTACTCCTGGAAGGACTTTATTTCCTTTTCTTTAAATTTAAATATATATATATATAGCCTTAAAATCACGGACACTACCAAATCTCCCGGAGTCCAAGTCGATAAGTCACTTTAGTGCAGTTCTGCGTTGCGGTTGTTCTCTTGTGTAATTATGTATATATATAAATACAAACAGTTTTGAAAGATTATACAATTGGAACATGAATTTTCATAAATGATATTCTTTGTTTTATGAATAAAAGGATTTTGAATGTCGAATTAAAGAAACAAGAATAGGAGTCAAATTTCTTCGTAAAAATATAAGTTGAATAAAAAAAATGCTTAGATGCCTACAGTACTCGGACAGGCTTTAGGCACTAGCTGTGATGGTCCGAGAAAATTTGATGTTTAATTCGGACACGTCATATAATATAAATAAGCCAATTAAACTAATTTTTCGTCTACAGTTAAAGTTATTCAAGCAATGGTATAGTTAAATACCAAGTAAATAAGTTTTTATTATAAGATATAAATTTCCTATTAGATAGCAACCTAGTATTAATTGACTGAAAAATCAATTCCCACGAACCATGTGGGACAAGTAAAACTGAGTTAATAGTTTATTAATAGTTAATACTAACATTGTTAAACGTGTTGGGGCATTCTTAAATACGGAACGTTGAGCGCAGAACGCGAGCATTATGTTACTGAAACGATGGAACCACGAAAATTAACTGCATTTTCCCACATCGTCATTTATTCCTGATGTATGCTCATATTTTCAATTTCATCCTTACAAATACGTTAAAAGCTCATTTGAAATAATAATGTTTTGAATAATAATTCCATCCGAACTGAAAAATCATGATAAAGAAAACTTGGTAACGAGAAGGAAAGCCATTCTAATGTATTCCCATTACTAATGTAGGAATTCACATTACTAATGTATTAATAATGTTCCAATTTCATAATTCATCGATCAACTTAAGTTTGCTTAGTCGATACATACATTAAAATTAACACAGGTATCTTGGCCTATTTCAACTGCCATAGAAAAATCATATCTCGACGTATCGATTACATTAAGCAAAGATAATCCGATATTGTAACGGTGTCAGAAAGAACATCTATATCATCCTCGAATGTATAACACATTATCTAATACGTTATCTAAATTAAAACGTTGCTATATTCAAACTCGTCCGCTCGGCTCACACGTCCATCCAGTAGTACCACGACGCGTGTAGTCAGGCGTTCGAATCTTGTTCGTCCCGCTCACCGACTCTGGCTAAATATACGCGCGCGCATCGACATTGTATTTATCTTATATATATATATCTATATCTATATATATATATATATATATATATATATATATATATATGTGTGGATGTGTAATGGCTCCTGGGCTTCTACATTGCCTGCGATTCTCTAATTAAACGAGCGCCGTCTCGACTCAGGCGCGCGCGCGCGAAAATTGAAAACTTCAGTCGTAAATTGAAATCGAGACTAGCAAATGCAGACGTGCGAGCGAGTGTGAAATTTTGTGCCACCCAATACTAAACTATTAGCCATCGTCGAAGCAAAATGCTTGATGATGATTTTGATATTGCTATGTTCTTGATATTATTAGTAAGGCAAGCTCTAACGATGAGGGTGGAAAATTCTATGCTTTAACACGTAATTCTGCGCAAGCCATGTGTTTTGCCGTCGACAAATTGAGAAGAAAAGAATTTTTTTTCCTTTTTTTTGCGACTATTTTCTATAGATTATGATGAAAATTGAACAAAATAAGAAATATATATATACTGTATGAAAGTTAATATTTCAGTATAGTTCACGTGATTATTCTTAATAGTGATAATTTTGTTGCATAAATAACAAAAATATTCTATTTTCACGATTTTATAAAAATTTCACATTCGACTCTCGCCCGACTTCAGTTTTTCGTTAGAGCTACCTTAAATTTTTGAAGTATCAATATTAATATTACTTTTTAATTAAAGCAAGAAATAGTAGAATTTTTTTTCTAATTACACTGTAGATTCAACAATGATTTACGCATTTAACCATGATTTTATACTTGAAGGTGCATGTACCGTTAGTTTCAATTAAATTTAGATGTAATAATGTTTGCATACAGTTGAGATACCGAACAAGGAAACGAATCGATTACCATTATTACATTGAATTAATTACGATCCCATGACGTGTGAATGAACATACTGGGTTTGAAAATACGCGCATTTCTCGCGATACCTTTCGTTGCGCACAATCCCAGATATTTCACTGTTAATCGACAAAGTTTCGTTAGAAAAATTTGATTTTCCCTCGATAATTCGCCCCATCGACAGACGCCAACTTCTCCGATACAATGCATTACGAGATTTAAACACTGCATATACAGTGGCGACCCATTACGGAACGATTAAGCGCGAGCGAAGCGAAGCGCAATTGTCGCCGCGCGCCGCCGCCCAAGTTCGATGACATCGTGGAGCCCGATACCGGGCGCTGCCACAGACCTTTATCGACGTTTATTAAAAATTGACGGTGAACTAACCTCGCGAGTTAAAGGCGCGACGGGCTTCTATTTATAGTAGGAAAGTTTGCCGCGCGCGGCGCAGAGACAGGCGCGCGAGCGTTGCCGGGGGGGGGGGGAGGAGGCGAAAGAAGCTCGAGCCGCACGTCCCAAGTGGAATTACACGCCGAACCCCTTTCGCCGGCGGGAGGGTGGAGGGTGAGGGGGCGACGCGCCACGGCGCTATACAGCGAAAGACGATGAGTCACTCGGATATAAAGTGAAAACATCGATGGGCCGGCCCCCTCGGCCCCCTCACGCTTTATCAAAGCTGCTGGGTTCTTCTTAGCTTTGTTACGCTCTTATATATATATATATATATATATATATATATATATATACACACACACTTTATCCTTCTTCATCCACGCTTTATGCCTCATTTTTTTCAACACTCGTAACGAAATATCCGCGATGCCCAAGATTTTTTTCCTTCCTTCTCCTTGTTTTTGGGGGAGAGGATTGTCGATCGATTTTTTACGCGAAAATCTGAGAATCAATAAAATTTATTCGCCCGATCGCAACTTTTACGGTCGCGGTAAACAGAAATATAAATCCAGTGCAGTTTTTTTAATCAAAAACTTGATACATTTTTCTACCTTTGTCTTTGTTAAAAAAAGTGAAGAAAAAAAATATTTGAATTGAGTATATAAACAAAAAATATTTTTTTTTTGTAGGCGACCTTTGCGCGATATAAAAAGCGTTGCTCAATATAAACACTATATTCATATCAGAGAATTGATAGTGAATATATTGATGCAAAAATATAGAATTCGTTAAGCAATTAGAAAGACAATGTACAGAAACCTATTATTAGTCAAAAATATTATATATATAATACGCCCCGCAGACAGAATATCGCCAACAGATATGAAGCACGGCAACGCGTTAGCCTTAAGGTATCTCAAAATTGAAAATATAAAAAACCAGTAATTAATAAAGCAATAGAAATAGAAAGAAAACTTGAATCAGAGCAAACAAACATAAAATAGTATTTCTGTGTTCGGTATTAAATGTATAATGTCCACCTTCGAAGCGCCGCTCACGGAGGGACACTGCAGAAACCTTGCCCAAGAAAAAGTATACATAGAAACGTCCGCGCCTGATATTTAATCCGGGAGAACAATTATCACTGCATCCCTCTATCTCTCTCTCTCTCTCTCTCTCTCTCTCTCTCTCTCCTCTCTCTCTCTCTGTCTTATTTTACCCCCTGCAGATAAAGAATCGTCACCTCCCACAAATTTCAGAACCATATCGTCGACCTTTTTCTTTACACACACACACACACACACACACACACACACACACACACACACACACACATTATATCATACGAACCGCGACGACGACGTGGCGCTCGCGGATTTATCGCTACGACGTTGGCGGCGACGACGCCGCGAAACGGGGGAAACACGCCGCGGCTGTCGCGCCCTCCCTCCGCCGCGAACCCGCGCGCGCGGTTGGATGGCCAATAAAAGCTGTGGAAAGGTGGGAGGGACGGGGGGAGGAAAAAAGTTTTTATATCCGTCCGGAGCGCTATATACGTACGAACTTGGCGTTTTAAGTTATACGCCCCCCCCCCTCACCCAACCCCTCCACCCGCGTAATTGAGAAAGTACGAGGGGGTTGCCACACGTATATATATATATATATATATATATATATATATATACGCACACGCTCGGGGAGAGCTTAGTCGATGATTAATTTTGGGAGAGGAAACGAGCTCAACTTTGTACGACCCCGCTCGATGCGTCGCTCTTTAATTCCATCGATATACGCGCTTTTGTCTCTCTCTCTCTCTTATCCATATATATATATATATATATATATATGCATATGTACATACATACAAGTAGTAAAAGCCGAAGCGTTCTTTTATATAGAGATTTTAGTCAATGATATCCTTTTTCCAAAGAGGCATCAATGAGATTCTTTTTTTGCCGATTACTTCAGGAGGAAAGACCTATAGCGAGGGGGCAGGGAGGGTCGTGATCGGTCGTAGCCGCCTTCTCTACTCTCTGGATTGGGTTAAAGGATCCACATTTGTTTCAGGGGAGTGGGATGTACATTTTGTTTTTCCGGTGCAGTGTATGAGTATTAATTGGTATTGTCGAGCTTGGTAAAAGTATCTTTTCACGGAAACTTTTTCCTTTTCATGCTATCTAAATTTCAGATGTTCATATTCATTTCAGTTTCAATTTTCAGCTTCAAGTTCAGATATATATTCAGATGTCATTTATTAAACAGTTCTTTTTTTAAATTTGATATGAAGTAACTAAAAATGTAATTTTCTGCCTCTCTTTGAATTCTTGAAATTATTAATCGAAAACTTTTAGAATCGTATTAATTATAGTTTCGTTGAAGTTCGTTAAAGTTGTTTTGTATTTTAAATGTTGTATTCTAAATTTTATTTTTTTCTTAAATCAATAAAAAATTAATTTAATTAAAATAATTAATATAACGAGTGATTCACTCAATTACTAGCTTTCCGGCAAATATGCCCAACGCTAAACAAAAATTTAATTAATTAATTATATATAATAATTTCCCATTATTCGATTACAATAATTGATTGAATTGCATTAATTGGCCAAATATCTTACACATTACAATGAAATACGAAGCTATTGTTATTACTTCAATGGAATCACTCTGCAGCCACAAATATATACGGAGAATTAATTATTTATCCTGCTATTTAATCAAATATCTGTTCTAAAGACTTTTCCAAATTTTTTTTTCTTTAATACCTTTTTATACTTAAACTACTGAGTCACCGTAGACTGTTATTTTTTTTATTATGGCTCAATACAGTTCTCACAAAAATTTTACGTCTATATAATCTATATACACATAATCATAAAAGTAAAATGCAAAAATTTTCAAACCTTATCATCCTCCGTACATTTTTATAACCTTACTTCTGTAGTCCGCATTAATATATCGACCCGCTCGAAACTTCTACATTATACCTAGACGTATTAAAGTATGCAGGAGCTCTTCTAAACTCCGTCTACCTTTTATTACATTTTCCAACGTATTTTTTTCGAACGTCTTTAACAATGCTTTACATTATTCGTGCAATATTTATACAAGCTCTATACATATGCATACATATATATCTATATATTCCTTTGTTTTATATACAGCTTTAGTTTTATTGGATTTATTTAACGAACGAGACGAGCCAATTAGAACGGTCATGATCGCAGCATCGTCATTAGCGGTATGATAATTAACTGTCATCTGCGCCGCGACCGCGACAATTTCGCTCTTACCGGCGAGCTTGACATTGCAATCGCACACTTTGTCTTAACCGCAAAAAATATAACAAGAGCTCGCGCGAAACGGCGCGTGTGCGCAGAAGCGGGGCGCCCCCTCCCCCTCGTTATCGGGGTGGAAGGACGAGCAATAAAAGGACGACGACCGCGTATCTGCGCGCCGAACTGCGACCCGTATATAGAAGAAGGTCAGGGAGTCTGAGTAAGATGGCAATAAAGAGAGACAGAGAGAGAGAGAGAGAGTGAGAGAGAGAGAGAGAGAGAGCTTCGGTCGAAGTAAAGAGATGGAGGAGAAGAGGCGCGCGCACCCTACCGGAGTTTAAAATTGAGTTTGAGTAAGCTCCGCTTAGGGGTATGGGGGGAGGGCACCGCGGCTGCATTACGCGGTCGAAATACCCAATCATCTGCCGGGATTTCGGAGTTAAGCGCAGCTTATCTCAATAAGCTTCGCGCGCGCGCGCGCGCGCTCAGGCATCTTCCAGCGGCATGAGGGAGAGAGAAAAAGCGGGAGAGCATCAGCAACGATGAAATCAGCAGTTAATTATGGCGGGGTCGCGGTTACCTCGAGAGCTGCACCTCCTTTCGTTTATAGGAGAGCAGCCAACGTGGACGCTACGCTATGTTGTAGGTGACGAAAGAAGTTGGAGAGAAGCTAGAGAGACAGAGAGATAGAGATAGAGAGGGAGGGGGACGATTGTCCTGCCCTTTGCGTAGTAGCTTCGAATTCAATTTCGGCCGGAACGCTTGCACGAGCTTTAATGCGCATACGAGTTGGTTCGAAGCGGGCCAGCCGATCGAGTCGTAAGAACGTTTCGGTCGTTCGCGCTGTTCCAGCTTTCGAAATAATAATTCCTCGACATACAGACTGTTCGCACGCAACGTCCCAGCAGTCTAAAAAATGCGAACGGCTGAAATTTTTGCACAAGTGAAGCAGCTTCAACGAGTCGAACGGATAAAACGTTGGAATAGTTCGCTCGGTTCCAATGAATCGAACATGTCAGACACTTGTATTGTTAGAGAATATGAAAGAGTACTCGGTCTTGAGCCTCTTACTTTAGATGTTCGATATACAAATCATTTTAGTGCACACTGTTCCAAGAACTCGATTCTCTCGAAACAATGAAATGTTCAAGCGACTCGAATGTCTTAAATGGCTGAAATGTACGAGCAGAGTGAACATTTCGCCCAGCTCGACCGGCTTAAACGTTCGCACAGCTCGAGGAGCTCGAGAAGTTCGTCAATATTCAGAGCAAAGTATTCGAGCCGCTCGAATATCAATGTACCTACTATGCGTAAATGGCGACTGCACAGCTTAAACGACTCGTGTGAAATGTACATGTGAAATGATCGAGTAACGCGAACGGTTAAAGTCTGCGAATCATCTGAACAATGTCAATGTTCGAACAGCTCGATCAGTTCGAGCCGCACGAAGACTCGAACGTCTCGGAGAAACGCTCGGGACTCGTTTGAGCGTCAAAAAAGTTCTCGGCGTTAAATTAAAATTGCATCACTTCGTGGACTTGGGCCGCGATTGGGCCTCGTTAACGCGGCGAGCGAACGCGCATACAGAGTCGCAAAAGGAATATATAGAAAGGCTAAAAGAGAAGCAGCTGCACGCTATATGTAAATATATAAATATGTGCCCGCTCGTGACCCCACGTCGAATCGGAAAAAGATCAAAGGCAAGATTGCGAATGCACAGCGGCGACCAGCGAACTTTGACGATAAGGGGTTAGCTTTTCTTGTACTTGCTGTGTGTGTGTGTGTGTGTGTGCGTACATGCATCAGGTGCGCGTACTGTTTACGCTCGGGTATTTGATCCCCCCGCTGCCTTCCATTCCCTCCCCCCGCCCCTCAGACGTACATGCGCGCGACATTTGAAAAAGATCGAGATAAAAAGAGAGGGGGCGGCTTCTTGACTCTCTCCCCACCCCCTCTGGTATATAAGTTTTGTAAAGCGCGCCCTCCTGTCCCCGTACCTCGAGCTTTCATAGAATTTGCATAATAAATATATAATGCATGTATGCTGATGCAGCAAAATGGGGGGGGGGGAGAGTATAAATTTGAAGGCAGCGGAGGATCGAACGACGGGAAGGATATTGAAAATTTAACGACGACTCTGGTTGTTACACGATATATATATATATATATATATATATATATATATATATATATATATAGTTTTTTTATTTTGGACGCATACTTGTTTACACAATCTCTTAGATATATAAAAGTTTTTATAATAAATCTGCGATATATAATATAAATACACATACACACGCCCTACAGAGAGAGAGAGAGAGAGAGAGAGAGAGAGAGAGTAATAAGAAAGAAATCAATATCGGTTTCCCATTACCCTACATTTCTCTCGGATGCACCCCCGCGAGAAAGGAGAGATAACTTTTGCCTTAATTTCACATTTTGCCCGAACGCGAAATGCTGAAACTATTGAGACAAGCCTGCGCCTTTCACCTCACTCCCAGCCCACCCAAGGGTCAGTCTGAAAATTCAACGAACCGAGTAATGATCGCCACTTTGCCACCCAGTGATGTTGAGTTTTTCTCCTCGCGAAATCATAGCCACGAAACCCATTATCGCCACCGATTTATCTTACCGCGCGGAAACGCGAATCTCTCTCTCGCTCTCTCGTTTTCTCTCACTCCCATACTCCCTCATCCTAGAATATAAAATCCATCTGGCAATGGGATGGGGCGTTTCCTACAATAGCAACCGCACTACCGAATGCGCAATAGAAAGCGTAATCAGGCAGTGAAAGTGGGAAGGGGATAAATTTCGTATTGCAAGCACAACGTGTGTCGTTGTGTTTTGGAAATTTTATTTTTTCCTCGGTAATAATAAAAAAAAACGTCGACATCGTGCAAAAATCAACAACAATCAACGAAAACAAAAAAATATACTTTTCCATTTGTTTATTATATAAAATTAAATATATTCCATTTATTTCATTTTTCTCTCGTTCGTCGCTCGATTGAGGAACGACCAGAGTTACACTATTTAGGAAGACAAACACAACTCGGCGTGATGATGCAGCTGCATGCGCGCAGCAATAATACGAGGACATACATTAAAAAAAAAAACAATTCTCATTTATTCTCGATGGAGAGAGAAAGAAAGATAGTTGTATGATTAAGGTTGGAATGAAATTTTTTTCAATTAATAAACACACGACGAGTTAGGGGAGAGCTACTGTAGCAGAATTATTACCCGATATACAAACTTCTGGAGAATGAGGACGCTGATGATCATTGTGACAAAATCACGGAGTGCATCGGGTAACAGACTTTCTATATATATATATATATCGAATGTGTTTTTTTCATGATAATTTAATAAGTATTCACAATTACGAAATCAATACTATATATATTATAAATAATTAACAAACATTTATCGTGAACCCTCGTATTTTTACGCCTTAAACGCAATATAATTTTCTTAAAATCGACAAATTCTTCCTAAAAAATAATTCAAAAAACAACGTTGGAGATCAAATAATTGAGTGTATTTATTGATACAGCGGGTCGATTTAAATGTCTAGAATGATAATTTAATTAAATTTAAATGCTAAGACAATACATCGAGAATAGAACTACATTGTTTTGAGACCATTTCAGTGCAAAGAGATATTGTCGTCAAATGTTAAAATGATTTTCATCTTCTTGAGAGTATTTAAAGTTTAAACTAGCCCGTTCATTATTATGTCTGTAACAAAAGTTTATAATATAGATATACTGAAGGACGGAGACGCCAAATATCATCTTTCATAATAGGTCAGTCACGAGCCTTGTATCGAGTGCAAAAGATAGAGTATCTACCCAAAGGCAGCTTGCTTCATGCGTATAAATGCGTGCGTATGTGCGTATGTATGTGTTTATGCACCTTAAAAAATGCCTTCACTCTTTCGTGAATATAATAGGCACACTGAATTTTGGACAAGTGATTTTAATGAAAGAAAAAAAAATCCGCCACGACCAAAAGAAAACCTCGTTAAAAGTCCGCAGCCTTTCTCTCCGACTTTACGACGTCCCCGGAGGGAACGAGAGACTTCAAAGCGAAACGAACGGTAAAAGAGAGAGAGAGAGAGAGAGAGAGAGATAGAGCAACCGGAAGATTATATTAAATTCGGTCGCGGAAACGGAATCTCCCCTTTTTGAATAAACAGAGAAACGGAGCTGGCTCCGTAGCTGTTAATTAATAGAAATTCTAAATGAAGGCCCGAAGAGCGGAGGGGGGGGGATGGTATTGTCGATATCAAAGAAGCCGCGCGTTCGAGGCTCGCGTTATAATTGCGCCGAACGAGGAGATGGATGATCGGCGTTTTTTTCCCCTCGCCGTATCGTTGAGCGCTGCGTTGCGCCGACCTCATCCTCCATAGCCATTTTTTATTTAGATCATTTTTTTATATTTAAAATTCAAAAGGAGAGAAACGACTACTGAACTGGAGACGAAGAGACGAGGGCTAAGGATGGAGATACTTGATATAGAGGCAGAAAGCCCGGGGGGAGGGCGGGTCGAGAGAAGGGACGTGACCCACTTATTTTCCTCATTTCCTCCGTCATTCCATTCGCCATTCTTACTTTCCATTGCCGTTCACTCTATTTTCTTCCCACCTTCCCCCCCCCGCGCTCTCTGCCTCTCTGTTTCTCTTATCCAACGCCCTCTTTCATCCTTCGTTCGCTCCTCGTTCACAATATACATCTCGTACTTGCGCGTTTTGTTTAGCCCTCCCTCGAGCATTCGACGCGCGCTCGAGTGCGACTAAAGTGGCTCTCCTATCTTTTGCGGAAAAATTTTGCGTCATCGACCTTCGACTAATTAAGACACCAGAGAGAATACAGGAGAACACGAGTAGAGGACGGTGTTCTTTGAATTTTTGAATTAAAAAAAAAAAAAAGAAAATACATAAGAAATTTTAATATACAAAAAAAAAAAAAACATATTTATACAATATTTGAGACAGTTTCATGATATTTAATGCGATGATATCTATTCAATATTTACGTATTAATTTTTATCTGTATTTAATTAAACTTGCTCGAATTCATTTTATATTTTAAACACAAAATTATCGATGCATCATTGATACATTGATAAGCGTTTGTATAATGAGACAAGATTTAATAATACTTTTTATGCATTGTTAACAATCCTATGAAAAGGAAGAGGGAATATATTTTTTTTTTATAAACTAATGTGATTAAAACGATGGACAGATTGACCTTATTTAAAACGAACTGCGTAAAATATGAGGCGCATTAAATGTGAAATGTTAAAATCAAAATTAATTTTGTTAATAAAGGACAATTTGCGACTGTCAGCTTCGCCGAAACTTTCCGCAACTGTAAAATTACGACTTTTCAAGCCGCTCCGTCTGCTTTACAGGGATGAAAGTTTCGGAATTATGATTATATTAATTTGTGCAAAAGACAGTAAGATCGATAAAAATGTCTATTAGTTTCGTCAAGCTCATTATTTTAGTCATTTAAATTACGAGTTTTCATTGTCAAATTTTCAAAAGGTTCTCATTTCCGCAGTTTCAGTCGAATTATCCTGGTACGTTGTAAAAAACGGTGAATAAAGGTAATGTTCACTAAATTTTATCCAAATTAATCTGTATAATACGCGTTGACCTAGAGCACTTGTTACCGGTAAAAGAGAGCAGACACAGGCCGTTAACACCACAGATCTTACCGACCGATAAAATTATCATTATTACAAAACGTATTAAAGCAAAAAACAAAAGAAGAAAAAAAAAGAATCCATTAAATGTTTCACTGTATAAAGTAGCGTGTATGTACGAACCAAGTTTTCCCCCCACTCCTCCCCCCCCTCGTCATTCCTGCCCAACTCCCGCGGGGAGGAAAATCCAACGGGGTAAACAGGCATCAGCACAACAACGGGGGCAACTTTTAATGCTCTCTCAGCGCGAAGTTGGGCGAAGAAGGACGCGAAAAAGCAGCGGCAGCGGCAGCACGAGGAGCGCCCTCAGCCACCCCACCTCCGCCCTCTCCCCTTTATTCTTGCACATATATCAAAAACAAAACGGAGGAACGTGGACGCCGTGCCGTCCATCGTCTGTTGAGGGGGGGGGGGTGGAAAGGGAGAAAACAAAACCAAAGCCGAGATTTATTTAACGATGGCTTATCCTTCCACCTTCCCGCTGACTCATACTCTTCGTATATATATATATGTGTGCGCGCGCGTGTGTGTGTGTGTGTGTATGTGTATATATAACCGATCTCTTACAGAATTCAGGCGCGCACAGATCTCAAAGGGAATATATCGCGCATATATACGCAATCGGTACAGAGGACTCGTAGTGCGTGGTGGAAATACAAAAGAATACACGTTTCAATATAAAGGAAACGTTAAACTAATAGGACGCGGGTCACCCGTGCGAAGCAGGCCCGGGAGCCACGAACGTCGAAATCCGACGATCGGGTTGTAGATTACGCGCGCGGCTCGCCAACGTTGCCCCACCTATCCACTTTATATAAGTCGACCGTTCTCGAGTCATAGTCACGCGTATCCTCTTGCACTTCTCGCGCTCGCGAAGCCGAATTCCCCGCAGTCGGCCCCACCCCGTCGGGCGATTTCGTCGAAGATCGTCGACCTCGAAGAGCGCCGACGGGACGAAGTTCTCGGGGCTGCCACGGCTCGGCGGGCAGTCGCGAAGTTTGCGCTTCGCCGCGGGAATTGGGATGGGGGGGGGGTTCATATTCTTCTGGAAGCTTTCGTCGGTGTAGAATTGATTTTTGTCGTTTGTTGTTTTTTTTTTTTTTTTGCTCCCGAACTTGCGACGACTTTTGCAACGGAGTTCGTGGGAGGCGTATCAAACTCATTTGACAATCGGAGGATGGGAACGGGGAGACATTCGTTCGTTATTAACGTTTGCAGCGTGTGATGCAAGAGTTTAATATCCATTGTATGTATTTCTCATGGATCGTGATTTTTGATTTCGATTTGCTTAAATTGCTCGTTGGCTTCGTGTATAAAGATGCTAAGAATTGTATAGGCTATTCGTTATTGATTAATATATAAAAGAAATTCGTATTATTAATATACAGGATATTCTAATTTTTGAAAATGTATCTGTATTTGAAGACATATAGATTAATTCTTCACTAAAACAAATTAGAGTGCATATGAAGAAAATAGAATGTACATAACGACACTGGATCTTACTAAGATCATAGATTCAAAGTTAGATCCGTTATTCGAATAACCCGCTTGATTTTCTCAAAAAGATTTTTTTTTGAGTTTTTTTTTATTACGCCTCTTAGTTTTAGGAATATTACACAGTAAAAGTTAAAAGGCTTTCTCGTATTTATTCAATGCAGTTAAAATTCCAAATTGTTATCTTAGCTATCTTTTCATCATATCGAAGTATCTTTTCACTTTATTTTGCTGAATTTAAAAGGCATATTTTTCTTCGTATCATAGAAGTAAAATATTAATAGACTTATACTGGAGCTTTTAAGGCCTCGTCAAAACTTAATTTCTGTATTATAGCGATGCATTTGGCCTACATTTTCCCCACCATCCATCTATAATGAATATTATATACTTCTATAACGGCATAACTCTCTTCTTTCTTAAAAAATTTATAGATATATATAATCGTAAAGTTTCGCGGCTAAGATTTAGAAGCTAACACTATCGCAGTTAATATTCGGAACGGTAATTAAATTCTCGAGAATTAATAGACCTTCCCAACGAAGAATAAAAATGTTCTCGTAGTTTTCTACTTTTTTCATATCTCTCTGTATCGTTTCATTGCATATAAGTCAGGAGAGAGAAAAATACCTCTTCGCAGTGTATTTAGATATGTTGCAATTTCTCATACGATAATAATACTTTGTACGTAATGAACATGGCGACGCAACGAGAGACAAATTAATAAAGCACTCTATCGCACTTCGTATTATCCATTCGTATATATGAGATAATATGCACAACGCGCAATCCTCTCGTGATAATTCAAGCGCGGGCTACGGTATCCCGCGAAGATTGAAAATATTCACAGCCCACTTAAGTTCCGTGGGACGTAAATAACTATAATTTTTTTTTTTTCCACCCGGCCCCTCGCGCGATTCCCAACGCTCCGTGACTCATCGCCCCGTCTTCGCTCTTGCTCTAACGGCGAACGGATCGGACTCTACGCGTTCGAGCCTGCGAAAAGTGCCCGATTACGTCTACGTAGAACGCGCGGGCGGGAGCGCGCGCGACGCCACGCGGCACGGGGCTCAGAAAAATTTAAGCAGCGCAACGAAGGTCAAATGGCAACGCGGTCCCCGCGAAAGCGCGTAATAAAACTTATACGTTATAATAATGATAATGCAGGAAAGACGCCTCTTCTCGCGACGACCGCGCGGTCGCTCTACTCCTCGTTATGTCATACATTATGTAGAGGGGGCTGTGTAAGGGCGAGCACTAGAGACTCTGTCTCTCTCTCTCTCTCTCTCTCTCCTCCCTCTCACCCTCTCTACCTCTCTCACTCTCTCTCTCTCTCTATCTTCTAACTTCCTTAACGTACGCGCCAGTCAGGGGGTACGACCGATTTTTTTTTTTTTTTTTCCGTCACGCTTGGTTTTTTCATCCCGATATTTATACAAGCCGTCGAGTCCCCCCGTATGCGGAGCCGTCGCCACCATTGGCCGAACAAAGAGCCTAATTTTAGACAAATTCGTGAGAGAAAATGTGTGGCGAGGGGAAGGATCGCGCTGTAACCGCCTCGCTCGCTGTTATACAATAGTTTAGCGCTCTATACGGCGAATTTTATATGATCAAAGAAAAAAAAACAGCCAATTTAAATCTCACAGATACTAATTATATTATAATAATAATATAAATAACATTTTTCTTCGAAGATAAAACTATTGATTTCTACGTGCTTTCCATGATTATTCATGGTGAATCAATTATTGAAACATTTTGTTCTATTTATTTTTACCCCTCATTAAAAAAATGATTAAACGAAATTTCAGGTTTTTTTTCGCCTCCTCCGCTAACGTTTAACTTCGCCTCAGGTCGCCTAGATTAAGTTCATCAGTGGAACGATAAATGACCAACTTCGAGACGTGCAGAGATACGGATAGTAAACGGAATGCTCATAATTGAAACTGATCTATTTCATTTGTGAGATTACATTAACCATGCAAAATGTTCCGTATCAACGATCTCGGTGAAGGGTCTATGGATAAGGAGCTTCGCAATAAAATGCTAACTAAGTTATAAATTAAATTAAAAAGATACTAGTTAAGAAGATATAAATAAAAATAAAATAATCTACTATTCTTGTGAATTGACAAAATTTATTGAGCTATTTTATTATTTATTCTATTATTGCATTTGAGATTATTTTATTTATACACGTAAGAATACAGTCATATTCTTTTTTATTCAAATCCGACCGTAACTATTCTGTACTCAGTACTGTCCATCTCAATTAATAATATAAATAAAATATAAAACAGAATAATAGAACCGATGCTTTCGCCTCCGATTGCAGCTTTAACAACGAATCTAGAGTTGTTTCGAGGTCGTCACAAGCACAGCTGATCAGGTCGACTTGCTAATCGTATCTATAGTTCTTAGACTCCGAGATGGATGTAGGTCATTGTTTTCAGGGAACGAGAGTCGGGCATAGCGTGTAATAATTATCGGGTCGCTGCTTAACCAGTGCGCACCAAAGTGTATAAGCGAGGCTCCAAGCGAAAATACGTTAGAGCCATTGTACAGGCCTATTGTATCACTGCGGTTACGGGCGTTCAGAAAGAAAAACTCGAATTGATATCTTATTCACGGCTCTCTTTATTTTACTTAGCGCGTAACGAATCCACTCGGGGGTAGAGCAAAGATTTTACGAACTTCCCTGCAGTTCGCGCCCGATGCGCAATAAAACTGTTTTAAATATAGCGGGTGGTGGGAAGGGAAAGAACCGGGAAAAGAGGGCGCAAAAATTGCAGGACAGGGCGTATTACCGAAAGTTTGGAAGTGTGTCTTGAAGACCGCGGACTGATAACGGGGAACCGTATAGTTTTCAAAGAACTGATTTTAATCCTAGGCGTTTAATTAAAGAAAAAGCACTATATATATATATATATATATATATATATATATATATATATATATATATATATACTGAGCCAACTCCGCCTTGACACGCGGCGCTTTATCAAAGGGACTTATACTTCTTTTGTGCACGGATCTTCAAAGAGTTTGGCCAGAGAGAGAGAGAGAGAGAGAGAGAGAGAGAGAGAGAGAGAGAGAGAGAGAGACTAAGAGCGAGTAGTTGGCTTTTAACGGCTGAAATTGTTGAATACGCGAACAGAGATTTGGTAGGATATTATACGTAACTCCGTTCTTCGGATTGCTTTCATGATTTCCAGAAATAATATTTATGTAAATTAGAGACTTTTTATATTGGGTCTAAAAGAACTTTGTGAACGATCTTGCGAGTTTGAAAATCTTGATGTATAATAATAATGATAACATGAAAATAATCAGAAAAATAAAAAAAGAATTTAAATAACAATATATATTAACACAAATAGCAGTCAAGTAATTGCAGGTAGTCTTTTTAAAATTGATTATTATCAGTCGGTAAAAGTTTTGGTGTTTGGACCATTTCGAAGTTTGGGAATGATAGAAATAAATTTCCGAATAGAAAAAGAAAATAATCAGTTATTTCGCAAATTCTCTACTCTATACTACAAAATACTTTATAAAATTTTCCAACCTACATTATCAAATTGAAATTGACAGGAGATTGTGCTATTTCAAATCTACATTCTATGTAGATTTGAAATAGATGAGAATATCTTTTACAAACTTACGTAAGGAGCGGTTTAATCATAACAACGACTCACCTGTAAAATAGAGAAAGACATTTATCAATATTTTACTTAAATAAGGTATAAATATATTTCATAACATTCAATATAAATGTAATATTCTAGATTTATCGTTAATAAAACAAATATTTGGTAACTCGCAATACCTTCATTAAGAAAATACAGTCTAAGATATTAAACGGGCACGGAACGGGACGAGAAAATAAACGGAAACGATGCCATCATCGGGTACCGTCAAAAATATTCACTTAAAAATGTGTAAGTCGTAGGTCGAGGAGGGGAGGGAGAAAAAATTCCTCCCGCGCACAAAGTCGCCGCCGCCGCCGCCGCCGTCGTCGTCGCTCTCTGGCATAAAGCGCATTTTTCATTACCATCCAACTTTAAATTAGGAACATATTCAGCATTCTCGGGCTCTCTACTAAGCGATAAATTATAAAAGTTGAAAACGATATTTTCTCTTTCTTCTCGCCGAGATCTGTGACGGCGAGCGCGCTCTCCGCCGTTCCTAATACGCGTGCCCGACGCGCCAAATTTACAACTGAACTTGAGACGGAGACACTGAATAATATGTATATATACATGCTTTTGGCATTCTCGCGATTCGTTGCTTCTGGCTGGAAAGAAGAAATAGAAGGAGAAGACAAAGAAGGAGGCGGTGCGACACGTTCGATGCAGAGGTAAAGAATCGTAGCGGTCAAACACGATGGACGAGGGACGAAGGGGGGGGGGACTTCACTCGATATTGTCGGGTTACGATTCAAGCACTCCTCTGCGACGGTCGGTCGGGCGCGTGAAATTTAATATAGTATAAAAAGCGCTTGAAAGTCCCCTTTTGCGATTGTTAGATTGTCACAAAGCAAATGGCAATAGTTGTTTCTTATATACCGAAGCACGGTCGAACTGACGAAGAATTGAAGAAAATTGGTGAAATATCAGTTTCAAGTAAGTCAATGCCCTGCGCGTATTCTGCTGCTCCGATTACGATTGGGATGTTCTAAGTTAGACCGGTAGATAATTATTCCGATGAAAATCGTCAAAAAGAACAGTTTCTATCAATATAATACAGTATCTATCAATAGCAATATGAATAATTTTTTTAATTCTATTAATTCTATCATATTCTATTATATAATATAATCAAATTCTTTTAATTCTATATGTAATATCTTTACGTCTGAGAATATTTTTCTGATAACAGACAATAAAATTCAAATGTAACGAAAACTTCGTTACGGCTTCTTTTATGAACGAGCATTCTTACATCAAATGTCGAGGGCGATCAAAAGTAATTTGGATGAACGGTAATACCGAACGTTTGTTCGACCGTTTCCTTCATTATTCAAAAATTTTACTGTTTCACTCCTTCTATTGATTCATTTACACTTCGTCTACAGTGCCAAAAAAATTTTCTTTTTTTTAATATGCAAAATAATCCCACAAAAATATAGACTACTTATATTTCGCCGATGCGACAGCGTCTGTAAATGAATTCTCGGAAAATCCGAGTTTTAGAGAGGTAGAATTTTACGTCGAACTAAAAATGAAAATTTACTTCGAGCGTTCACTTTCTTTTGCTTAAGCAACTTTCCGTTCGAAAGTCCATCGAAGGAGGTTTAATTGATATTTCGTTAATTTCGCGGCCTTGTACCGATTTCCGATAGTTTCGGCCCAATTCCCGTCCACCCAATCATGATCCTTAATTACTTCAAATATGTTTCGATAATTATTAATTGCTTTATCTTGAAATCCAATCGAAGCCGGATTTTCAAGCCTCTCTCCATGATCTCGGACCATTTTGCGCTTGGCTGCCTCTCGTCTTAGCTCGATATCGGGATCGTTCTTCGGCGGCGATGGCGGCCAATGGCATTTCGATCTACAATTAGTCGTCCAACGTGCCAGAAATCCGATCTTTAGTAAAAGAAGGATAGATAGATATAGTGTGAAAGAGAGAGAGAGAGAGAGAGAGAGAGAGAGAGAGAGAGAGAGAGAGAGAGAGACAGAACGCCTTTTTCTCCAAGCAACTAGATTGATTTTTTTCTTGATAATGCCAGAGTGGAACGCTCGGGGTCGACTTCTGTCGCACCTTCGCATTCTATTTGTCATCATTTATTTTCTTTCGTTCTTCCTTCGTTTAATTGTTCAGGGATCCGGTTTACTCGGATCGACACAATCTATTCTAATATCGCAGACAGAGCGCAATTATTACTATTCGTCGCGCGTGCTGAAATTCGATTCCGAACCACCGAGACTCGCGAACTCTGCTCTCATCCAGCGTACATATTATATCGTCGATACTGTAGGTGTATGTATATATATATATATATATATATATATATATATATATAATCACGATCGCCGTTACGAAAGCGCCATCCCATTATCATCATCTCTAATTAAACCAACCGAGTTGATTAAATTGCCTGCGCTCTGCTCAATCTTTGCTCTTCTCCAACTTCTCCCTCGCCGACCCTCTATCCTCTACCTACCGGGGGGGGCCGCTGTCTTAAAAGTACCGACCCTCTGTGTTTGCGGAGGAGCGGCTGAGGCCGAGGTCGACGACGAACGCAGGTGGATCGTTCGAGGCGCGCTAGCGAATCCGGGGTAGGATCTTTTTAGGCGGAGCCCGCAAAATTTTCGTAGGCGAGGATTATCATGGTTATCAGGAATGATCGATAGTAATATTGCAAAGCCACCGTTCTTAGCCGACTGATTGTGATTATTGTGAACAAACGGCGCTTATTCGAGGAATACTGAATATAAAACATATTAGTATGTAAAATATTAATGGTACAGTGGAAGTCACCGGAGAGCTTATGAAGCGCATCGCGGGCGAGCTTTTTTAATCTATCCCTTTATGAAAAATGTTTTCCGACCGACGCGCGCGATTATGCGAATACCTTAAATACACCAGTTATTCATACTCGAATGCTCTGAAAATTCCACGGGAAAAGAAAGCACAATTAAATTGCTCTCGAGCACTTTCATTTTTAAGCGGATTCAACCCGAGTGAGGGAGGGAGAGAGGGGGGGGATGGAGAAGGAGGAAAAGAGATGGCGCGGAGGGTTGGGGGGGATAAAAAATAATGACCTGGCGCCTTTTTTCTTTGCATTTTCATATATAAGAAACGAAATTATGTTTGTAAAAAGAATTCTTTTCTCAGCTCTTCTCCGTTCAGCTTTTTAATATAAGGATTAAAAATTTTCTTTCGCAGAACGCGTTTCGGTCCCGACTGGCTCTGAGCGCGCGCGCGTGGAAGAGACTAAAAGTCAAAGATTATCGTGCGGCGTCATTTTTCTCGGTGAAAAAATTTAAATTAGAAAAATTTCTGGAAAAAAAAATATATATCGGATTTAAGAAGGAAAAAAGCAAGAAAGGAGAGCGTAGAGGGCGAGGATGAGAAAGAAGGCTAATGTCAACGATTTTCGCAAAGTTTTCGCCGGAGTTTAATGAATTTTCTCTCCTCCTCATCCCCCTGCCTCTCCAAAAAAGATTTTTACTTGAACAGCGCCGTTATCTTTCTCCCCCCTCCCCACTCGTTTCTGGCGAACCGAAGCGGAGGCTATACTTTTGTTCTGACTCGGCCGGTGAAAACATTATTATGAATCGATACGGGACAGGAGAAATGCCTGGGAATTTTTTTGCAATAACCCCCTCCTCTCCTCCTGCTTCCCACAACTGATTCTAAACGCGGGCGTTTAAATTTCTTCCTCGAAAAAATCTGATTCCGAGTCCAAGCGCGCGCGCGCGCGCTCGCAACGATCAATTATACGCTCAGATAATCTACGTAGGCGTACGCGCGCATTGATCAAAAAACTCGCGTTTACCTCCAGCTCGGCTGAGTTGTCGTGCGACAGCTCGCGCAAATGTGGAAGTTTTAACGACAGGTCGCGCATGAAAAAACAAAAGAAAGAAAAATTCTAGTTATCGTATTCGGTCATCGTTCGTGGTGAACGTAAATGGTTCCGATAAAGTTGCTAGCTGACTGTCTGTCTCTCTCTCTCTCTCTCTCTCTCTCTCTCTCTCTCTCTCTCTCTCTCTCTGTTTTCAACCGCTATATCCACTCGCAGCGAATGACACTGCCAGCGGCCGCCAACAAACGTACGAAGAGTAAGAGGGCAACGGGGGGAGGGGGGCTAATTGCCACTCGTACCACCCGCGCTTTACGCCTTTTCCGCTTCTTCTACCGCCCGCGCCATTCTGTTCCTACCCGTCCTGCGCCCTCTCTTTCTCTCACTCCTCTTATTTATTTTCCGTTTCCTTTAACGACCTCGCGAATTGATTTCCGTATAGGGGCGGAGGCAGCACTTTCTCGGCGACGATGCAGCGCCGTTTTTCATTTTACGGGCGCCCCGCGCGATCGGAGCACGGCGGTTGCCTTTTATATAACCTTCGCAACTTTTTACCCGTACACTGTTTGAGGAAAAACTTTCAACAACGAAAAACAGGAAGAAAAAGGAAAGAGCGAAACAAAAAAAAAACGCACCAACAAGAAGAACAACCCCCGTGCGAGCGGGAAGTTTTGTTCCCGCGGACGGACAGAAAATCTCAGGCCATTAATAGGGATCTTTTTAAGAGGAGATAAGGCTACTGGAATAGAGTTGGCTTGCTGAATGAAAGAGAGAGAGAGAGAGAGAGAGGGAGAGAAATGCGAGAGAAAGAAATAGAGAGAATATTTCGTAAACATTTCCGTAGTAAAGAAAACATGCTGAATCGTGAAAAGCCGTGTATTGCTATATATTTGTAATTTAATCAGGACTAGCTTTGCATAACTTGAAAGAAGTTTCTTTTATGTATATCTCGACATTATGCAAACATAGCATTTCGCCGTTAAAAATCCTTTTATAAAACAGAATTTCCAACTATTCTTATAGAAAAATAATTAGTGAATATATCGTTAGTGTGCTTTCGTTGCTCTAAGCGAACCTTTCAAGTAATATCTTATAGAATAATAATTTTAATATTCACAAATCTCATTGCAACGAATTCCACTATCGTTCTAATACAATGCCATGCGTGCTTTCACCAAAGAACCCTCCTGCAGAAGGAAATGCTAGAATTACTAAACATCACCTACGAAATCGCCTGAAGCAGCGATGCAAGTGATCGAAGTGTAAGAGATATAATAAAGATAGGGGAGAGAGAAAGAGAGAGAGAGAGCTGGCGAGAGCGAGAGAATGCAACAAAAGGCCAGATCGAGAGATCTGACGCAGGGAGGAGCTCGCTCCGAGGGCGCACGCGGAATCGCGTCCGTGTTCCATTAAGAAAGTTTCAAGCTGTGCGCCGAGGAGAAAAATTAATGGTCCCGGGGCAAAAATTGAAAATTCATCAAAATCCCGGGCCGGGAAAGCTTTAAAGCTCGCAGGGAAAGCTCGTCGAGCGCTCTCGATAAATCTCTCGCGTCTCGCATCTCGCGAGCGAACCGACACGGACACTCGCCGAGCAGAGAGAGAGAGAGAGAGAGAGAGAGAGAGAGAGAGAGAGAGAGAGAGACTGTAAAGTACATCGCGACGGCCGATCCTTTATTTTTTCCCTGTTTTTTTTTTTTTTGTCTAGCGCTGAGCGCGTCGTCGGCGTCGTCGTCGGTGGCAGCGAAGGGAATCTCGCCATAAATATTTATATATACTGACGCGTCTTGTGCACTCGCTTATCGATGTATGCTAAAGAAAATGGAGATTGATTTTTCGATTGCTTTATTTAACGGGAGCGAGTGAAAGGGGGAGGCAGACAGAGGGGGAGCGATATGAAGAAAAAAACCAGTATAGTATAAATATAGACGATCTAGGAAATGAACGCGCTAGTTGTTCAGTTTTGTAGCTTTGTATGTTAAGGTGGTGAAGTTAGAGAAGAACACGAAACTCCCTGTGCTCGTAATTTGAGTTTTAAGAATTACCACAACGTTTTTTAAATTAAAAGTAAGACTCATCCTTGAAGAATAACATATTTACGGAGATATTGTCAGATAAGAATTTAAGGAAATAAATAAAATAAATGACTTTGATTACTTCAGTGAATTCTTTTCCGAATGAGAATCTCTAAATTATACATTTTTTGGGCCGAAAGAAAGTTTTTGCAGAGTGCAACTATTTCTGATGCTAACTAAGAATTTCGAAACAATTCGACGAGTTCTTCGACAAGAATGAAGCATCTTCTTTCCTTACTTTTTTTGGGTTATTTTTTGGGGACATATGGTAAATTCGAAGTGTGGTAAATTAGTTGTTATCATACAAAACTTGTATGCTTTAAAAATAAAAAAGAAGACAACGAGCTATCTTATTATCAATAGATGTGAAAATTCTAAAATTATTGATTCAAAATAGCTCCAGGACAACCAACAAAATTCCCTCATTGCCGATATCGATAATTGCAAATGTCAATTATTCCTTAAAAGGACGCTGTCGATAGTTTTAACGTACCAAACTAGAGTTATCTATATAAGGTCGAAGAGATTCGATGGAAGGATTTTGACCGACTCCACCCCTCCCCCGTCCTCCCCGCCGCCGCGTTAACTTTGCCTTTATCTTCGGCCGAAGTTTCCCCGAACTCGAGTAATAGATTTAGTTTGCTTAATTATTAGGAACTAAAAGTCATGTCTGCCGGGGTGAAAGCTCGAAGATACTTTATTCACTATGAGGAGAAAAAAATAATTCTTCGCGTAAAGATTCTATATATCGTTGGATTATTTTCTGATTTATTTATTTATTTTTTTTTTTTTATTTTTTTTTAATCGAGGTTAATTCGTGCACATGACTGTATATATTTAACGTATTTTATCGAGGGTTTGCGATTAAATTCGTTAAAATACAATTATGGGCTACGATTTGACCTTAATTTATAAATGAAATGAAAACTAATGAATATGACTCTGTGAGTTAAATAGCACTTCAATATTAATGCCATTATAAATGATATTCGTCTATGGAAGAGTTAGATAAATTCGAATTTTAATTTTGAGGAATATTATCAATTTGTTTTATATCAATCTTAGTTTATATAGTTCTACGACTATTCGTTAATTATACTTAATGTTTCGCGAACCAATTAGAGCAAAAAATTTATGTAGTTTCGTCAGATTCGTGGTCATAAATGTCCGTATTTATATTCGTTATACGTATATTACAGAAGATTTTACCAATAAATTTTAAAAAATACTATGAATAGCCATAAAGTTTTTTACACGAGAATTTGATTCGAAAAATGTAAAAAAGCTTGATTTAGAACTACTGTAAACGACGAGTCTTGATCCACTTTAATTTACTTTAAAAAATGACTAATAAAAAAAAATATACCTTTTAAAATCAGCGTATTTTTTGTTGTTGACGGAAATGAGGATATCTAATTTAAAATTTGCACTTTGTCTATTAATGAAAGTTAATTATTATTATTGATATGTTTCCTAATTGCATCGCTCTTATGACTGCATGTAACATTTGAATTTAATTAGCGTTCAGTTATAATTTAAGTTCTCAGACTTTTACGATGTACTCTCGCTTTCTTGTTAGTTTAGATGTATTTTAGACAGTGTATTAATTATCATTAGTTCATTAATTTACTTTCCTCAAGTTTCAGGATACATTAACTTGTTTATCATTTTAAATTATGCACTGCGTAATCTCTTATAAAGAAACAGCGTTTGCTCGTATCATCACGAAAATATAAAGAAGCAATTGAAAGTGAATATTTTCACAGAATATACGGTTTTCCTTGCAAGGATTAACACAGAGTAGACTTTACTTTTAAATAGATGATAGAGTAGACAAAACAGTCATTCAGAATCTATTTCGCGTACGTACAATAATGCAAGGGGAACAAGAAGAGGCGACTCGAGGCATGTCGTGGCCAGTTGGCGGACCGCTCGCGACGAGAGATTAGCCGAGTCGTGCCTATCTGCCAACAGGTGGCGTCACGTAGTTTGCAACTCACACATACCTAAATGTCTGTTGTGTATTCTGTAATTAGGAGTACCGCGTCTACAATGAAGTAAGTAAATTTTGAATATTATGTATATTTTCAATATGAGGTTCTTTACAAGATTTTTGAATGTACTTAGATACTTTATTATCTATTTATTGTTAATTTAATATCAATTTAAATAATTCAATTCATTTCCTGCTAGAAGAACATTTGTCGAAATGTGTGAGAGTGAAAATCAGTCGATTTCTGAAAATTGATTATTTATTCCATAAACGCGCTTTAACAACAAGCGTAGTCCGAGAAATAGCTCGCACGAAATAAAATTGAAATAGTATAACAGTCAACAGCTAGGCCAACACTGTTGAATTATATATTACATCGGACATAACCGAAAATTTCCATTCAAACTGTAAAGTATCGATGAGAGTAAAGTGTAAAATAAGTTCATTGCTAAAACTGAGAAATTTGCCGAAATGCATAAAACAAATTCACCTCGCACATTTTCGTTCTCAATTGGCTAAAACCTCAACGAAAGAACCATCTTCTCGAATTACAATTCATACATTACAGGGGTAATATTAAATCATTTGTCGGGTATGCGACTTGGTGTTCGCGTTGCGCACGGACCCCCACCGAATCTCCGGAAAAGTGCAAGGGCACTTGATACGTGTTAACGATTGGATGAAAGAGGTGCGTGAGCTTGACGCGTATAGAACAATAAAGCCCATAACCAGTGACCAAGGTCAGGTAAATCGAGGAAACAATTTTTTTCCATTTACATAATTTATTAAAGGTGTTCGATAAAGTATACAACGATTAGACAATATTCTTTTATCGTCGCAAGATCGATAATACACTATACATCCAATTGTATAGTATAATTGTTCGTTAAACGGCATTGTTTTGAACATTGCTTATGTACGTCGATTTTGACATAGACGCAAAAGATTTCGACCATCGAAGCGTTGCCGCTGCGACCGTGCGCTGCTTTTTAATTACCCCTCCGTACAATCGAACGACTCGCTCGGCAACTTCCTCTTCTCGTTTAATTGCAGGGTTGGTGCGCTCTCTCTCTCTCTCTCTTCTCCTTCTCAGTTATATCGGAAACGAGATTGTCAGGCTGATAATACAGAGCCGTCACGCGTTGCGCCATGGAAAGAGGGAAGAAAAGCCAGGGAGGGGATCGCGACACACGAAGCAAAGACGCATATAGAAGTTGGTCGCGAGAGCGGCAAACGGGAGAGAGAGAGAGAGAGAGAGAGAGAGAGAGAGAGAGAGAGAAAGAGATAGAGAGAGTGAGAGAAAGAGACGCAAAGCCTGAGGGAGTCCTAGCCTCGTTCTCGAACAGGTGTGTATAATATAGATGGAAGTGTCCCCCAGTTGGCTGGCTCGCGCTGCAATCGCGGAAACCCGCGACAAAGAGATAATTTACTCTAATGGTATTATGGGGCGTCAGGCGACGGCGCGGCGTGGCGCACGCTCGTGAATTCACCGCGGCATAACCGGGCGCTGTGTGTGCATGTGTGTGTGTGTGTGTGTGTGTGTGTGTAGATGGAAGCGTCGTGCAAGCCCGGATGGGCTGAGAAATTGCGAAAGGTGAGCGTGAGATAGAGCCACGAAGGACTGGGAGAAGATGAAACAGTGAGGATATTTGGGGGGCACGGGGCGATCGGGTGAGATAGAGGGCGGTGGGAAACGGTTGCGGGTTGCGCGCCGCCGTTGGGCTCTTTAAATATTTCAGACGCGGTCAGTAACGCGGGATTTCCCAGCTAGATTTAGCCTCGTTCCGATCTTGGTTTTTTTCTTCTTTTTTTTTTTTATTTTTTTAAAGACGTCCGTGGCAGAGGAGACAAAGGTGGTTAAAAAGAGCCCGAAGTACCGAGGAGGCATTGACGATCCACCGATTCGATGACGATCGATTGATTATTAGGCAAGGGCTCTCGAATGTTCATCGGTGGCGAGGGTGGTGGGGGGCGGGGGTTCGGAGGCTGACACGGCACGAGTGGGTCTTTCAAGTGGCGCGCAATTTTCCGCCGCGGCGTCGATCGAATTGATCCGAATAGAGTAGTTCGCCATTACCAGCGACGGGGACGGGGGACGGGGATGAATAAAAGAAGGCACAGCTGGCGTCCCGCTTGAGCGCGCGATTCGCGGTCGATTGCTCTGGTGAACGCGCTCGCTCGGCACGCTGAGCTCATTATACGCACACGTGATCGAGATTGTATTATTCTTTTTGTTTTTTTTTTTTTTTTTTTACTGCAGCTTCAGCGAATCTTTATTGTCGGATGCAACGATAGCGCAGAGGGCCGCTCGTACTACAGTGGATAGTCCGGTATCTCGGAAGGGGGCAAACCCAAACTTTATGACCCAGCAGGTCAGGAAAGATGCCCAGGGTTTCTTTGGCAGTACGAAACTCTGCAATTATTCGACAGCCTGTAACGGGAACATCTACGAATGTATTCCAGTTTTACTTCTAAACAGTTTTCCTTATTCATCTCTCTATTATGTGTGTACAAAATCCATTCTTCATTAAATGCCATTAATCGTACGTTCTTTTATTACAAGTGTAATCAATAAAACATTATTTTTTTATCTAAGTGAGCAATTATTTATTTTAACCTTAAAAGTCAATATTTATTATTAATAATGAATCGTGGGTTAGTTAGAAAATCGCGCCATCAAGGTTACGGCAGTCGTTTTATGAACTTTCGAAAATTTAAAACTCTACCGTTAAATTGAAAAAAGAAAGTAAATGTAAGGAATCCTATTAATTATATATATATATATATATAACAAACTCTTATGGCTTCTCTAGCTCTGGTATTTTTCCCGTTTAGAAAAGTGCACTGTTCGCGGACATCGCAATTACAGTAATGATAAAAAATTTCAATCGCAGAATGAAGGAAATTAAAACTTATTTCCTCGACGAAGCGAATCTCGCAATTAATCCCTAAATTAAATCGCTGGCAATTGAAAGAAAGAGATATTTTTTATTTTCTCTTCAATTCTTTAAATTTTCCAATGAATTGTTTGAAATTTCACAATTTCTTTTACTAATTGTTATTTATATTTTAAAGATTAGAATGAAAAGTAGGAATAACTTATTATCAACCACAACAGATGTATGATAAAAAGTAAAAATAATATAATCAATGCACTCGTGTTCTGCTAATTCAAGTAATAAATCGTAAAAAAGCATCCAAAGAAAATTTTGATGAAATGAACATTTTCAAGTCTCCGTAATCAACACAAGTTATGCTGGGCTGGCAACACGTTATGACGAAGATTATATTTAAGAAGATTCATCATTAGGTATGAGCAAATTGAAATCAAACTCTAGTTCTTCAGCTAATTCGTAATTTCCATTAATACTTTTAATATACAGTAAGAGAATATCTGACAATTTAGGCTTGTGTATTAAAAAAGGATTTTATTGAAACTAAAAACTCTTTTTCAATATCAGCACGTCCCAACTCAGAAAAATACAATTAACAGAATTAAGAATTGCTTTAAGAATTATTATGTCCCAAGCAAGCAAACAAACAACAAATATTCCGAGATACTCCGTAACTAAGTTCTGACATTCGACATAATCAAGAGCGTCGTATCGTTTTAATTAGAGCTCGAGCGGGGGGGGGCAACCGGGAAAATTACTTTTAACACCGCGCGTATATCTGTCGCCTAAGAGCCTTATTCGCGACAATTGAATCACGACCTGTGTATGCGTGCCCGTGAGAGGCTGTGCTCGCAAGACGGAATAATAATAATCCTCGCGATAAGCTCGGGAGAGGGGAGCTTGTGGAACTGCTTTTCCATCGCGCCGTATACGTGCTACACGAAATCCATCCCTTTACCCCTCCAGCCCTCCCTCCCTCACACACATTCTCTCTCTCTCTCTCTCTCTCTCTCTCTCTCTTCCTTCCTCCCTCGCAGAGGCCGAGGCATCGTGACTCTGAGATGTCCTTGGAGGAGATTTGATAATTGATAAGGCTTAATTAATTGTGGCGGAACCGAGAAATACCTCGGCAATATTGCCGGATTAATTGATTGTTAACAAGCCTCCGGAATCTCGGCCGTGGATAAAACCGACACTGCCCCCCCCCTCTTAATTTCATTACGATCAAGATTATTATAATACCCGACAAACTTGTCCGTAGTTAAGGGGGAGGGGTGAGAGAAGAACGCTTCGCTAGAAAAGAAACCACGCAAGAATAAGAAAAAAAAGAAAAAAGAGAAGGAAAAAAATATAAGCTTCTGATGAAAAATTGCATTTCATCAATCCAACTACACCTCCCCCCTTTGTCCCGTGCCACCATTCAAATCGGATAAACACGCGAGCAAACAAGATAAGCAAAAGCGGAGAGAGAGAGAGAGAGAGAGAGAGAGAGAGAGAGAAAGAACGGCGAATGGGGATGGGGGCGGACAATACACGCAGAAAATGAAGGAAACATGGCATAAGTCTACGACATGGGCGCGCTCCGGCAAGACGGGGGTTGAAAGTGGATTGGCACAACTTTAGGGCGCACCTCACCCTCTCTCTTTATCTCTGTTCACTTTTGTGGTGCGTGCGTGTATGCGTGGTGTGCGTGTGTGTGTGTGTGTGTGTGTGTGTGTGTGTGTGTGTGTGTGTGTGTGTGTGTATGTGTCGTGAATCCAAGCGTGCGTTGTCTCGTGCCTACTTATAATGGCGTAAATGCGAGTCATTGTTTATCCGCCCTCTCTGCCCGCGTACTACCTTCACTGTTCAGCTGCCGTCGTCGCGTATACATGTGGCTTATTGCAGAAGAATGAAAGACACAGGAGAGAGAGAGAGAGAGAGAGAGAGAGAGAGAGAGAGAGAGAAACATGTTAATTGCTTATTTGGAAAATAAGCTTTGATCTTATCGATTTTAATATATTTAAATCTCTGTATGAATGCATGTAAAATACGTGATACATGAAAGGAAATATAAAAAGTAGCAAATCTGCGTCTCGTTGTTCATGGGGATTTACTACTAACCGAAAGTAGTTCTCCCGATACAAGAGGAGGCTAAAACATTATTCAAGGTATCATGGTTTGAGGTAGCAATCAAGTAAATATATATATACAATAGATATTAATATAGGAATATTTATTTACGTTTATAATGTTACAAATATATGTGTACCTGAGGGGAGCTGTATTTTAAATATTACAAGCAACCTAACATAAGATATATTATTGATTAAAATATGTCTGACTTAAGTTGTTTTGATTCTAGTCTCAAAATTTTATAATTTTCTTGTTCAAATTTTTTAACCCATGCTCGACAACATCTTACTTCGTGTCTATAGTAGAACTTTCTAAGAGGTCAGTGTTCTTGGAAGTTTGAAATTGAACTTGAAAGTTTTTTTAATTAATAACTAATAGCATGTGCTAGATACATTGAATCTCTAATTCAGCGCAATATATATATGTCAAATTATTATGGATAACAAAAAATTCAATCAGAAATTTAAAAACTCCTGTAACAGAAAATGATTTAATGCATATGTTCGCAAAGTACAAAAACCATCGGTCTTTCGACGGAGATAGATAATAAAAATAAATAATAATGTTATTACGCGAATTTTCTACCGCATTTGAGTAGAAAACCAATGCGATCTGTAATTTTTACGAGTGTGCAATACACCGAGCATGATCCAAATTATCAATATCGCTCCAATCCTTGATTCCCTTCGAATCACACCCCCTCCCCAGACTTTGCGGAGATCAGTCGAGCGCACGAATACTAATTTATCGGTTTATGTACAGGACAGGGGGGGAGGGGTATTGGAAGTACGTATCCTCGCTCCCATGCTCATAATTATGTGCCTATCTATATAAATACGTCAGCATACACGTGCGCACCCGTAGTCAATAATTCGGATTCGTTAAATTGGAGGTTCTGATGACTTCGGTATTTATGCCCCTCCCCCCCCCTCCATCGACGAGAGAGGCGTCGGACGAATTATTAATTATGTCGTACACACCGACGCGCTCCGCTCACATCTCGTCGTTCTAGGATAATTAAATCTGCCCGGGGTAGAAAGAGGTAGACAGAGACGAAGAGAAAGAGAGATGGGAACGGAGACACAAAAGTCGGAGAGGGTGAAGGGAGAGAAATTATATGTATAAGTGTGAATTAGTAAGCGCCTTAGAGCGAAGCGACAGGATTAGCCCGTCTCCTACTTACAAGGGGAGACTATCGTCACCGGAGAACCATTTGCTTTCATCTGGACGAAATACATTAGGTTTATTAAAAAAAAAAAAATGGATACCTTAGCTTTCTCTTGGGCCAACGAATATTCCTTCTATTATTACTCTTACGTGAATATTGTTAAGATAAATGATAGAATATAGATTATTGATTTGTTTTTGCTCTTATTTTGTTACATCATTGATGAGCTTTTAGTCAGATCAAGTCAGAATAATATATATCAAGATAAATTTTAATTCATTAAACGAGGAAGAAGTGCTAACATTATTAATATTGTAAGTTGTATGTTAGTATGTTTAGAAAGCACGATAGTAATCCACTAGCTGACAGTCATTTACAAAGAAATTATTAAATCTTTCATTTTCTTGACATAAGAAAGTTTAACTTAATTTAAAAAATTCTGAATGTAACCACAAATAATAATTTTAATTTTTAACCGAATAATTAATATAATTTGAGTAAAATTAGTAAATTTCGTAAAATCTACATTTTAATTTATAGAGGAAAGAGCCCACGATCTGTTCGTTTATGAGAAAAAAAAATAAATTTAAAATGGCGAAAAGAATTGGAAAACATTAAAAAGCATAAAAGAATTTGTAAATAGGAAAGAAAATTTTCTATAAATAATTTTTACACATGGATAAACAGAAGATTGGTACTTTGGTATTAAAAAGAAAATTTATAAATAAAATGTCTTTTATTCCACGTAATTCATCTTATCAAGTATTAAAAAATATTGGTTCTCTGGTGACAGAAGACTGCCCTGATTATCCACTTATTGTTCTTATATAGGTTATATTTTTATTATATAGGTCATTATATGTCTCTTGAGTTTGCCAAATAGAAGGATGCTCGAGGTATGTTCATAAGGAGGGGTTGCCTACACAAAAATTAATTTTCAATCAATACAAGCTTTGTAAAGATATATATATATATATATATATATATATATATATATATATATATATATATATATATGTATCCATACATATTATCCATAGAGTGAATTCAGTCGCGTGTATGAGAACAAACGTTACTTTTTTTTATTCAATACACATCCACAGATACTGCAAAGAGGATTTTAAACGAAAGCTTTCGAGCTTAATCGTGTGAAAGCGTTCGCCTGTTAAAGTACAAAGTGTGAAATAGAGAGCCTTGGCAAGTACATTGTTTAAGTGAAATAAATCCTTCCCCTGCCCCTCCAACCCTCTCTCTCCCCTCTCTCCTCTCTCTCTCTCTCTCTCTCTCTCTCTCTCTCTCTCTCTTTGGGACTTTAAGAAGTCACGTTATACTTACACGCTCCTCGCGGGCAGCCAGCTCGAAATAGAGGCGAGGGCGCGTGCAGCGCGGAGATGGAAGAAAAAAAAATTCCCTCCCTCGCCCACGTTCTCTATACGTATAATCCATTTCCGTTTTTTCCTCGCGGAACTTTCGCCGCGTAGCGTGGCGCGGCGCGATGATCGCGAGGATAAAATTTCTTCGTTCGAATCGTATATGACGGTCGGTGGAGCGGGAGGGGGGCGTAATCCAAAAGAGAGAGAGAGAGAGAGAGAGAGGGAGAGAGAATGA
Organism: Sycobia sp. Sy_11; assembly: GCA_018907035.1. Lineage (NCBI taxonomy): Eukaryota > Metazoa > Arthropoda > Insecta > Hymenoptera > Epichrysomallidae > Sycobia > Sycobia sp. Sy_11. The sequence goes on from JACCIC010000077.1 coordinate 1,640,862, forward strand.
GAGAAGACGGGAGCGAACGCAAAATGAGTTTCCGCGATTCGGAGCGACGAACTGGGACGGCCGGCACGGAATATGTCGTGAATAAGGTATATATACAGGCGTTATTGTTCGACGGTCTGCTTTACCTCTCGCATTCAATGGAATACTGTATATGGAATTTGTTCGGGGTCTACGTTATTTTTTTTTTCATATCTCTATCTATATCTTTATCTATATATCTATAAATGTACATATTGCTTTTTTTTCAGTAAAGGAGCGTACGCGAATAAATTCCCAAACAAAACTATACCCGAGGAGGCTTTTATATAACAATTTCGCCGCTGAAAGCGTGACGGGACGGGCTGGAGGGGAGATAAAGAAATCTCTTCGCCGTGGCACTTTTCGCGACCGTGCCGGCGTTCTATAATTCACCCCCTTCCCTTCTCTCTCTCTCTCTCTCCCTACCCCCCATAATTTATGCCCCAATGAAAATGTGAATTATTTCAGATATGTTCTACACTTAAATTAAGTGAAAATGCTTGGGAACGTTGCAGTTTTCCTTGTCTCCCTGTGCTTAAAAGAAAGAGGAAGAGTTATTCACATTTCATTTTCGCCCTTTTTCCCTCGCGTCGTAAAAACTTTCTTTCTTCTGCGAAGAACAATTTTCCCCCGCCGTCCTCCTCCTATCTCTCTCACTCTCTCTCTCGCTCTCTTTCTTTCTCTCTCTCTCTCTCTCTCTCTCTCTCTCACCCTTTTTGTTCTCGATATCGAAGGTTGATATTTATGGCAAAGCTTTCGATCGGAACGCCGATCAAATATTCTAAATTACTTTGCTGCAATTTAACTAACAATTTTGGTAGTTCAATGGAATCGTACGATAATGGATGAACTTTTAATATCAATATAAATACCTGCAGCTATGTTATTTATGTTATTTAAATATTGAACATTGGTCAATATTTTACAAATGATAATTATTTTAATGAATTAATTAAATGATTTGTAACTAGTATATTATACGTTATATATGTTTGATAATACTAAAACCTAATAAAAAACTGTATCCATTTTACTTAGTATAAACAATAGATCCTTGTTGATGAAATTATTCAAATACACTTTGATAATAAAAATAAAATAGATTGCCTATTGATGAAATTATTGAAAAAGACTTCTTCGAAGAGGTTAAGTCAAATATGAAATCCTTCGATGATCAAATTAATATCCAATGAAATCATACGAAAATCTGAAATCATTTTGTTTAAATTTATTTTTAATAGATTTATTCGCACGTACTTACAAACATTAACAGATTTTCAATATATAACTCAAAGAAACAGGACTTGGAAGTAACAAATTGGAATCGCTGATGTATTCACAATGATATGATGTTTTACGTTGCCTGGCTTATGCTTCAAATGGAAATTAAACATTAATAGATAATAAAAAAATAATTAATCTTTAATATACAAATAATTAAAATAATGTGCTTTAATTAACTTAAGAGCTGATATGACTATTTCTGCTACGAAGAAGTCTTGAGAATCAATTGATACTTTTGCACTCTCAATAATTAAATGTGCATGCCAAACAATTATCTAATTATTAATTTAATATGTTGGTTTATGGGCATTCATTTTCTATTTTTTCTGCGTGTTAAAGTCTACCAAACTATAAGAACCTGCAATGAGTGTTAAATTTTGCAATTATACAATTTCCATGTATAGAGCAAAAAACTGTTCAATAATATATTACATATAATATTTATAACGTCATGTACAAGAAAGCAATTCTAAAAGAATTCAATTTTCGTCAGTAATTCCTATAAATTTCATCTAGAAAAACAGGCGACAAAACGGATACATCGTGCAAATTCAAGAATGCACTCACCAATATACAGCAATGACGATTTATACAAAATGTTTTCCGTCCCCAAAACCGCATTCACCCTCAGAAATTTAGTCTAACCCCCTCCCCCGTTCCCCTCCACCCCCAGATATTTGGAAAATACGATCGATCTCGGTGCATATTTGGAAAATCCAATACGGACAAACGTGCCTTAGAAAATTGCGAACCGTCGCTCGCTAAAATCCTGTCCCCTCCCCCCGTTCAGGCGCACCTATCCTCGGGGGAACCTCAGAAATTCAAAGGGGGGATCATCTGCGGTATTGGCGCGCGTTGGATGGACCGCGCTCCGGATCGGGCGACCGTGTCGAGCCGGGACAATCTCTCCTTAGCCGTCCCTGCGCACCCACCCATCCCCAAGTCGGTCCGACGATAAATCCACGCGTTCCTCGAGAAAGGGGCGATGATACCGCCGATAATCGCGTCAGCCTTAGATGAATCGAATTTTCAGGTATGCCGCACGCTCCGCGTCTTTCATTGGAGGGATCGTGTGAGACGCCGGCACATTGGAGATATGTATAAAGGTGGGCGCCCATTTTCATCTGTAACCTCAGTTGTTTCGTTTCTAAGAGAGCGATATGGAAAAATGTTTCAAGCCAAAGTACGTTGGCAGGATAACGTGGGTCGTGCACTTAATTTTTAATATCATTCTAAGGTCAGAGTCTTTTGATTTTAATGGTAATCAGATAGATGCGAGAAGAGCGAGAAACTTTATGTTCAAATAAGCAAATTCAAACGCCAAAAAGCCATAAAATTCGTTCAGTGGGCTAAAAAACTTCTAAAAAATACGGGCTTGTGTAATAGTCTGATCTTCAAATGACCCGAACAAAATCTCAAGGTCAAAAATACTTCGCCCAAAAGCTAGACCCGCTTTGGCCTGAAAAACTTTTATCTGAAAGCACGTCGCTGATTAGCATGAAAATTTAGTAGCATAAGTAGAAGGATGTTCATACAATAAATAAAAAATGTTCATAAAAAATGAAAAGAATTTGGGATATAGATTAAAATGGAATATCCTCTTCTATGATTTGAGAAATCATTTTATATTATAATATACGGATGACATTTTACAGAGAAAATCGTTTGTATTAAAAAAAAAAAAAGGATACTGGTACACTTCAATAATGTGATAATTCTACAGTAGCTCAGAGTATGCAATATTTTTTATTTCATTCTGTGCTTTTGCGAGCGATATCTCCTGATATAGACATTTATATTTACCAATCCTTCATACATGAAAGTCCAATATGTAATCGATTATGTGCAAAGCAGTCTGATCGTAAATACATTTCTGTACGTCATTATGAAATTGCTTGACCCTGAACATAATTCATTGCAATTACCAACGAAGATTCATTAAGTATATCTGATAAGCAACCTTATTACTATTACATGTAACGAATTCCGTTCGGATTAAGCTAGGTAAGACTGATTACCTCAAAACTACGCCCTGTAAACTTTTATCACTGAGAGCTCTGTCTATTCCCCGAGAGATCGCAATTCCTAATATGAAAATCAGCACTTTCGTCTATTTAACTTGCATACGTGGTGAAACCAGCAAATTTCTTTTTTCAACGAAATGCTCCAATTCTTGTGCGCGGTTTGAAGAAGGAATAACATTCCAAACCAAATTCACATTTTGCTAGTCACGGTCAATCGAAATTCAATTGTATTTGCACACGTTAGCACAATCGGTCAAACGTCAATTATTTGCTAATTAGTCGAACGTAAACTGGAATACGATCGACGATAATTGAAAAGCTATAAATATTTTTTGGTTGGAATTATTATTCTTTCTTCTCAAGCGTCGATAAAATTAAGGATTTTCGTTAAAATGTCTCTCAGATTTATATAGAATTTAATGAAGATTGAAACGAGTAAAAAAAGTAAAGTATCATTTCTTAGGCAGGTAAGAGCATGAGGTCATTAAACTTTCCATAGCTCATTTTACGGCTAATCAGAATTATTATAGTCAAGAAGGACCGAATATTCGTCACCCACATCTGAGCCCCGTGAGCCCCGTCTCCCTAGTGAGTAAACAATTTCTCAAATAGGAGCCGAGGTATTAAGCTTTTGGGCAAACTGGGATAACTATAAATTATATCAGATACTTTACTTGATGATATGATTCACCTACTTATATACGAAGCTAGCCTTCGGCGATGGGAACACGCCGTACGTTTCCTGATATTGCGAAAAGTACCCTGGGCGGATATGCAAAATAGACTGTGCGCATAATGTGGTTTTACAATGTATCTTCAAACTATAAAAGCAACGCCCACCCTATATTGACAATCAGTACCGCAAATATATTCCATTAAAAAAAAGAAAAATATATTTGCTACAATATATTTGCTGCAATATCATAGTATACCGATATACCCAAGATTCAATTGGAACGCATACGTACTGGTTGCCAATATAATGACACTCTGAAAGAATGAGATTTTTGTGCCGAGAATGCGAATGGGAAAGACAGGGGATAAGGGTGGAGGTTCGCGAATACTTAAAAGTATATCTTGTACATTGGGAGAATGGGCTTAATGCGGTAAGTTGCGCGTAATCGGCCGATCCATCTGACATTATTTTCCCCTCACGTTTTCTGTCAAATTGAGCGCGACAAAAGGAGAGAAAGATAGCGAGGACAGGAGAGGGAATCCGAGGAAAATAAGATCCAAGGATCCCTAAGAAATGCGTGATTATTTCTTTCCTCTCACTCTATCTCCATCTCTCTCCCCCCATGTTACCTCTCTCTCTCCCTCTCTCCACGAATCTCTGTCCCTCACTCGAATATATCTCACATGACTCTGCTTCCAGATTAAGAGAAAGAGAGAAAGAGAGAAAGGAGAGAGGGAGAGATAAACCGAGAGAGGAGGAGGAGGAGGAGGAAAGGAAGCAGTTACGTCAATGCACGCGAAAAGCTTCCAGCGCAGTGGAAAGTGGCAGCACGCCCGGATTTTTCCGTGGCGCTTAGCGGGAATGGGAAGGGCTCGGAAGAAATCCAAGTGCACTTGGTGCATATATACCCGAGAGCATATACGAACACGTGAGTACATTACGTACACTTTTAGACTAATTTTCGCGAGACTCTGACTAACCGACGTGTTATTAATTGAGAGCGCCCTCTTGGCTTTGCGTTTGCGATTTTTTCTCTTTCTTCCTATCTCTCTCTCTCTCTCTCTCTCCCTCACTCTTCTCTCAGTTCGGAACCCTCATTTTTCTTCTTCCGACTTCCGCGACCTCTTTTCCTATATTTTTGCCCGACGAAGTATGTGCGTTTGGGAAAAGGGTCGAGCATTATTTTTCCCCCATTGGTGCGAGGTGAACGTGGAAAATAAATATGTCAGGAAGCAGGGAGTCGTGGATGTTTTACACTCGGCAAAATAGGACGCGTCGATTTCGACACTTTTCTATGCCAACACTTTTCCTATTTCGTAAAGAAATCGGAGCGGGAGCGTAGACTTGAGGGGAAAGAAAAAACGTATCGGCAATGTAATACTGTTACTATTTTTATATAGAATACATCAAAGAAATTGTAAATTAATTTAACAAAATTTGGAAACGTAAGAGAACGTAAAAATCTAAAGTCTATTTGTACCTCCTACAAACGATTTTAAAATAGAAAATTCTATTTTATATAATATCTTACATTATTTTCACATTAATTTCAGTTTAAGAATTTATATAAACGATTTTCAATCTATAAGAATTGTAATAAGTATCGTTTATTAATTAAGAATTATAAACAGGCACGTGATGAAAATATCAAATGTTCTTATATGATAAATGATTTTACTCTTATATTTTTAAAAAAACTATTCGGAAGACCAACCGCGTATTACATACGTAAACTACTGCTTGTGATAAATCACTCTTATACCAAAACTCGATCATCCTACCTTGTATTCGGAACCATCGGCACGTAATAGATATATATATATATATATATATATATATATATATATATATATATAGAGAGAGAGAGAGAGAGAGAGAGAGAGAGAGAGGGGGGGAAGAGAGAGGCGCCAAAGCGTGCATTTTTATGGAAATAGATTTTATACGAGAAAACAAAATCTTCCGAAGCGTGGAGGAGAGGAACGCTTGAAATTGGACGTGTGTGCGTCGAGAGGGAGAAAGAACACATTTTACAATACGTATATACACACACACACACACACACACACACACACACACACACACACATATATATATATATATATATATATACGACGCCCGCAGCTTGCCTGCGCGCGCGCGATTGTCGCCGAACGAAGAAATCTCCCCTTTATATTTTATATGCTCTCGCTAAGATTATTTCATTGCCTTCGCACGTGGCGTGTGCGCCCCTGCGCGACCGATACGGTACGCACAATGAGGAGAGTATCGGTGTACGTTTCGCGCGTCTCCCATAGTTATAAACATGTTTATCTGCGAATCAGCGTCAGCGAAGGAAATATACGAAATATGTTATAAATAAGTGAGAGTTGTAACGCGATCGCAACGGCGAAAAATAACGAAGAACTATAGCGCGGTGAACGCGAGGGAACGCCTGGATAAGGAAGAGGGCAAGAAGGAGGTCGCACGAGCGAGAGAGAGAGAGAGAGAGAGAGAGAGAGAGAGAGCGGTGGAGGGAAAGGTGGGAGGGGAGGTATAGTATAGCGACGTAATATCTAGCCAAAGTATCGCAGTATCAAGAAAACCTTAAGGGCGCCTTTTATTATCCCTCTAAAAGGCGACAGCAACCCCGCGGGTCAGCGTAAAAGCCCGTCGCCCGCTCGCCCCTCCCTTTCCCCATCCCCCTTTTCCCTTCCATCGCACGTGCACAGCGAATGGGGGAGTGGGAGGGCGAGAGCAGGAAAGAGCAGCTCGTTAAAAAAAAGGAGCTTATAAAAGGCCCACCATCGGAAATAGCGACTTCTCCACCCCTTTTCACCCCACCCCCACCCCCCTCCCGCCTACTTCAGATTATGCAGCTTACACGAACGAGCTACACAGGGACGCAGCGACACACACACACCTTAACACACACGCCGACACACACAGTTGCCGCGTCGTCGCTGCCATAGTCGGTCAAGTAGCTTTTAAACAAGCGCCTCGCCCCTATGCAGCAGCGCGCGAGCGGCGCGTTTCACGAAAAACTTTGCGGAGGCGGCGCGCAGCGAGTGCGCGCGTGCTTCAATCCTCCCACTCCCCTTCCTCTCCGCCACCCGCGTGCCGCACGCTTGCTTTGCGCACCCGGGACAGCGCTCGAGTACTGAGAGATAGAAGCGATGGCCCATAGAGAAAGAGAGAGAGAGAGAGAGAGAGAGAGAGAGGAGACGGAAGCAGGGAAGGAGGCCAAGTGTCGGAAGAGGACAAAAACTGAAAGGGAACCTTTTTGTCTCGTATTAATTATGGATGGGAGTCGTGAGACGCAGGAACATCATCGCGGGTGGAATTCACGATGTTTCTGCCTCGGATTGGAAATGCTCGATTATTGACCAGAGCGATACGCGAGCCAAGCCGTGGAACTGTATTATGACACAACTGTAGCGGCCAAGAACGCCTTACGCCAGTCTTGACCCTCAGTTGCACCCGCCGACGCACTCACTCACAGCCCCCCTTATCGCGCGTCGAACGAACGGAACGCGCTCCATCGTAATCCCGCCGCGAGCTGTCGACGCGAAACGTAATTGTTATCGAACATCATCGGCGAATCCGCGGCGTTGGAAAATTCACCCCGATAGTTCGCCCATGCCAATCCGATAATATAACAAACTGTCTGACGAAAACTGTATTTTTCAGGAAGGACAAAGTAAAAAAACAAAGGAAGATGAAGAAGAAGGACGCGCGTGAAATTCACAGTACGATCTGTGGGCGGGATGTAACGTAGAATAAAATGAAATAAAATGAGGAAGGAAGAGCAAAAAAAAAAAAAAAACAGAAAAATCGCTTCCCCAAGCACTCGCCTGAAATATCGCGCGTCTGGAGAGGCCGACGATCGATTCTCATATCGAATCGCATTACATCGAGTAAGAAAGAAGAAAAAATGCGAGGGGATAGTGGCCCCGAAGGCCGCGCGAATCAATCGCGCGCGCGCGCAACCGTGGACGCGGGAGTGTCTTTAAAAATACGCCGGGGCACTCATCTCTTCAGCAATTTTCCGCGAAACGTGTGCCAATCTCCCTTTTATACCTCTCGCACGCGCGGGCGTAAAAGTGCTCGATTCGTGTACGTGAAGAGCATCGGCTAGGGAGAAGCGCGCATCTCTCTCTCTCTTCTCTCTCTCTCTCTCTGTCTCTCCCCGTCTCCTCGTATATATATTAATATGCATCATACGCTGATATTTCGACTCTCATAAGAGAGGGAAGGGTGGGGCAGCACCAAGTGCCGAGCTCAATACCATAAATTTTCTCGTTTGAGTTTTGAAACAGTTGTCGACTGGGCTATTTGGTCACGCGTGTTTTACGCAAACATCGGACGACCGAGGCCGATGCTTGATTTACAGTGGAAAAAGACATTTCTACGCAACACAGTACTGTATATTCGTCCAATGTAAAGTCGTTTAATACTAATGCAATCTTTCGTCCGTCTAGAGTCTTCGTTGGAATAGGGAAAAACTTCAACGATACCTATTATCGCATAGAAGTGACGAAATTCCATAGAATAAGCAGCGTTCAAGATGACTTTCATGTCCCTCGAATGTAATTTTCCCCTTGCAAAATTCTCTACAGCTATAGAGGTATCTAGTCTCAAAAGAATTACGAAATACAAATTGATAACTATACTTAGCTAAATTAAAATTCAAACGTGATGTTAAATCAGTTAGACTTGCAAAGAGATATGAGCGATGGATTTGGTTCAGACTGAGCGTAGTAACTCTGATTTACTTCAAAATCAGCCCTGGAAAGCTTGGGCCCGTTATGCTCTTCCATTCCAAGATACGGTGTTTTATTACTTATAATTATAGTATTATCGTTTAATAATATTTATTATACTGTAGAGTAGGAAAAAGCCATTACTTTATTAATATCGGATTCAATGGAAAAAATAATAATAGAAGCAAAAAAAGTTACTGCTTAAACAACGTTCTCACTTGTATAGTTTCTTACTGATTGTCATACTTTGATATTACATATTCTAATAGGTCTGTAAATCGAATGAATGTTTTTATTAGTTTCAATTGAAGTTTCATTAATATTTTAACATTTTAGTTCAATCTTGTCTGGCTACGATAACAAACTAAAAATTTAGCCGATCTTGAGTTGTTATTGTTCCGACTTATATACAAATTATGCTACTAAAATTTCGTAATTCTTATAAAACCAATTTCTTACCATACGATATATCCAATTTAATTAAAGCGATATACTGAAATTGTAATTAAAAAAGCATTATATCATGGAAATCGGACAGCGTTATGTCTTGATGATTTTACAGGTGATCCGAATTCATCAATCAAAACTTGATTAATTCTAAATCAAATCCGCCACCCATATCCGATAATCTTTCCTTATCAATTAGACTGTAAGTTAACTGAGACACTTATTACAAATATGTCCTAGGAAAATAATTTATAATCTATCGATATATCTGTTGTCTGCCTTTCTTCGATCGGTCGAAATGAAAATATTTACTTGAACTTTAAAAATTTCTCATGGCGTTAAAATGCCTATCAATCTTCTCTCTGTACAAGAGGATCCTTTATGCCGAGTGCACGAACTTTGAACGCCCATAACGCCCCATCTCCTCCTCGCCCTCATTCAACGGCTTTTCAACGTTCTTATCCACTTTCGACCTTATATAGTCTTGCGCAAAGCTGATTGTTTATACCGCGATAAGTTTTCGCGACGTCTACCGTACGACGAGAACGCGAACTTTCGGGAAAATTCAAGAGAGCAATTTCACGCTCCGCACCTCCTCAGAATATATATATATATAAAGCGCGTGACAGTTTAGATTACAATGGTATGAACTGCGCTATTTCTTTCTCGAACATTGGGAATCCTGGATCACGAGAGTTGGACTATCCATGCAACGATCCACCATCGTCGCACGCGGTATATATATGTGTGTGTGTGTGTGTGTGTGTGTGTGTGTGTGTGTGTGTGTGTGTGTGGTGTGTGTGTGTGTGTGTGTGTGTGTGTGTGTGTGTGTGTGTGTGTGTGTGTGTGTGTGTGTGTGTGTGTGTGTGTGTGTGTGTGTGTGTACAGAAGGAGAGAGAAAAGTTTTGCGGGCGCGTGCGCGCGCGACGGGAGGATTTTTCCTTTCTCGTAGTAGTCGTATAAAACTTGCGGAGCTGTTAAGTCGCGTGCTATGGGAGAAAGAGAGTAAAATTGCGCGAGAAGTGAAACGTTGCGGAAGAAATTTTTTAGCCCCCTCTTTTGCCGCGAGACGCTGGAGTAAAAATTAAAGAGCCCCAGCGAACGGGACGAGGGGAGCGTTATGTTAGAAGCAGAATATTCAGAAAAACGTTCCCGAATTCCAGGCGACTTTTCATTGTTTCCTTGAAATGTTCTTCCGATTCCAAACCGAGGACATTAACGGCGAATTTTTGGGATTCGATCAAATTTAGTTGACATTCAGCGGCAGGGAGTTCGAGCCGGACAGGTGACTAATAATTTTCAGAGGAGCTACTGATTTTAAATTGAAGGTATAGTTACAGCAGTTAAAATCGACCCTGCATCGTATAATAATACCTTCGAAAGCTAATATTGATTATAATTTCATCTACAATAGATTAATGTACATAATTGAGAAAGTTGCTTGATTGTGTTAATCTAGATTAATTTGGCTCGTTACTCTGAGTTTATATGCGTCAGAGGGTTTCGAAGATTACGGTAATATATCAAGAATTTCAATGTAATATTAAACTAGGGTTCAATTACAGCCAACCATATGCTCTAAATTGTTCAGTCGTAAAATTTTTAAGAAAATAAAATTTAATTGATCGTATAACGGCTTCCATAGATATCAAAGGAGCAATGAAAACCACAACGGAAATTAAAAGCCAACTTCAGACATTGTGTTCAACTGTCAGAAAGGATAATGGCATAAGTTATTGTTTTATTTATTAAATAGAACAAATCAAAATTTTAGTTATAGCATACGACCAGGAGGCGAGGAACGATGGCAACACTTGAAATTTTCATATTAGATATTAGAAGACTAGAATACCACGCGACTAGACCAGAAGACTATAAACTAGAAGATTTTATCTTGACGCTTGGGACTAGTGATAAAGCAAACTACCGCGAGATGAAAGCTAGTAGCATATAATCTTAAATTTGAGAAATCACGAATATCCGAAGTCGAATCACAATCGTAGAATTAAAATTGAAACATAGAAGCGAATGTATAATGCTTGCGTACTACTGGTGAAGAACACCTCAATGCAACTTGTAACCACGAAAAGACAATAATTCAGAACTTCCAACGAGACCATAAAATTAAAAAAAAAAAACACTTAATACTCATCCTCCATCACTCAGATATTCAGTTACTGTAATAATGGCCTCTTGATTGATAACCGGTATACTACTTTTCTATCCAGCGCAGTCGTCGGGGATCCTTTAACGCTGTCTGGCCCGTGGTGATTATCCCGGGATATAAATGCAAGAGTTGCCACTCAATTACGCGAATAATTCGTTCCGCACGAAACCTCGAGCTCTTCATCAAATCGGCACTGGCGTCAGGCCGCAAAAATTCGCCGCCGCCCCCCATCCACGGTGAGCCACCACCTTCTCCTCGCTTACTCTTTCAGCCGGGAAGAAATTGTTCCATCGCTTATCCAAGCGCGCACCGCGGTGGAAAAAAACCGATAAATTCCAGTCGCCGTCGGCGACCCGGTGGCTATGCGGATAACCTCTCACTCCCACCTACCTCCCTTCCACTCTCTCTCTCTCTCTCTCTCTCTCTCTCATATTCCGAGCGCAGCCAGGGCCGAAAAACCAAAAACCAATCACCATGCCCGTGCGCCGGTCCGATAAATCACCATAACTCGACGATTGATCAAAGGAACTAACTCCCCCCTCCCCCCAATACCGGCGGTCACCCTCAAGAATCTACCCCTCTCGTCTCTCCTTAGCCCCAGCAACTTTGCACATTCAAGGCTAGCACCCATAAAGAGGCGCGGTGGCGGCGTTCCTCCGTACACCCTTCCCTATGTATATAGCACGTTCGCGGCTTCCATCCTGCATCTTGCTAGGGGGTAAACCTCTCTCTCTCTCTCTCTCTCTTTCTCTCTCTATTTCTCTGCTAGAACGGTATTATAACCACCGAAGAGAGTGAGAGATAGAGAGAACAAGAGAGAGAGAGAGAGAGAGAGAAGAGAGAGAGTACGGGTACAAAGCGCTACAGTCGATCGTCGAACGCGTAACCATCGACGTTGACTTATACGGTGCGAGCGAGCGAGAGCGAGCGAGAGAGAATAGGCGTGTGGGAGGAAGACGCGAACGCGAGCCATAAAATTATTAACGACCCTCTTCGGCCGAATAAAGAAGTAGAGACAGCGACAGAGAGAGATAGAGAAAGAGGGAGAGAGAGAGAGAGAGAGAGAGAGAGAGAGAGAGAGAGAAGGAGGATGGTAAAGAAGGAATATAGTATTAGCGGTTTAGTGCTCGGAAGCAGAGGGGCAGAGCGGCGAAGGGGAGGGGGCGGGAGTAAGGAGAAAAATTTTATAGGTTTTTAATCAGGGACCTGAATCACGCCCGGGAGCAATAAAGAAGGATTTTTGCCAGTCCCAGAACTGCTCTCGGGGATTGTAACAGTAAATAATAAAATTGTCGAGAGTAGAGACGAGGTTGGTAGTGCGAAAAAGGAGACACACATTTCGCGCTCCTCTCCGTCTCCCCTTACGGGCGAACGAGCCGAGGTTATATGCCGTTGCGCCAGATTTCGCTCGAGAGGAATTTCGCACGGGACGGGTACAATACTGTAATACAATAAAGAGACGTGGTTTGTCGGGTGACAAAAATCTCGAGAGCCATTGAGCAAAGAAAATTTTGACTAATAAGAATTTTGGTATTGTTGAGTAAGTTATTACAGGGTATATAGTCGGTACATTCAAATGTATAATAAATTACGCAAAAAAAATGTCTAAAAAAAATTTTCATAGTCTACATTGCGCAAGCGTACTGGTCGTATTTTTGTGCCGATCGTAAGACTTATACTCTAGTCGTATACGGTTAGATGGGATTGTCCAACAGGTGGCGACACGCAGATTTTTATCTTCGACGTACTTAAGTATTGGTCGATTATTGTATAAATAGGAATGCATGAAATTTACACTCGTCTAAATTCGATTCGAGTAAAATTTATTCGGATATTTATTGGAAGATTCTAGGCGAGCTTATTTTACTTATTATCGTCTTTTCTTTACATATATTTTTTTCGTTCCTCGGCTTTTGACATAATTTAAGGCAAAATTATCCCGCAATTTGTCTAATGGAACAGAAACCCATTTTCTAAGAAATTAAAATAAAGTATCTTTTCTTATTAAAATTAATAATTCACAGCCGGTTTAAGCATTTTCATACGTAGGGATGTATTTACGATCGGAGCACTTTTTACAATCTCAAATTCTACGTTGAAATCTCAAAGACTGGTAAATCTCAAAAATAATTTGTTTATTTACAAAAAATAAAAATACAATAGAAATCTTATGTACTTTCAAATATTCGTCAAATGTATTAAAGGTAAGTTCAAAGACAGAAAGTCCTAGAATTCTCTACTATATACATAGTCTCTGCATTATCAAGCACTCGTCGAAGAATATCAGAACGTCAGGTTATATTTGTTTTTCTTCTGATCCTGCAGTACCGCCATAATCATTCTACACGGAAATAATTCACAACCATTCCATTAGGATGCTTTTTACGTATTCGCCGATTACGCGACACGCTCGCTCGTCCATATAATTTGCAAAAGCATCAGCGTTATATTTCGGAATACCGCGCGGGAGCTCGGCCACCATCACGGAAGGGGCGCGAATCGTATGATGAACGCGCGGACTGTTTAATTCGCGATTGCGATGCGAAATGTCGGATAATCACCGCGCGCCCAAGAAAGAGAGAGAGAGAGAGAGAGAGAGAGAAGGAATGAGTATGTGTGTAAGGGATACCGCGCACGGTAGCGGCATACATTCTGTTTTAAATTGAACGCGAAATTCTTAAAAGCCACGAAACTGCCCCCCGCGTTTGGCCGGCGTATATCGGATTAACGTGTATATATATATATATATATATATATATATATATATATATATATAATCGGTCGACGCGCCTCGACGCCGACCAATCGACCATAGCTTTGTATCCATACAATTCAAACGGAATTAAAAGCGAAACGTTAATTTATCCGACGCGCCGTAGGGGTCAGATGACAATGATTCGCCCGGGTCTTTATCACTCGACGGTCGGGCAGTGAGGGATTCCCTCGATTAAAAACTAACTTCTCGGTCAAAAGACGACGCGGGTATAGGAAATGGCGTTCGTTTTTTTTTTTTTTTTTTTTTGGTTTTTTCTTTGTTTTTCGCTACTCTCATCCCGCCTCGCTCGACAATGGCTGCGCGCCAGCGGCGGACTGTATGTAAAAACAGATTGCCGACACGGACTCTCCCTCGCTCCTCTCCTCTCTCGGCCGGCCTCATCATCATTATTATGTTTATAATGTCCCGGGCATAATGACTTTACGCATTGTCACAGCCGAAAGTCATTATTCGGTCCATCGGAGCGGAGCGAAATGCACGCTTTGTGCTGCCCCGCGGAGCCCGAGGTTGCGCACAGACAGATGCATAGATGGATCGCGAGCCCGGCGGGGGCAGGAAGGGGAAGAGCTACTAACACGGCACACGAGGCGCTGCAATATTCCCATCTATCGGGTCGTGAGCGCGGCTGGGAGGGAAGGTAGAGGGGGCTGCCTTTTATTCCGAATTGACGCCATTGCCCGACTATAATACACTGGCTATATATGTATGTATATATCCATATATATATATATATATATATATATATATATATATATATATATACATACTGTGCCCGGCAGAATTTCGCAATTGTTAGCAAATAGCGAAAACTGCCGCCTGTATGAACGCGGTCGACGACCAATTTGCGAAGATCAAACGTGTACAGTATAAAAAGTTATCGCGACTAGTTAATTCGGCAGGGGTGGGTTTAACGAATGTACGAGCTTCTGGGGGAAGGGGCAGCGCGGAGGATTGTCCGATAAAACGGCTTTAAGGTACACTAGTGACGAAAAATTATGTATTTATGACTTTTCGTTCGCATTTAGTGGTTGGTATATTGCTCGCAATACAGCAAACTGGGTTTGTGTTAAAATTAGAAAGGAAACCAATTCGAGGATCGCGCAAATTACTATGCATGTCAAATTATTTTTTATCATAATATGACTGGTCAATACGGGTAAAGTAATAAAAACTCTATAGTCTAGTTTTCGGAAAGATTATATATATATATATATGTGTGTGTGTGTGTGTGTGTGTGTGTGTGTGTGTATCGAAACACGGTATTTTTGAACACTTTGAGATTCGACTAGCTCAAAAATTTGATGTTATTCGAGAGATTTGAATTAATCGTACCATACTGACTGAACACATTTGCAGCCAAATCCAAAATCAAATTAAAATCTTAAATCAAGAATCTTAAAACCTATACCAAACTTGTATATCCTAAGTCTACAAAACCCAGAACCCCAATATGAAACACCAATTTCAAATCATCATCTGTCACAAAGAATGACATTCCAGCAAAATTGGCGGTATGTAGAAAGAAGCGAAATGGTACTTTCAAATTTTCTTATAAAAATCATGTTTCTAAACTTTTTGATTAGAATATCCGAGGTCAGACTTCGATTGACGGTGCCATAGTTTTTCCCAAATCAACGCATTGGTTTTTTTCCAAAAATGAAAAAAAGGAGAATCGGTGAAATTTTATTAGCTTGTAAGACAGATTCTGCAGTAATCCCGCTTTAAATTCAAACTTCTCTGTATTTCACGCTCTTAAGCGGGGAATGGAAAATTTTTAATTCCAGCCGAACAATCCGACTCTACCTGCGATCTTCATCGAGCGAAATTTAAGCCGCCACGACCGTTTATCCGTGTAATCGTTCTAGACACGTTCGAATACAACGGGCTCGCGCGCCGCTTATAAAATTTGCAGAGTGGTGAAAAAAAAAACGAAACCCCGTAATAGTCGAGCATCGCGTGTCGCAAATTAGCGGAGAGTTAAAACAGATGTAATAACGTCGCGCGCGCCGTTCTATTTTAACAGGGTTGGGGGGGGGGGTTAAGCGAGACGCTCTCGTCGGAGCAATACAATCGCTGTAATGCCGCTTAAAGCTCTCGCTATAACGCGATAACGCGATGACGCGTCCAACGTGGACGTGTAAACGCGCCTGCGAATGTTTGACTTTGCGCTCGCTATTCGCGCGAAGCTTTCGGTACTTACCGGAAGGGGTTGGCAAGGGGCAGGAAAAATTCGTCAAGTATTTCGTAGACCATTTCTTTCTTTGGACTTACCTGAAACAAATGAGAAAATGGAAAATTAGATCAATTTGTATTTATATAGAATTGGTATAAAATATGTTTCATCGTTTATGTAAATATGAATATTTATCGAATTTAAAAATTGGTAAACTTTAATTGGTATCAGTGCATTGACTGTTGATTAATAAAATATTTACATCTTATTAAATATTGAATTCTTTCAATAGTAGCTTTTTTCAATGAAATTTTAAAATTAACAATATTAATTAGGTAATGGTCTCTTGATATAACAGAAATATTTCAATGTAAAATAAACATATTCTATGTGGAATAATTAAAACGAATAATCTGATTTTGTTTTTCGAAGAATAACCAAACAAAAGAAAAATCATGATACTTCATTATTGGTAAAATTAACGAAAATAAATGCAATCTAAAGGGGCAATGTTAAAAAATTCAATTTTAATTTAATTTTAAAACATTTATTTGATAATTAATTAAAACATTTGATAACGAAAGATCAAAAAATAAAAACAACGAAATGTTGGACAGTTGCTCGATATATAAAAGAATTTTATTCTGACAGCTGTTTCGCCGTTCGTTCTTTGAGAATAACTATCGAAAACGTCGAAAAACAGCTCTCAGAACCAAAATTCTTTTATATGGCGAAACTGTTCAACTTATCTCCTGTTTCTCTTTAATGCGTCATTAACAAAACACACATTCTACCAGCTATGTAACGAGTCTTCAATGAATTCCGGGACATTTCAAATTTTAGCTGTCCGTGGCAAATGCTCTTTTTGTTATTTTTTTGTTTTTTTTAGTTATTTAGAATGCAAGCCCATTAGATATACACTGTCGATCTTTCAAGAACAGAATTAATATTAAAACTTTAATATTATCTTTCCTCAACTACATATATTTCCGGTTGAAGTTCAAGCCTCCAAATTACCAACAGTTAGAACTTCGAAAGACCAATTTACGTTTTATATATCAATTCATAAACCTCATTCGCACGCGCAACCCTTCTAACGAGCTTATTATTGCTTTTCTAGCCACGATCATATATATATATATATATATATATATATATATATATATATATATATATAATGACACGAGAGGTGAACGTAGCCACAAAACTAAATATGAAAAAACATGCCTCGTTGGCCCTGCGTGGTACAAAAACTGCCACCCATTTATATATATATATATCTACGGTATACAGTTGACAGTAAAGCTCACAGCTATAGCAGCTGTTCCATCCAGGCTCCGGACGAAAATTTATATCCGACGGGTGCGCAAAATCGGAATTTTGCATGAAATAGGAGGCGAAACGAGGAGGACTGACGGTAATCGATGGACCCTATATTCCGACTAACAGTCGCGAAGTTCGTGGATCGCGGTGGCGGATCTGTGCTCGTATATGCAGTGAGCAGAGACATCGACCAAGGCTTTAAAAAGAAGAAACGACGAGAGAAAGGGAGACGGGACGAAGGTTAAAAAGTAACCCTCGCCCAGCCCTCCAGTGCACTGGCAAGTATTCGGTATATAGAAGTACATACACACACACATATATATATACAGGGAATTCAACCGTGCGCGTTAGCAAAGTTTCCTCGTTAAAGATGCCCGCGAAGTGAGATCTTGATTTCTCGATATTCCCGCGCCGAAGGAACTTTCGCGAAGGGAAAGAGAGTAAAAGAGAGAGAAAGAGAGAAGAAGAGAGAGAAGGAAAGAGTAGAAAGAGACTTCTCGCCATTTTTCCTATCCTTTCGACCGACTCTCTCTCTCTCTCTCTCTCTCTCTATATATATATATATATATATATATATATATATATATATCACTCTCGCCCCCTCGCTCTCTACTTTCGGGCTTCTTTGACGAGGGAAAAAGCGAGGGGCGGGCTTCGTCCTAACCACACCGCCGGACTCTCGTTCGCCAAGCCGCCCCGGCAAAGGGTCCTATACTCTTCGATGAATTATCCAATGCGGGAAAGAGGGCGAAAACAGGAGAGGACGGGGGAGAAGAAGAAGAAGGAGCTTCCTCCTCGCCATAAACGTTAATAGTGAACAAATTTAAAACGAATAATGTGGAGGGGGAGAGGGGATTCCGTTCGCTGTTGTTTTTCCCCTTCGCGTTCCTCGCTCTCTCTCTCTCTCTCTCTCTCTCTCTCTCTCTCTGTCTGTCTCTCGAAAAATGCCGCTCCGTTGCGAGCGCGGCCGACTTAATTACCCGGATTAATGGAGTCGTTTTCCCGTATCTCGTGCTCGTTGCGACGGACGCGTAGTTTTTTTTTTTCAAACGAGAAATCGTCGAACGAACGAGTTCCCGTCCATCATTCGTTAACGTTGAATTTTTGACTCTATTCGGCAAATCTACTTTTCCGTACGTCGATTTCCGTAAAAAAGAAAAAAAAAGAAAAACGCTTCGTACGTATGAAGATCGAACGATGTCGAATAATTCGATCGAACGCAAACGTTGAATTAAGGTTTCTAATTTTTAATTCAAATTCTTTATGGCTTTAGTTTCGATGATGCATTACAAGGGATTACGTAAGATTCCCACCCGTTGAGAGCTACTCGTAGATCTAGAATCACCGTTTGAAAGCATAATGTCTGCGACCTCGGTATTTTAATGTATCACGTTTTAAAATTTTTGATGAAAAAAAAATTGGAATATGGATATAAGCTTTTTTATATGAAAAATCAGGTTTATATGAAAAGAAATCCAAAAAGTCCAATGACAAATATAATACTGTGATATATATTTTTGCCTTTAAGGGCTCTTTCTCTTATTACCACCATTTTCCAAATCTACTTTAAAATCGAAAAATCTTTTTACAAAACCGAGACTACTGAATAGCGGCAGTGCCAAAGTCCATTTCTCTATCCCAAAAGGCAAAACATTTTATTGATCTGAAAGAGAGTGAGAGGGAGAGAGAGAGAGCGAGAGGGAGAAGGAAAGAGAGAGAAAAAAGAAGAGGGAGCTACTCTCGCAAGAGTAAAGACCCATAAATTTTCAACGTCCCGGGAGCTGTCAAGCCTGAAAGAGCCGAGCGATCTTGTTAAATTGATAAAATATTCTGTATATTTAATAATGGGACACACACACACATACAGAAGCACCGCTATCGCTCGCAATAGTAGCGAGAGGGGTTGATTTGCAGTATCCATCGATCTTCTTCGAGAGTAACGCTTGAGAATCGAATTGATAGTTTTCATCGATAAGTAATTAATATCGCTTTTCTCTCTCTCTCTCTCTCTCTCTCTCTCTCTCTCTCTCTCTCTCTCTCTAGCTCCACCTTTACAACGTTGGCCTATTCCAGCAGTACTCCTTTCCTTGGTAATTTCAACATTTCTGTCGAATGAACCAAAGCTCCCTCCATTACTCGTTCTAGAGGCACGAGCTCATATTTTCAACGAAGCTTATTAATATTCATTCCGAGGCTCATATATAGCTTTAATGCGCTTTATTTATTCTCGGCTCGGCGATACGTTAGCGATGAAAAAAAAAAAAACAACAACAAAAAGAAAATCTTAACTGTGCAAACAAATATTATACAATCTATCGAACGCTCGAGCCCCCTCCCCCCCCCACCCGCCGCTCCACCTTCGCTACCTTTAACGACGCCGTAAAAAGTTACGGCGGCAACAACGTCGACTCGTGCGCGCACGCGCGCCTCTTATCGGTACGAAAAAAAAAAGAAAGTACTCCCCACCCCTCGCACCCGTCCTCGCCACGAGCGTGCCCTGCGTGCGCTAATACTTGTAAGTAATACTCGCAGATTTGAAAGGAATCGTCGAGAGAGAGAGAGAGAGAGAGAGAGAGAGAGAGAGAATGAGAGAGGGGGGGCAGGTAAGTAGGAAAAAACGCGAGGCATTCCCTTTCGGTATGCTCGGAAGGCCTTTTGCACCTGTGGCGACGCTCGAATCTGGCAATGGGGAGGGGGGTAGGGGTGCCTTTAGAATGGTGCCTGTATGGGAATCCCCCGACCCCCCCCCCCATCGTCTCTCATCATCGTCGCAGCGCGAGGCCTTTGACCTTTCGCGCACGAGTAACGTGGCGCGGCAGAGGTGATGCGGCACCGTAGAGCGGGGAGGAGATAAGTTACGTAACGACCGTGATATTCGCCCGCTCGCTGTACGAAGCGAGCGCCGCTGCTGGAGTTTCGAAGTGCGAGACACGCGTCGACTGCGCCCTCATCGTAAAAATACGTATATATATATATATATATATATACGCGTGCACGTGTGTGTGTGTGTGTGTATGCACACAGTTTGAGAGCAGCTCACCCTCTACCCTATTAGGCTCCTGTATACCCTCCGACAAGAAGACGTGTATTTTTCATTTACATATCCTTTTAGATAAACAGAAAAAAAAAATCAGGGCGCACGAGGCGGAAAGTAATTTCGATATCCACCCATCTCGTGGGACGCGCGCAAAATAAGAAATTTAAAACCAGCCCCCGATTACCCCGCGTCCATTCTCTATAGCCCGCGCTAGTATGATAGTCCGCGGAGATAATTTCGCGCGTGCGCGCGATTGCGAGCTTTTGGCGTGGTATTTATAGAGGCAGCTTGAGAACTAACGTGGGCGGATATAGGGAAAAGTTTATATAAATAAATATATATATATATATATATATATATATATATATATATATATATATATATATATATAATGCATGGGTTTGAAGGTTCTGCGAGAAAAGCGTAAATTGTCGAGACGTACGCGGGAGCTGAGTCTGCTGGTACATTTTTGTTCTCGGCAGTTCGTACACGTAGTTGGCAATTTATTTTTAGAGGACGTATATATATATATATATATATATATATATATATATATATATGGCACGGCAGAGCAAGGAACAGAGCTAGGCGGGACTTTTGTTATCTTTTCCAACTTCCTAAAGCTTAACCATCATCCCTAACAATGAAATATAAAAGCTCACCCGGAGGTTATTGTTTACCCCGTACTAAATATGAAACGCTTTGCAGTTCCAACGTTCCCGGGTTCCGCGGGTACACGTTATTATATGCGTCCCCTTTATCTCGCAACGGCTTAACGTCCCATCTGGCCCACGTCCCTCGCAATTTATTCCCCTTAAAAATTGAATCAACAGCGTCTCGTGCCTCTTTGTACGTAAGACAGCCTCGTGGAAAGGCCGAATGAAAAGAATTTCCCACGCTCTCCGACCCCCCCCCCCTGAAAATCTCCACCGTGGCGTTATACGAGGATAGAGACAGAGGCGCGAAGAAGTGGCGTGCGCGAAAAGCGCGAATTCCGTACCTGGCGAAGAAGCCCCGAAAGTGCGCGTAAAGCACACCTCAAGCGAGCGCGAGCGCTTATCCATATTCCGCGCGTGTCCCGTTCGCGCGACGCCCCGCCCGAGCTTCGCGTCTGCACGCGAGGTGGAAAAAAAGTGGGAGGCGTGCGGGGTGGTCTTAGGGGAAAAGAACAAAGAGAGAGAGAGAGAGAGAGAGAGAGAGTACGCGGTGTACGGTAAAGAAGGCGGATTCGAGGGAAAAGGAGGGGGGGAGGGAATATATAATCGACCGTCGGACCGTGCGTGGTCGCGCGCGCCCAACCCATCGTCGTTATTGGCCGTGCCAACGTATGCATAGGCAGACACGAGCACGGGAGACGGAGAGGGATGTAAAGGGACAGGGGAGCCCCGTGTACGCGCACTGGAATCTGGAACCTATTTCAATGGTAATGAGCCGGCGGACCGATAGATGCGCGGAGCTCTGCGGTACGCTAAATATGCATATATATATATATATACACGTACGCCGCTGGAGACCCATCTTCCGCGCTCGCAGACGCGCCGTCAATCAATTAGCGGCGAAGAGGATGGGTTGGGGGGGTGGGGGAGTGCAGGATCGGCGAACTGGCTCCGCAACGCGTCAACCCGACCGAAGGGAAACTCGTGGCTGGAAGGGTCGAGGGTGAAGGAGGATGCGCTTCGCATATCCCCCGAGAGGGGAGAGGCTACCGGTGTATATGGAATATAGGCATGTGGATTCGGTATGTGCAGTGTGCTGCTGGGTAGACAGAGAGAGAGAGAGAGAGAGAGAGAGAGAGCGAAAATTGGAGAATAAGGGGGTTGCAAGGTCTACTATAAGTCCTCGCTCTGGCTTAAGATACAAAGATGAATGTATGAAAGGAGCAGGTATATTAATATCAAAGAGACGAATAATAATCTGGGCGTCGGTATTCGGGAAGCTGGATATTGAAGTGTGTATTTTAAGAGACGTGACAGCATAAGCTCATTATAATAGCATCTTATTGGATTTAAAAAAAATTGAATTTAAGAAAAATTATTATTATTTCCATTCACTTTATTATTTTGGTTTTTATTATTATTATTGGCATTATTATTAAAATCAATAATAATTTTACATCGATTACTAATAATTATAAAATGTTATTACTATTGTATTAAACTTTTATCAAGCTATCTCCAGCAGAATTCAAGGGAATCAGAAATTTAACCTCATCAATCTATATAATACTTCAGAATTTTATCGATTAATATATATTTTTTAACGGTTTCAAATGGTTGAAATTATACAAAACGATTTCGCGCTTCGCGGTTTACAACTATACACCACTTAATTGAACTTTCGCGACGCGGGCCAGACTTACACGTTTCTTCCGGCATTATTAATACGCTACGAGAGCCGGAAGTCAGCTACATTTTTTAAAGATACTCGTTAAATTCTTTTTTTTTTGTATAACACTCTTATGTACACTTTATAGTATACATATTACATGATTTATAGTTAGGCAAAACCATAATCTGTCACGAATTTCGCGTTTCCAACGGTTGAGCAATTTTTCGAGAATTTGACGAATTGTCCAAAATCACCGCCATTTTATTCTATTACTTGTAGACAATATATGTTACGTAAGTAGAAAAAATATGAATTCGTTTCCGTCGTACGTCAGAATTATCCAAGTAGGCCGCCGTGCCGCGTTGTCAACGCTTCACCACCCAAAGCACGTCGCCCGATATCCCGCTCTCGCCCCTCCCCCATCGCCGCCACTCGACATCGAGCAGACGGAGCCGAAGCCCCCGTCGAATTCCTGGCGGCGGCGGCGGCGGCGGCGGCGCGCCCGCGGCAAAGGGCGCGCCTTGTGGATACAGCGCGGAGTATCGGTCGCGCGTCTGTCGGTCGGATCTCTCGGCGCAGACGATGCGCAACATCCAACGGCGCTCCTCGGCTCCTCGGCCTCTGTGTACGCGTTTGCAGTCCCTGTGCACAGAAGTATGGGCAAAGGGACGTAACGTGCGAGAACGCGCGTGCTGATGCAAAATCGTGTTTTTCCTCAGAGAGCGAGTAGAGAGAGAGAGAGAGAGAGAGAGAGAGAGAGAGAGAGAGAGAGAGAAGGTAGAATATGAAAAAGGCATTGTTGTTGCTGTAGATATACGAACGCTGCTGTTTGCGATTGTTTGCC
This sequence comes from Sycobia sp. Sy_11, assembly GCA_018907035.1. Classification (NCBI taxonomy): domain Eukaryota; kingdom Metazoa; phylum Arthropoda; class Insecta; order Hymenoptera; family Epichrysomallidae; genus Sycobia; species Sycobia sp. Sy_11. The sequence goes on from JACCIC010000077.1 coordinate 1,664,698, forward strand.
GATACCCGCACGATCTCCCTCTCTCCGATTCAATATTATACTCTCTCTCTCTCTCTCTCTCTCTCTCGTCTGTCTGTCTTTCTCGTGTTCGACGGCCCATATTCACGTACAGTCTCGCCACGAGGAAAAATCTACAGCAAGCGAGGTGGATGAGAGTCGTTTGAGGGGAGCGGCGAGGGACGATTTCCCCGAGTATTCTCGGAGAAATACTCGGACGAGCGTCTGTGTTTAGGTAGAGCACCGAATGACCTCTTTCGGAAGGGGAGGAGGAACGAGGGGTGGGATGGGCACAGAGATAAACGAAAGTCGGGACGGAAATTGGAACGGTGAAGATGTGAAGAAAAATTCTCCGGGTGTATCTTACCGAGATTAGAAGAGGTTACAGTCAGCGCCGTGTTCCGCACTTGTTCGATCAATTTTTTGGACTCATTGGACACTGGGCGAGAAGTACTCCGAGTTCTTTTGAGAAATTCTACGTCATAGAGAGTCTATCCATGTAAAATGAGATTTTTTTTCTCCCTTTTAACTTGAGATAAATTACAGAGTACGATGTAAAAACACGTTGTTCGGTTGAAATTAAAGTACCAACTGATAACATTTCATTTCTATTAATTTAGAAAATTTTATACATTCAGAATAATACGTATAATTATCTGTTTTTTTTCATTCTAAAATGCAATTTTTAGCGTATTAACAAACATTTTTTTTGCATTTTTTTTGCATTGGCGTGCATTGCAAGCATCATTTTCTTCTTTATCCGAAAATCAGCGCCAGATTCAAAAACTAATACCTGGCCTGCATTAAAATGCAAATAAGGATTAAGTATAGGCTATCGTACGATAACAACATAATTTTACAAAATAATTTTACAAACCGATTTGTTATTGAAAAGAATTACTAATTATTGTTAAAATTTCACATTATTACCCAATTTTTTTGCATAATTGATTAGTTTAGCAAAATTACGTTGAGACTTGAATGAAAACTTTTAAAAACTATTGTATTATTAGAACAAATTACGCATTAAGATATTTAGTTGATGAGCGCAATGCCACTCGATTGCACTGGAGTTAAAAAAATCAGTGTTCGCTTTCTTCCAGCGTTGCCAAAACGAAGACTGCTCCATGGTATATATATATATATATATATATATATATATATATATATATATATATATATACCATGGCTTTTGAACTATTACGGATAAAGCAATCCAGTTATGCAACGCTATTTAGTACCTCGTAATACGGCGTAATAAGCCCCGTACTGTCCCCACGGCGTAATAAACGTTCGAATGCAGTGAGAACGTTAGAGAGAGAGAGAGAGAGAGAGAGAGAGAGAGAGAGGAGAGCGAGTCGCGAGAGGGGGGTGAAGCAGAGAATATAGAGAGTCAATTTAAATTCCCAATTTCTATCAAGTAACAAGTATATTTTATATCAGCCGATCCGTTAATTCCCATGAGCAAGTATAAAAAATAAAACTCTGTCCGACTCGCTTCTCCGGCGAGGGGTGAGAATTCTACCCCCCCAGCCCCTTCCCCCGCCGTACTGTCGCAGCGTAACCGAGAGCGCAGTGCGACGGTAATTCAACGAAACAAATGTAGTCCAATTGCTAATGAGGCCTAATAACCCCGCGCGGGCGAAGTAAGAAATCACGACGAGCGAGCGAGTTGAACGGCGGCGGGCGGAGCGGTGTCGTGAGGGGGGAGGGTGCATAAAAGGTATCACCTCAATTAGTTGAGCAGAGCGTCGGGGGATAGGGCCATTGAGTAAAGTTTCGCGCGCACTCTCTCTCTCTCTCTCTCTCTCTCTCTCTCTCTCTCTCTCTCTCTCTCTCTATCTCGCTCTCTCACTCGCTAGCCGCCGTTTCTGGGGGAGGAAAGGGGTTAGGACGGAGGACGAAGAGGAGGAGGGGGGATGGCGAAATAGCACTACCGAAAGACACGCTATGCGAGCATTAATCAGCCAATAAAGTTAAATAATAGCTGGCTAGATTATTAAATCCACTCGAGCCGCTGGACGATGGTTGGAAATGGGTGACTCGCGTACATGTCGCGAATGAATTTGCCAAGGGATAAGCGTACAAGAGAGTGGGGAAGGGGGGAGGGGAGGGGATGAGGGGCATATTTTTTCTTAATCTATTTATGGACGAGAGAGGAGGCTTGCCATCGGCGTACGTAACAATGGCCCATTCTCGCTTCTTTTAAACAGAAATTGTGAGCTGGTAAATTGTTATCAAATCGAATTTCCGATGTAATGATATTTATTTCTAGGATTGAATCGATTTTATTAAATAGATGGATAGACGAGTAGATCGATATTTATTTATAGAAAATGATACAAACAAATACAGAAAGAAAGAGAGAAAGAGAGCGAGATCGAGCTGTCACGTCATGAAAAGCTAAAAGCAAACGTTCAAGTAGGAAAAATCATGTCATTCTGAAACAAAAGTGTATATATGCAAAAATAGAATGGCAGAATTTTCAAGATTCGATTTAAAATCATACGTTTTCCTCCCGACAGTCGAACTCCAACATGAAAACAATGAAATAGTTTTTCTATACAGAACGGCAAACCGATATAACGATTTTTTTCTATTATGCACCTGAGAACAGAAAATGCTGATTATTAATTACAAGTAATTTGAGTTTTATTTAGTTGATAATTAGCCAATATCCTTGTGCGAGTAGAGCGACAATAAGAGGCGGGAATCGAATATTAGAGATAGGGTAATCATCCCCTTCAAATCTTCTCACAAGCCTTTTTCAAAAAAAAAACTTCTCTCCTCAAATCTCTCCCCCCGACCAACCCCGCAACCCATTGCACCTCCACTCGACAACTACTGCGCCACTCTTCTCCCCCCCCCCGCCCCATCCTCAACCATAAGAGTACCACTCCACACTCGACACGCAATTCACATATTAACGAACGCGTTAGCCGCTCGCGCGCCTATTCTTTGTCCCGGCCGCGCATCCGCGGCTTTCCATTAGAGCCTGCCTCGCGGACGCGGCGGTCGGCGTAACGAATCGCGCGCCGGCATCATTAACGATCTTCCGACCGCCGCGCATAGCTTTTCTCTCGTGTAACGGAGGCACCCACCCCCCACCCCGCACCCCGCCCAAACAGTAACAACCTACCTATCGCGCGCTCGCGCGCGAGAGAGAGGGAGAGTTTACACGGGAGGGAGCGCGTGCGGGTGCCTAATTTGCACCGCGAAATTGGAGCCTAGACGAGACAGAGAGAGAGAGAGAGAGAGAGAGAGAGAGAGAGAGAGAGAGCGGGGGCGAGAGTGGGCGGAAGAGAGAAAAGGGAGAATGAGCCGAAAGGTCTCACGGCAAGCGCGCTCGTGCCCCGACTATTATCAGATGCTATCGCGCGCGAACGGCCCCACGGCAGGAAACTTCCTGGCCTGTACGCCAGTGCACATGTATAAGTATGCGCGGGTGCACGTGTGTAGAACTATATATATATATATATATATATATATGCGCACGGGATTACGAGCGTTCTCGACACGTAATGTATATTCGGTAGGAGTGTATTATCGCCGTGGGCGCAGCGCGCTCCTTCCTCGAAGTGGACCTGCCCTCGCTCGCTGCTGCCTCGGCAGAACGCGTTTCACGACCATCCGGGACACTAATGAAAGAACCTGGGCGGTTGGGGAGGGGGGGCGGAGAGGCTCGGGCGTTCTTTTACGAGCCGAGGGCTGACTCAGGGGTGTGGATTTTCCCGGATCCTCGCTGGAAACGTTTTTCGAAAATTTTCCAGCACTCCGGGACCGTTACGTTTTTCGTTAGTCGATCTACGCGCGATACAGTTAGACGAGCATTGCAGTTCTTTTATATATATATATATATATATATATATATATATATATATATATATATATATAATGGAATGATAATATTAGAGCATTGGAGGAGGCATTCGAAAAACCATGGTGCAGAAAGATAACTGCGCGCGTTTTCCCGTAGGGTTCATTTTGAATGCTCACGAATCCCAACAATTTCAAACCTATCATCTAAAGAAAATCCGATGCCCCTAAAAACTATACCAATCTACATATCCTATGTTGGCTTTTAATTTTTTTTTTTTTTTTTGTTAATACAGAAAACTCTGAAAGTGCCAAAAATAAATGCGCAATGGATATTTCATCGAGTGATGTGCTATTATAGTTTTATGTACACTCCTAAAATGAATGGAACTCGAATTCACAACTTAGCAATACTTTTTTTCAGCTTCTTCCAAGTGCATTGCATGAAAATCCAGAAATAGCTATTTCTGTGCTGTCATAAACGAACGTTGAGAACTAGAATAAATTTTTACCTTTTGTAATCTAGATATATGACTAAAGCAAGAAATAACTTGAAATATTTGACACGGAAAAATCGTGGCTTATCTCACTCCTATAACAAAAGAGATAGATATCGCAAAAATCTTATATCTCAAAAATAACTTGTTCAGTCAGCAGGTTTATAACGAAATATAAGTGTTTGAAATGGACGTCTCGCTCATGTTCGCAATTCTCTAACAGATAAAATATATTTTCAATTAACCAAATAGTAATTTTCATCGTTGAGAAAGTACGAAACATACGCGTAAAAATAGCAAAGAGAATATACGTAAGCCAGTTTAGAATCTAATCAATCATGTAAAGCATTAAATAGAAACACTCGTCCCCGCGATAAAGACAATGCTCTCGCATTTAATTAATTAACTTTAGCAATAATTGTTCCCATCCCAGCGACGTCAAACAATGTAATGGAGAGCTTTTCACTATAATTGCAGGTTAAATAGCTAGATTTCAGTCCTAGACGCCGGAGCGAGTGCGCATTTTAAAAGAGCGCGTCTAGTGAGGTTGACGAAGAGAGCAAGAGAGAGAAAAAGGGAGAGAGAGAGAGAGAGAGAGAGGAACAATGAGCAAGAAATAAACTGTGCTTAAAACAGAAACGACAAAGCCCGGCCTTGCTTCCTTGTCCCTCCTCCCCCGCCCACGCTTGTACCCGTGAGATTAATGGAACGAGAAGGCAGCTGCAGTACGTCGCGCTCGACGCCCGTTGCCGCGCCGTCGTCGCGCGAGCGGGGCGCAAGTAGTAACGGCCCCGCTCGAGTCGGGCTGGAAAAACAAAGTGGGCGCCCCGCGCGAAAATAATATAATATCAAACGCGCGGGACGCGGGTGGCCCCGGCCTTTGCAGCGGAAGCAGGCATTTTGCTCTCAAAAGAAACTCGGCGCACTAGTTTCTCTCAGCCCCCCCCCCACGCCAGGCTTACGTCTAGCCGGTGCCAGCGACTCTGCCTCTCTCTCTCTCTCTCTCTCTATCTCTTGACGCCAATCCACGTGGTGCATGTACGCTAGCGCGCTGACAAAAGCGAAAAGCCGACGCGTACGCGGTGGAAAATTAATTTGATCATAGGGCGAGCTGGCGAACGGCAAAGGAAGCGACTGAGAGGCCGAGTGAGAGAACGAAAGAGACAGGGAGAGAGAGAGAGAGAGTAGAATACAAGGAGAAGAAATGTAGTTCGCTCTCGCTAGTGGTGAGCACCCTTCGTCCTTGGAAAAGAAGGGTCGGTGTAATAAACGTTGTTTTCATTGTCGGCCCGCGATAAACTCGCCCCGTCTGTCTTCCCTGCGTTCGCGGAAAACTCTGGGAAAAATAGCGATCTTCGCTATTCTCGCGCGCCGTCGCGTTTTTCGCTCACCGGGGCCTTCGCGCTCGCTCGCTCGCGGGCCTCACTTTTTTTCGGCCATCGTTCACGTAGAACGGTAGAAGGAGTTGAGTAAAAGAATTCAGAAGAAAAATGCGTCTGACTCCTTTTCTCTCGCTCTCGTTGTCTTAGAGAAGATCTCGGACTACGGCGTTACGCGAATCGTTGGTATAAAGAATACGTGTACGTTCCTTTGATCTGAAGCAGAAATATGGAATTTAAAAATTCGCTAACCCCGCGTTGTTTTTAATCTTCATTGACAAATTTTTTTTTATTTGAAACAGCAAAGATAAAAAAGATACTGAATAAAAACTCGAACTTAATAATATAGTAATATCTTCATTTCTTTAATTTCTTACTATACTATAGTCTAAATATTATAGGTACTATAAATATCATAAATATAAAATATTATATATAAATACTAGATTTCACAAATTTGTTTTTATTGGTTAATATTTTACCAATGAAATTTTGCTCAAAAATAGTTTATAAACTGATATATGTATATATACAGACAGAAACGCATACACATAAAAAATAGAGCCGATAGTAATTTATCAGAGACTATAAAAATTCCAAAAAAATGCCATATTTCTCGAGAATTTCCCAAGTGAAAATTTGATGATTTACCACTGAAATTTTCAAATTTATTTGAAATTACGTTGAGCCACGAGTCTTTTAACAGTCTCTCATCGAATTACCAGACACAATTTAACTTTTACTCCAGAATTCGCCTCCGCGTCTACATTGGCAAATAGCTACGACAATTTTTCAATTTACACCCCAACAACTCCGTCGATCTATTATATTACATTAATCAATACACCGCGACGCGATGCGCATCATTCCAAAAAAAAAAAAAAAAAAACTCCCCGTCTTTCAATCCCTTCCCTTGCCAGCGAACGAAGGGGGAGAAAAAAATCTCAAGCCCTTCCCTGCCGGTAATGGAAAAAAATCGAAAAAGGAAAAAAGAGGGTCACGAGCGCGCTTCCGACATTCAGACGCCCTGGAGCGCGCGCGCGCAGGCGCTCTCTCCCCGGCTTTAAAACCAATAACCATCATCCGCAGCCGCGTTTTGGCTCCTGCTCCTGCTGCTGCTGCTGCTGCTACCGCGACTTTTCAGAGTCTGCCCCCCCCATCCCTTTTCTTCCGTCCGCCCCTCCCCCCTCCCATCAATCGATCGCGACCTGGCTCTCTCGCGAGCGAGTGCGAGGAGGAGGACGGGAGCTGGGGAAATTTGTTTGGCCGAAAACAAATCTCCGCTGGATCGTTATGGCGGCGGTGAGAAGGGCACGGGGGTCGGGGGGGAGGTGAGGTGAAAATAAGGACGAATGAACCGGACAATCGAACTGTGGAGATCGAAAGCTGGAGAAGGAGAGGACTAAAGAGAGAGAGAGAGAGAGAGAGAGAAATAGATCCGAAGGGAAAAACGCTTTTTCGAGAGAAATCGCGCCGAAAATACAACGGTAAAAAGCGTTTGGCTGTTAATGGAGTCGCCAGAAACAGACGGAGAGCGTCAAGAAGAGAGGTTTGATTTTTCGTTAAATAAGTCCAAATGAAATAGTTCGCATTGATTGAATTAAAATTCAATTTTGAAAACTATTTTTACGATTTATTCGATCATGGAATATTCAGGATAATTTTTGTTGCGATGCAGCAAACTCGATTTTATACCGAAAAAGTTCTAAATGGGATTTAAATATCATTCGAATCTAGAATTATATCGATAATTAAATCTAAAGTTTCCTTGTGATGAGAATCAATGAAGTATATCAATCATTCTCGGATAATTGTTTCGAAATAGAAATTAGTTAAGCTTCAATTGTTCTTAAATTTTTATTATTCTTCTGACGAATTGAACTGCGGATTCGCGTTAAAAATTAATTCAGATGCAGATGGATTTTTATTTGGTATTCTCAATTGTTGCAGACTTTGGGAAAATTCGATTGCGTAGAATAATTTAGAACGCACTATAATTCTGAATTGAACGAAACGAAGCCGATGTACGAACAATCCAAAACGATACGGGATAATCAGTCTATCCTTCGTCTCCGTCAATTGGAATCAGAACTATTTGATAAAGATTAAATTTCTATTCCTAAATCGTCCACCTTTTCCAAATTGATTACGTATAGGTCGGAATTGAACTTTTCAACTTACCCACACGCCGGTGCTTCATAATATAAACATAATGCATTGTATAAGTATTCTTAATCATAATATGTGCTAACGCATCGGATCCCTCTTACATTTTCGTGTAATCTCCAATTTCCGGCTAATCCGTAACACAAGCCCGCTTACTCCTTTAATAAATACAATCACGCTGTCCGTCGAATCCCATCGACGACACATTGCGAGGCCCTCGATCGAATCAAGCCCATACATTGACCCTTCATTATACGAAGACGCGAGAGTAGACAAGAAAAAAAAGAAAGAAAGCACAGAGCCCACATCAGTCAACGAATTTATTTCTCCCTCCGCGACGTGGGCAATTCCAGCGATAAATTTCTCCCCCGAAGTTTTTCCGTTCCAGCCACCCCCTCCCGTGGGAATGGCTCCATTCTACCTTTCTCTCCTCTCTCTACTTGCACACATATATATATATATATATATATATACATTCACGTATAAAAGGAGAATCAGTGACATAGCCGTCGGCGATGCATATCCGCAGCGATGCATCGCCGCTGTTGTCCCGCTCGCTCTCTTTCTCTCTCTCTCTCTCTCTCTCTCTCCCTGCGGTGGTACTTTGAAAAGACCGTCCTCTCTCTCTCTCTCTCTCTCTCTCTCTCTCTGCGCCTCACACCCTTCTTCGCATTGCTGTATAGATGGTCCGTGCTAGAGAGAGGAATAGAGAGAGAGAGAGCGAGCGAGAGAGAGAGAGGGTGGGGGGCGAGTTTCCGGATGCCCGAGGTTCAGCGTGATATAGTTTCCATGTGTGTACGTGGATGTTTGCGCATATATACGCAGGGTGGAGGGAAACAGTACGAGGTGGATTCGGAGAAGAGGACCGAGGAGAGGGAAATGGCTTAGGGGGATGAAACGGCGAGGGATGGGTTATGGATTGCTCGGCCGAATCCGCTCGGTTTCTGTAACCCGAATACCTTACTCGCGGCGGGGGAGGGGGGGAGGGCGAGAGGCATGAAGTCGACAGTGAAAGAATGTGTGTATGCGCGCTCGTGTACTTACGTGTGTGTGTGTGCGTTCTGTAACGAAACCGAGACGGAGGATGGTGATAGATTGAAAGCACTGCCTGGTTGAGAAGTAACTTCGATGTTTCAGGATTAAAGCCAAGGTTTTTGGCTTTGATTGTTTCGTTCCTACTTCGGCCCCATCCCCCACCCCCCCCCCGCATCGTCTGGCGGAAGACCCTTCTTTCCCACTATCTTTTCATTTTCATCGCGGACTAGACGCGGAATCCTCGATAGCGCCATCGGTGCTGCGACGCCTCGTACGCTGCCGCTTTGAAATTTATTGCTTAGAGCGGCAATTACGTCGCATCAACGATTTAGCCAGCCGGCATAAACTTTCGGGCGAAATTTCAAACGTGTTTAATGATTTAGAATCCATTAGCTCGGCGGGGCATAACAATTCGAGCAGTTCGATTCAATGACTCATAAAGGATTACACAGGAGGAGCGCGAGTTTAAATTTTAACGTCAACGCAATGAAACTTTAACACGCTCTTTGGATCCGCGAAAGTACCGGGTAAACTTTGGCCGAAAGCAGGCTTGGAATTTAGACGCCGAGGCTGCTTCTTCTTAAATCGCGGCATTGCCGGATAGTCAGCGAGGGGAATAAAATACGTTATCATTCATTGTTATAAAGGACGATGTTTTTCGACGTTGTTTCTGGAAACTGGCAATTTTTTTTTTCTTTCTTATAATAATCGGCTGGCACTACTCTATCGTCTGATTTTCATCATTCGTATGTGCATCAATGCACTTTATTCCGACAGTATGAAAATTAAATGCGATAAGCTTATAGGAGGAGAGCGTTTCGTAAGCATTGACATACGACGGTTACTTTTGCTAATCGCGAACCATCGACCGTCAGCCGATAAAACTCGACGTCTCTCAATGCCGGAGAGCCGCCGTCGCGCCAGCCCAAAGCGCCAAAGCCCACTCGCGTGCCCCAAAAGCCAAAGGACGCGCGGCGTGTACGCTTCCCGTTTGAGTCGCGCGCGTACGCGTGCCTCGCATCGGGCGAGCATTGTGACTGAAAAGGGAGACGACGAAAGGACACAGACGTGCACGGTCGCAACGAGACACGCCGCGCAGAGGCGAAGTTACAGATCGGGGCGCGCGAATGCGGAGCTTACAATCGGCCGACCGAGCATTCGTGGCGTAACAAGCCTCGATGAAAGAGAGAGAGAGAGAGAGAGAGAGAGAGAGAGATAAAGAGGGAGAGAATGGTCCAAATCTTACGCGCTCATATATATACGAGGTACATTTTGGCATGTGACCTGTCCTCTCTACTTTCTCACTCTCTCTCTCTCCCTCGCTCTCTCTCTCTCTCTCTCTCTCTCTCTCTCTCTCTCTCTCTATCTCTCTCTGTCTTTCTCTATCTCTCTATCTGTATCTCTCTCAGCTTACTTTGCACGCCGATCAATAACAGTCCAGCGTTTCGCCCCGTGCGCACACGTGAACGCAGACAGACGTGGCGGCAGACGGACAGATACGGCGGCGAGCGCGCCCGCGTGTACCCACACATAGACACACATATACACACGTCGCGGAGGGATTTTCTAGCACTCCGTCGCGCTGCGAAAGCTCACAGTCGGGCAGCGATCCTCCCCCGGCCCCCTCCCCCAACACCCTACCTCACCGCGATCGCTTCCAGTTCCCTCTGGAATCCATTGCATCGCTGCACGGCCTGGCCAGCCGGATTTTAAGTCGTCGAAGCTACTGCCGTATAGCTACCGCCCCTCCACCGCCCCCCCCTGGCCCAACGACTTTATTTCCATCCCCGTGACGTTAACGGGGGGGGTGGGAGGGAGATAGCGTCGCTGCCGCGCCGCGCGGGCAGGTTAAGCTGTCCCCCCGGCCTTGACGAATCGTTTCGGACGCCGCAAAAATCCAACGATGTCCCGGCGTCCACGTTGCCGTTGGCCGACCGAAGGTGTGCCTGCCCCTGCCCTCCCCACCCGGCCAAGCCTCCTTCACGGGTTCGCTACGTATACTCCATTATACAGGCAGGCGAGTGAGTGGAATCAAATGGGCCAGTCGTAAAGAGCTCTCTACTCTGGATGTCAGCCTGGATTATTAGCTGTGGAACGAATGTGCGCGTTACTGTGTGTGTGTGTGTGTGTGTGTGTGTGGGTTGAACATATCGACGCCTGAGAGCGATACTATACACAGTTCAGATTCTTGACATAGTAGGCTTTCAAGTCCGATTTTTAATGGAAGAAATTACAATCGATATTTTGAATGGAGCCAATTTCAAGCGAAAATGTTAAATAACAAAATACATCGGAAATTTTTAGTCGAACACTGCCTGCAGATTAGAATCCTTTTTCGTTAAGCATGAACAGATCGGAGTAATATTCATACAAAATTTTAGCTAGAATGTAAATCATAACTATTTTGTAATCTAAGTTGGAAAGTTTATCGATAAAAAGAATGAAATATTTATTCGATAAAATGAATCGAAATACTTTTGGTTGAAAGTCGACGTCGCATTGGTTTTCGTTCAAAATCGCTTTTGCGTTAAAAATCGAACTTAAGGTGATTTTTCTTAAAAATCTACGTTGAAATATTTTTAACTGAAAATTCGATTTTGGATCGTCTCACTCAAAATATGACTTAGAATCTTCTCTGATATTAATCGCATTTCTGATCGTCTTCATTTAAAAGCTGAGTTAACATCGTTATCGTTAAAAATTTAACGTTGGAATTATCTTGATTCAAAATCGTAGATGGAATTTTTTACAATAACCATCGTGATTGAGATCATGTTTATTAAAAATCTCAATGATTTTGTTTTTATTCAAATAAATGTTGGATCAAGAACGTCCAATATCAGAAATGAAATCTTCGCCGTCAACTATTGGAATTGGGACGGTCCGCATTAAAAATCCTAATGGGATCTAATGTTACTCTCTGGTGTCTATAGGGAGTCGACCGAGACATGCATGAATAAATGGAGGATAATGCGGATCGCCTTAACCGTCTATCTTCATCTCAGATGGGCTCTATGTTTGCCGGGATATAAATGTTTTCATACGCCTGCCGCTCGAAATGGATGTACATTTTTCGAAGCTTAAGGCCATCTGGTTTCAAATATTGATACAATCCCATAACATAACCTTAAGATATTGCTAACGCGTTACCCCTCTCCCCTCCCCCTCTCACTCTCTCTCTCTCTCTCTCTCTGCGTTTTATCGCTTCACAATCGACCGATGGTACGTTTCCCCTGGTTTTAAAATAATCATACGAGTTTACGCGCGCGTGTTTCTGCATTTACTATTATATCCGCGCGGTAGTGAATTGCGCGCGGCATTCGCGGCCATCTCTTATTGCGCTCGTTTTATCCGCCATTACATTATTCACAGGTGCATTTCCGTGGCCTATACGAAAATTTACATATAACACGCGGCGGCGATAGACAAAAGGCGCATTATAATAATGCCTCGGCACAATGTGGATGAAATTAGCAAGAAAATGGCGCGGGACTCTCGCATAATTACTTATTGTACAAGGAAAGGCAATATTTCAATGGACTTGTATAAGCGGACAAAAGATTTTCCTACTGTATTTGCCACACCGCGCAAGAGTAATTCCAAAGCATTGAGAATTGTAAGGGTCCAGATTATACTCACAACGGCTATTTGATTATTGTTGTTAAAAAAAAAAAAAAGAAGAAAAGTTCGATCGCAAACTTAACACTACCGAGAGTTCAACGAGCGCCCAAAATGCGCTAATTCGTTTGATACCAGTCGAACTTTTTTCTTTTTTTCTTTTTAATTTACGAATACAACTATGCGGGAGACACCGAGTCAGAGGACTGAGAGGGGGCGGGAGTGCAAAGCTTTTTACACTGCTAATTGCCAACGATCGATGTAGAGGGCTGCGGGTAAACAATAGCGGGCGAGCGATAAACCAGTGCATTGAAGGGGGCGCGAGCTGCGCTACTGAAGCGTTTGGCAACAACTAACAACTAAAAAAAAAAAAAAAAAAAAAAACGACGAAGAACAAGAAAGAAAGCGCGCGATTTATCTCGTTTTCGCGACGCTGCGCGCGAGCGATTATTTTATTAAAATCCCGGTACTCGGGGAATTGCTCGATATTTTAAATAAATGACCCGTTTGAGACCGTACGGTCTCATTTTAATTCCATTATTATGCCCAACCTGGACCTCTGCGCAAACGTGGGTTGATTATAAATGTGATTTATTCACCGTGGTAAGGGCATTAGAGGTATGAATGCACTTGAACCGCTATAACGGGCGCGCTGTTATCAGAAATTTTTCAGCAGCATATTAAATCCACCCCTTGTTATTATGTTTCGGGCGCGTTGGTTATTTTTATTCTACTATCGTCCTAGTTATACCGTCAGCACTTTGATAATAATTGTACGATATTATTGCATAGAAAATATCGGTTATAAGCATTATGTGGCATGTCGCAGTCATTTACGATCTATTACGCCCAGAACACACCGTTGAACCCATAATTGGAACCCATTCTTGGAATGCACCTTTTGTGACGAATGGGCCATTAAAGAAACTGTAAAATGTGTTTTTAACGTTTTCGGCCTTAATGTTTGTTCCCAATGATTAATTAAATCCCTAGAAAAATCAATTTGTAGACTTCATCCCGAACAAAATACGCTTTTGTCCATTTTTATAAACAATCAATTTTTCATTGCTTTAATAATGTATTATAGTGCTTAATGATTACGTCATTCTTTCTCATTAAGATTTAAATTTAAATCTTCTCTTCCATCAGAAGATAGAATGATGAATACATATGAAACAATTCAGATGTCAGATACATGAGACGCCTACGATGATTCGATCGCTAGAGCGAAGGAATGGTAATTCGCTGTTCCGGATACAGGTCCCAGGCTCGTACCATTGAAGCAAGTAACACTGTAACAATGTTAATGCGCTGCCTTCATCAGCGTATCGTGGCATATCGATGAAATTTTTTTATCGCCTCAACGAATAAAATTTTTACATCAAATTTGATACCAAAATGGGAAAAAAAATTAACAATAATCTGTGAAGAGCGTCGAGAGCATCCATCATTAATAAATAACACGTGTCGAACCAAAAATCGTACGTTACGCAACCGAATTATTTCGATGCGTCAAATGCGATTCCGAGCTCCGAATTGCTCCTATGAGTCAGATGTTCGAGAGATCCTATCCCATACACGTGCTAGGAACAAGGTGTTCTGCTTTATCCTGCACTCTAATCATATCTCGATAATCTCACGATATGGGAACAAGTCCGAGCTCGGATCGGGATTCGATGCGTAAAAATCCTTCGTTTCTGGACAATGGGCGAAATTCGATCGACCAGTGTAATTTATATCATTAAATTCCATCATCATTAATAGCATCGGGGCCACTTCAGATGCAAATTTCTATGTATTCTAGATAACCACTTCATACACATATAAATGTATGTCAAGCTGCCTTCATTTTACGCTCGACCATGATTTACCCGACATTTTTCGACGAAATCTTAAATTTGCACTTCTCCCATATTTTCGGCTGCTCGAATCTTCAACACAATTTCTTTATAAATTAACGAATCTCTCATTTCCATCATCCTTTTCCCGCTCCACGTTTCCAACTTTGCTCCATTTTACGACCCCCGCCCCCGCCCCCGTCAACCCGTCACTCGAATCAGCGAGTCCCACTTTGGCGTTTCGGTAAAGCTACAGGCGAACGACGAGGACGAAAAAGAAACACGAAATCCGTTCTTCCTCGACTCCTCTTCGCGTTTTTTTCCACCTTTTTGATTTCTCGAAAAAGAGTCTGAGCGCCGCGCCTGTCCCTTTTCGCGTTTCAAAATTATCGCGTCGTCATTCTTCAGTTCCGGCCAGCTCGCATGTCCCCCCCCCTCCCACCCTCCTTCCGTTCGTCCTCTTCGCTGTTCGTCTAAGTTATATTTATAGCGTTTATACCGCCTCTCTCGTATTTCGATTTATACTTCAAAAAAATTCTCTTCCATTCACTACCACTACTATTAATTCCACCTCGGTTATTTCTCTCTCTCTCTCTCTCTCTCTCTCTCTCTCTCTCTCTCTCTCTCTCTCTGCCTCTTCCTCACTCTACGTACATATAAACCATCCATTTTCCCCGAATAAAATAACACTGCTCCCGTGTTTTTGAAGCTTTTGAAGCTCTCGCGATACATTTTCACAAACGAATCCTTTGAATGTTTTAAGATTCTAATTCTCTCTGCAGATGAGATCCGGCGTAACGGACCGGGTTTTCAGCGAATATTCAAAGGATTATCGACCTGTGCGCCCATCGCCGTTTATTTGAATATCTAACGAAGGAAAAAAGAGAGAAAGCAAGAGCGAGAGCTTACGAATATATTGTCCGGAACCCTTCTAACACCTCCCCGCGCTGCCTTTTTACGATACAAAAGGAAAATCGGGCGTACACTGCCGTAACGCTCGAATTTCAGCTCTATAAAAGTGCGCTAAAATATTTCGACGATACGCAGTCGCGCAGGACTGCGAGCAAGAGCGATGCGGCGCCGCTGCGCGGGTAACAAGGGGCAAGAGAGCGGCACGAGCCGGTGGGGATGGGAGGCGCGCTCTATAATACAGGATGGCCAAGCTCGGTCGCAGATGAAAAATCTGCGCTGTGTCAAAAAAAAAAAAAGAAAAAAACACGAATGAAATAAAAAAATTAAAAAAACGTCCGAGAGTGCGAAACTGCGTGCGCAGCGACGGCTGACACGAGCGAAATCTTGTCATCGCACGCGTGCACGGCCCGGCGCCAGGAAAAGCAGAGAACGCAAGAGGAGCAACGGGATAACGAGAGGAACCGGGGGAGGGAGGCCGATGAGTCGGGTGTAAAGGTTTACACGCGGAATAATCGCGGGCGTGGCTCTCGTTACAAGATTTACATTGAGATGAGGGCACCGACCGGGGGGAGCGTGGAGGCGGGGCAGCGGAGGTACGGCGGGGCGAGCAGCCAAGAAAAAAATGGAGGCAAAAAGTAGAGGTGGAGAGGGATGGGATGGGGTCGACGGGAGACGGGTCGCGAAATTCATATTTTATACCGAGCACGCGGGAACGCGAATACGCAATTAAGCTGAGCTCCGGAAAATTTATATACATACACACACATATATATATATATATATATATATATATATATATTATTCAGTCAAACGTAACTCGTATTTTAATTACGAATGTTTATTTCCCAATTATGGCGCTTGTATTTCCATCACCGTTGTTCATTTGCTAGAAAAAGCGACGATTTTGCAAGCGAACGTATTATTTCACATATTAGCTTTTGTTTTCGGGAGGCTCGTACGGGTTAAGCGCGTTTAAAATCCACTTAACAAGAGTCCCATACCGAACAAACAAACAGACGATTAATTACGAATGGTGCGAGAAGTTGCAGAGATAAGAAACGTTATATTATCATTAAGAAAATTTAACTTGAATTTAAGTTTATGAGATAAAAGCTTTCTGATTGACGTAATTCAAGATTTCCTACAATTCTAAACAAAAATTAATATTTGTTTCAAAAGAATTCTTGTGTATTTGTCTAATTAACAGTTAAATAATAGATATACTTTCACCAAATAGTAATATATAGTAAAAAATAAAATAATATTTAAAAGAAATGTATGTCCGTGTATGAAAGTAAAAGCGACAAATTGATCGATCATTGGAACTGCTAAATTTTGTTATGAAGCTCTTATTATACTGAAAAATTTGTTTATAATATATATAAATGTATCTATATATATTTATTTATTTATTTCTTTAAATGTAAGAAAATATGGTTTTGAATTTAGTTGGAATGAAAAGTGTCTTTGCAGTGATATGCCAGTTAAAAAATAATTGATAAGCAGATGACCCCTTACATCTAATGAAGGTCAACTTACAAATTACAAATATATATGAATGCTTAGACGCGTTGAATTAGTAGATTTTTCAAAAAAAAAGAAATAAATCAAAGATCGCGCGGACTGAGGGATAGAGGGGGTGCACGGTTTGCAAACACTTGCGCGCGCCGATGACAAACTGCGAAAATTTCGCGGCACGCGGACGACTTAATTCAATTTCCAGCCGTTACGGCGCTCGCTCTGGCTTGGACGGCCATTTTTTGAACGGCCCACCCGTCCGCCCTCCCCCGCCCCCTCCCGCAGGTACGTAAACTAAATTTCACTCAGAATCCGTCATTAATCAAAGCGCGCCGCGCAATCCACCGTACCTCCTCGAGGGCAAAAAAAAAGGGAGTGAAAAGTATTATGGGAGCGGGATAAAAAAACATCCAAAAAACCGCGAGGAAAGAAAGCCAGAGCATGGAGATTGGCCGAAAAAACCGCCGCGTCGCTCGATAGAGGGAAAAAGGAAGCTGCGTGGCAAGCGAGAGAGAGAGAGAGAGAGGGGGGGAGAGCGAGAGCGAGAGACAGAGCGAAAGAAAGGAGGCGGAGTAGCGATAACGAAAGCGGAAGAGCTGCTGAGAAAGAGGAAGAGACAGAGAGAGAGGGATGAATTATACGAGGAGAGTGTCGAGTAAAGCAGTGCTGAAATTCACGCGGTGCGGGCGTCCGGTAAAGCTACATTGGGTGCTCAGCGAGAAAAATGAGACAGAAAGAGCGCCAGCTAGAGAGAGAGAGAGAGAGAGAGAGAGATCAAAGGAACCTGGATGTGGTATAAGACGCGAACCCCAAGTCTACAAAAAGTACACGAAGCCCAAGAGGGATAGAGACAGAGGGATAAAGAGGGAACGCAGGATAGACAGCCTGTGTATACTATATACGTATTATATCCTTCGTTAATGCGGGTCTGTAAAGAATCCCCGCCCGGGCGGACGGCGCAACATTCGTTAATACCTAATTTGGAATATCGACGCGCCGCCAGCGCTCGGTCGACGTAAGTCGGTGATTATTATCGATTGGCTGGCTGAAGCTCAAAAGCCGGGCCGCGATAATAATAATAATCCAAGAGAGGAAGAAAGAAGCGAGAAACGTGCGAATTCTCAGTTTCTTTTCCCTCTCCCCGTCCTATTGTTCCGATGATACACTGGCAACGCCTCTATTTGTACAATTCTTTATAGCAGATATTTTCATAGGACATTATATTATATTCTATATAGATATATGTATGTATATACATACATTATATATAATATAATATGATAGTATGATTGAATATATATAGCATGATTGAGGTCCCATATCAGTATCGTTGGGAATTGTAATGATAAATAAACCCCTTAGGATGCCCGTAATCCATAGTCTGTCTTTTGTGGGCGTCTACCCGTGTAGAAATTCATTCTCAAATCTAACTAGTATCGGGTTGTCCTCGTCGCTATTTGTCCCACTTTTATTGGCATTTTAGTTAGGGAACGAGTTTAGATTTGGTTAGGTCTACTTAGTTAGAAACTACGCAGAATCTAGTCAGATAATCTAGAAGTTAATACGATTTATATATTGTTGAGCTCTTTTAATGTTTATTTATTAAAATTAAAAAATACATTTACGTGTTTAGCTAGCACATATAGTTTAATTCGAACTTACCAATTATTTTCTATATGCATTAATCGTATACAATTTACAATGAACAATTAATAATTATTAATATATTTTTTTACAGACTAATTAAATTTTAATGTTAAACACCTCCGTTGAGCAATAAATATTTCTTTTTTCTTGCTGAAAAAAAATCCGTCGTCCGATGAGTATCGAAATCCACGACGCTACGATTCGCAAGCTTACAAATTATCAACTACGACAAAATATGCGATTACGATAATATTATTAAAATACGCCATTGTTTTCAAAATAGGGTAAAGTTAAGTAAATCTAACTAGATTCAAGATAGAAAGCCTAATCATCTACTTAATTTTCCTCCTTGTGAAATTTGGACTATTGAAAACACTTATTTCATTCTTACATCAATAAAATATAACAAAATCTGAATAGAGTCGAGAAAGTAATAATTAATATATGACGATTATTAGATTATCGTAGAGATATCTAACTCGGATCTGGTGAGTATTACCTATATGAGAAAATCAAGAGTAATACTGACGAGTATCTAGTCCTAACTAGAGATACACTGAGTACTATATATTTCTGCACGGATATATATATATATATATGTATACATATACAAAAAGCACAGTTTGAGAAATGAAAATTCCTCGAAGTAAATGCTAGTTTTGTTTCGGAAATATGAAGCGTGGAAATATAAAGTTCCTCGTTAAATTTTCGTTAATCAAAATTCATATAGGTTCGTATTCATGTAGGTTAAATTTTTTTATATTTTCTAAACAACATATAGTTGCTTGCTGGAGTGAACAATTTTCATCTATTAATTGAATCATGGAATACGTAAAGTTTACGATCCCGTAAGGGTAAATTATCGAGCAGAAACTTTGGCAATTTGTACATAAAAGGGGGTAAAAGCTGACAAATGGATTGCAAATATTTTCGTTGCTGAAACTGGTAGCAGCTAAAATTTAATTCTCAAATAATATTCCCCATAGCCGAGAAACAATACCGCCCGCTCCCTCCTCGTCAAACTCCTTTGCATATATATATATATATATATCGAGCCCCGACAAGGCCATTTAAATAATGTTCGCCGTGGGCGACAAGCGTGTTACCGCGCTTCGTTAACCCCCTACCCGGAATCAACTTGTGAAAAACTCGGGAGGAAGGAGCGACAGGCGAGCCGGCCGCCTCCTCGCGCGCCCGCCTCTGCCGTGAAAGGGAGAAGTTTTTTCGAAGCCGCGCGGAGGAGATCCATTGCGCGAGAAAGTCGTGGCGCGCGCGAGCGAGCGCGAGCGGTTTACGGACCGCGAGCTGAGTATACGTCGGCGATTGCGATGGGAATGAAGAAAAATTATTTCTCGGATATTTTTTGATCAGGGAGCGAGTATTGCTTAAAGCGCGACTGTCTGAATAAATAACGGGAAAAGATGATATTTACGACGGCGTTGAAAATGTTTTCTGAAACTACAGAATATCATAAGCACAAGTATTTCGTAACTTTCATACTTCATACCTGTATAAGTAATACATATATAGGTAAAAATATTATGTAAATATTATATAAATAAATAAAAACATTCCAAATACGAGTTCACTACGATTTTCTAAATAGTTGAATGTTAATAATATTAGTCAACATATTTGGACATGCTGTTTGAATGCTGTAGTAAAGAATCTTTTGTGCTAAAAATGATTTACATCGTCAGAAAAAAAAAAATTATCTTCTACAAAATTTTAATTTTGTTCCTAAACAGTTGCAATGAAATCGATCTTCGGCCCTGTTAGAAGAAAAGACAGCTGCATTCGCAATTTGTAGATTAAAACAGATAAAATAGCCTTTTTAATCCAAGGACATATTGCACACGTAGCGTCAGGATAATTTATCTATCTATCTATATCTATATATATATATATATAGATAGATATGTGTGTGTGTGTGTGTGTGTGTGTGTGTGTGTGTGTGTGTGTGTGTGTGTGTGTGTGTGTGTGTGCGTGTGTACATATATAATATGCATGTATTATATCGACTTCATTCGAAACTCTGTCAATTCAAAGAGTCCAATTGACCGTTTTACCGAAATATAATACACAATGCATTCGACGTTCCGTGCGAAAGTTACCCCAGGAAACGCAGCAGGGATATGGGGACGTGGATCCAACGCCCCCCCCCTCCCAAAGAATAAAATCCACTCCCTCTTCCTCTGTCTTTCTCTCTCTCTCCCTCCCACGCGCCGGCCGGCGCGGCCGTCACATGATTAATTTAATAAAGCGCGGAGCTCGCGTCCGCCATGGGTCACCCTCTTGGCCTTTTTGGACCGTGCTTTCTCCCCACACCCACCTCCCTTCTCGCCACCCACCGCACTCCGGTCGCCACCGATGCGAACGCGGGTTATTACCGAGCGCCCGCCGGCGCGAGAGGTGTCGTCGCGCGCCGGGCCTTTATGCGACGCGCGCCGGGGATTAATTCCTCTCTTGGTCGTCGTCCCTCTCCCACCGCCCGATCCCCCTTCCCCAACCGCGCCGCCGTCCCCTCCCCTTCGTCGCCTTCCCTTACACGGTAATTATTCCGCGAGCTTTTAGAGCGGAGGGAAAATTTCGCCGGGCCCCCTCTACCCGTTCCCCGTTCTCCTCTCGGCCCCGGCTGCGTAATATTTAACGCAACCCTGTACGCTCTCTGTGTGTGGCTCTGCTTTACTTCTCTCTCTCTCTCTCTCTCTCTCTCTCTCTCTCTACCTCTGCACCCCTTTACCCCCTTTTTTCCATCCCTTTTACTCCGCGCCGTGCGCGCTTTTAGTTCGTTTTGCAATTTTCCACGGGCCATGGAGAGATTTTTAGCGCTCCCGGATAAGCAAATGGCTAATTGAATTCTGTGTATTTAATTTCGCACCGCGCGCACATCGCGGATCGTGCGCGAAGTGCCAGATGATATCGCAATGTTTCGCTTTTCCTGCAGTAGGCGTATTATTATGGTAAAAACGAAAGAAGAAAAAATTACAATTTTATAAGAAGAAATATTACAATATTTCCTGAATTCCGCGTTTTATGCTAAAAGAGGCCTAATGGAGCTCGTGTTAAAAATAAAAGCATTCTAAAACATGTGTTATGTACAAATGCGTGTCACGTTATTCGACTAGAAAATGTATTTTATAATGAGGTACATCGACTTTTATAATACTATAAACCAGCCGAATCCGTATATACGAGTGCGCACTAATGATCGCTTCAATGGCTATAAACAACGGCGTATTATTGATGGAAATCTGTACTGCGTATAGTAACTAAAACGAGCATTTATTACTGTATATTTATACGTTTGGATAAAATACGTTGTGTATATATATAAACGCTAGTTGAGTACATGCGCATTAGTAGAGTTATGCGAACGTCGAGCGCGCGCAATTCTCGTATTTACTTCTGCTCGATGAAATTGTTTTATTATATACCATTATATAGATACGTTGATTTTATGATATACTTTTATTATATAGAATTTTATTATATACTCGTAATTCGCGCTCTTTGCCATTACTCGGGGGCATTTCTTTAGTTCGTTACGGGATTTTTCTTTATCCACGGTGATATACAATTACCCGTAAATTACGCCTATAAATAAGATGGCATATATGAATAAATACTATAATTAATTTTTTTTCTGATAGAGTGCAACTTGCTAACCCTACCAAATAAAAGATATAGATGTTAGTTTAAAGGATTTCAAAAAAAAAAAACGACCACCCCTCTAAATATAAACTTTTCTTACGCTTAGAAATAAATTATCCCGAAAGCAAACCTTTTTATCTACGGAACAGAGGCAGACTCTTAACACAAAAACAGCAAACGTCAACAGGAAAAAAAAAACCAGTATCAAATACATTCCATTAATGCGAATACATGTGAGCGACACACAGTGACGCACACGGACAAACGCCACACAGGCCGGGCGAGACACAAAACTCGGCCCCGCGCGCCTCGTCGTAATAATTTTCAACGTCGGCGACGGTAATGATCGTCGCCGCGTCGGGTTTTGAAAAGCGACCGACGCGACTCGCCGAACCCGCTCGTCCCGTGCGAGTCGTAAGTGAAGGACGACACGACAAGGTGGGGGGAGGGGACAGGAAGAAATGAGGGAAAGCACGGTATCGCGATGCCGCTGTAAAAACGCAACTTAATACTTATAACCGCGTCTCTCCCCGTTCCTTTTAACGACGTGTACTCGATGATATAACCGCCTCGCGGGGCGTAATGCAATGTGTGTATAGCGGATCGCGCGCTGCCACGGAACGAGAGAGAAAAAGAGAGGGTAGAGAGAGAGAGAGAGAGAGAGAGAGAGAGAGAGAGAGAGAGGAAAGAGCCCCTTGCATTGCAGAAAAAGTGAGGAGGAGACGTCATATTGGATGAGGAAGTATAAAGGGACGTGCGGCTTTTCTTGTTTTTATTTTTTTTTTTTTAATTCTCGCACCGATACCCCCGCGGCTTGAGCAACGAGTATGAATGAGCGAGTGATTAAAAATCAGAGAGGTGCAAGGGAGAAAGAAAGAGAGAGAGGGAGAGAGAGAGAGAGAGAGAGAGAGAGTAGCTCGGTCAAAGTTCGAACCCATTGGATCTCTCGTCGATGGCGGGGAGGATAGGCGGGAGACGAGAGCGCTGAAAGCTCGCGGCGTCTCTCGAGGAAATTAAAATCGACGATCATCGCCGCTGTTACGTATTGCGATCGATACCGATGGGGACAGAGAGAGAGAGAGAGAGAGAGAAAGAGAAAAAAAACCGATTCTAACCATCGAGAGAACGTCGACGGCGCCCGAAAGGCGACGGACCTCGATTGTTTTAAACCAGCCCCTGGGGGGAGTGCAACTGCTACAGAGACTGGACAAATTCGATAAAAATCCCGTACACTTGCACTTGCCCCGCGCTCTTTCGTTGGCCGTGACAAAGTTCAATGACGGTAAAGAATAATAATAATAACAATAATTAACATTTTCAATTCGGTGGGCGCGTGCATTGTTCCCTCGTTGTTATCGATTTTCTTTCGGCTCCTTTCGCTATGCATCTTTAACTTACGTGAAATTTACCAAAACGGACAGCCTTGTTCTTTTTTTGTTTTCTTTTTTTTTTTTTTTTAAACAGCGAAATTAGAAAATTTTTGCAACGGCACTGTAATTTATCTTAGCTGCGTAATGCACCGATGACAACGGTCCCGCGACAAATTAAAACGAACTTCGATAATTGAATAAAAACAAAGTTTCATATTAAACTTAAATTGTTGGCGGAGCCTCGGCGTGTCGTTTGTCCCCTTCAAAAGTTAATTATAAAGTATTATGACGCTCATCCGTTCGTTTTAACGTGCAAAAATACACAATCCACAGAGGTACCGGCGTGCGCTTATTGCTTCGCGTAAAACTTGATAAAAGTACGCAAAGAATGGAAAGAGCCTCCCCGCCAAGCCTGCCTATATTATTTTATATATATACCGAATTAAATAAGTTACTTTAACCAAAACTTATAGTACATGGTTAAAGGATAGTAAAAACATGCTCAGTGACATAGAGAGGGGGTGAGATAGCTCCTGCAACTATAATAAGCTTCCCACACCGTGGAGCATACCTAATCGACTCTCATTTCGTAATTATGAAGTCAAATCTATTTAAATCCATGCGAGAGAACCCGTTCGTCTATTCCAATCCAATTTATTCCGCACCCTATCTCGCCCCCTCCGCCGCCCGTCTTTCCTTTTTCGCACTCCTTTTCTCCCTCTCTCCCCCCCCCTCTCTCTCTCTTTCTCTGTCGCTTCACACTCTCTCTAAACCTTGCCTCCGCTCTCTCCCACCTTCCCCCACGACCCTTGACAAAAAGAAAAGGGCGACGAGAGACAGAGCGAAAGAGAGAGAAAAAAGGGGGAATAGCGCACGATACAAACGAGCCCAGATAAAACTGACATAATAACATTTCGTAATCCGCATAATTCCTCCTCTGCCGCGGCGCCCGCGAGCCGCCGCGGGAGCGCGAAAGAGGCCAACCGTAAGATAAAAGCGCGCGCAACGGCGCGGCGGAGCAGCGAGCGAGTCCCCAATTTGAATGTAACCGAGAGCGAGAGGGACTCGAGGCCGATCGTTTATCGTGCGCGTCCTCCCTCCCCCGCGGGACTGCGCGGCCGAAAAGGAAAAACCAGAGCGGGAAGAGGAGGCGAGATAAAGCAGGAATGAAGAGCGAGTTGAAAAAGAGAGCGCGGCTGTGGAGGGGGGGGGGACGAGGGTGGACGGAGGAAGAATAACGGGATATGCGTCGCTGCTGGGAGGACGTTAAAGTCCCTGGAAATTCGCGCTCGCGCGCAAATGTTTTCATGATAATAATGATAATAGTGATTCGCGAGGATGTAAATTTTCTTGAGGTTAACTTTGAGTATATCGCGCGCGTAAACGCCTTCCCCCCCCCCCCGTTGCATCGTGAAAATGTATGCGGCGTTAATTAGCCCATTGAGCCGCGGGCAATTATTCCAGTTGAAAAGTTTTCAGAATATTGCGCGATTTGTCGAGGAGCGCTGATGACGAATGGCGCTGGACCTTGGATTTTCGAAATTTCTCGTTCAATTGAGCCGATGCAGAACGGCGATGAAGACCTATTCGACTGTATACAGCGATGTTAAACTTTTATTCAATGTTCTTTGGATGGAACTGATAATAAAATTGGAAAGTACAGTCTACATTATCTTGAATAACGTTAAATATCGTAATGATAATGCGAGATTAATTGTCATCATTGTATAGAAAAATTCTGCATAGGAGATTTCACGTTCTTTCGATTGAAAATTCGACAAAAGAAAGTTGTCGTCATCCATCTTGAATCCGACATCTTTGACGCGAAATATTGGAAATCTTATGGTCAGATCCATGTCGTAGCCCTTCGAGATACTTCATCTTAGATTTATTGCTAAGAGAAGAAGAAAACAACAAAAAATTCTCGACAATAATTGATTTCTTCAATAAACAAGTCACTATATATTTATATATTGGTAAGCTTATAAAACAATTACAATTAATGTCCATGTTTTCTGAATATTCCTTTTCTACATTCGATAGCAAAGGCTTCCCCACGGAAATCCGTTGACGACAGAACGAAAGATCGTAAACTCCCGAAAGTTAGGCGCTCTCCTCGAGGACCGCTTTGTGCGGCAAAAGGATCGGCCCCGGCTACGTTGAATTGGCGCGAGCGAGGGCTAATTAGTAAGTCATTGGAATTTTGACGATGGTTGAAGGCAATAATGAGTTTACCGAGATTACTGTAATATAAATGTGTTTGAACGAGTTCCTTACGGAAATTATCCAAAGCCCTCTATTGACAATCGGATTAATTTAAACGGCCGTTGAAAGGCGAGGCGCGCTCGAGTGACATAATTCTAGGCAATTAATCCCGACAGCTGCGGTGGATCCTCGGTAAATCGTCAACTATTCAGCGAGTCCTTCGCTCTGCTCGCCCCCCCCCCTCCGGCGCATATTCTCGCGCGCGGTTTTTTCAAAGGCCGACCGACGATTATATTGAGAACTATTTCGCTACTTTGATACAAAGTAGGCCCGGCTCTCTATGTACTTTATCTTGCACTTATGTTCAAGTCGCTCGAACCTTTCCAGGCTAATCGATCGGCTCGTGCTAATCGAACTGTTCGGCCGTTCGAACGAACCAAATTCTTAGACTCCGAAGATTGAAAAATTATCCCTAAAGAATGCAATAGGGAAATGAAGAAATAACCTATTTACAAGAATGTAGTTGAAATATCGCTCCCATTTTGACTTTTCTCGCATTAATAATGCAAACAATTATTTTAAAAAATCTAATAATTTTTAAGTATCCATAAAGAATACCCTAAAACGATATTAAACTGGTATAAATAAAATGGTATTTTATTATCTTCGAGTGATATACTCGGCGATCAATGCATAAACATTTAGAAATAAAAATTATCGTATACACATGTACAAAGGCCCATCGTCGCTTCATCCATGCATTCATTTTTAACTCAACGATTCGAATCACCTTCTACGATAGTGGGACATTCTTCGATCTTTGGACTAGGCTGCGCTTAAGCTTAACTCGATGTCTAGGGAGGGATTTTAATGATTTTTCACTTTTCATGGATGAAGCTTCACGCTCCCTGGCCAAAAAAAAAATAAAAGAAAAAAACTCCAAGAATCGCACAGCGTCCAATTCTTCCTTCAAAATAACCGCGCGCATCGTAACAATAGAATTACCCCAGAATCTTGCGCGCGACACTGAATTACCATCGTTCGGCAATGTCAGAATTCCACCTTCGTACTCGGGACGTTCGGGCATCGTGCATCGGTACATGACGCGCGCCCCAAGATTCGATACCGCGGAAAGAAGGACAAGGTCGGAAATCTGAGCCATCGAACTTCGATCATTTTTCGTTCGTTAGAAGTGCCTGCGATTAAAGCGCTGAAAATGCGCCACTAACAAAAACCACCACTGATGATTTTAATTCCGATTCGGTCGATGATCGACTTCTCGCCGAAGAATCGTAAAGAGAAGACCCCCGCTGCCTGTCTCAGCCTCGTGCGCGAGCGTTGAAATGACAAAATCAACGAAGTAAGCCGAGCGCGCTGCATCCCGACTAGATAGGGTACGCTTTAAAAATAAGAAAACAAAACGAAAGGGGACGGGGAATAATTATTGTCCCAGGGCGTATCCGGTGAACGGTCGTGAGTACGAAGGATATTTTTATTACACCCCCCGCACTATCCGCCACACTAACCGTCCGCTGCTGCAGAAATTTTCCCGAAGGTGCTCGTACGCTTTGGAGGTACGTTTTCGCGGTGGATTAAATCGAGCTTTAATTTAACGTCACGCGCACGAGCCACCGGGACGGACGAACGTCGACGTGAGATGGAACGATGCGCATATATATATATGGGGACGCGGGCGGCTCGATCGATGGAGATTAAAGCGATTCTCGCTCGTCCCGGCTATTTATACGAGTATATACGTATGGTTTTAAGAATAATAATCAAGAGCAGCGGGTTCGAAAGTAAACGAACGTTCACGATTTAATTCAATTCGACTTTCCACCCCCTGTACCTGACGCGAATGACGTTTTATATTGCGACGATGCGATGAAAAACAAAAATTCAGAAAATCCATTAGCTTTTTACGACGCTCCATTGGCTTGATTTCATTAAATGACTTGTAAATGAATTGAACGAGATATACATGATCGATGGCGCATCAACTGAAGGGAACCAGTTAAATTTGTAGTCGATGCAATTTAATTTATGTAAAACCTTAGAATTTTTACGCACCAACTGGATTACGAAAGTTATCAATGTCGATGTTGTATATAAAATATATCTACTTGCGATGACGAGCACTCACCTGAAACAGAAAAAAAGGAGATTTCATTGTTAAAACAAAAATTCGAGCATCACGACGCGCTATGCAACATTAAATAATACATTTAAATAATACTATATATAAATAATATCTTCTTTCTTAAATCTTCGAGCAAAACTCGAAATCGCCAAGCGAAACTCGATGGCTTCAGCAATATTGTGATTCTGTAATATCGCCTATTCTTAGAGGGTGGGAGGGAGGAGCCGCGGATAAAATAAGTCACTTCTCCGCGGGAGGAGAGGACGAGGGGGCATTTCTACTTTCGCAATAAAGCATAAGTACCGGAAACCCGTCGTCATCTCCTCCACCTACCCGCTGCATTAAGCCGCAAAGTAAATTATACGAGCATTTCTCGGTTATCAGCGCGGAAATTAATTTTAACACGGGCCGCTCGCGATGGCGGTGGCGAAGAAAGGAGGAACGTCTCTACTCATTCTTCTCTACGCGAGGGCCGAAAAACCCCCTGCCGCGCGCGGGTGTCTTTCCGCCTAGCGCGCCGCTGCATTCAAAAACTTTTGCGCGCAGACGGTACATCAAAAAGACGGAGAAACGCCTGTGCGTCTCTGGCCTTATCTACCCCAACTCCCCACCCCCATGCCACTTCGCGAACGGCGGGGGGAAAAAAAGAAGAAACGAGAAAAAACTTGAGCTATCCGCGCGGAGAAGAAAGCTCACTTATCAGCCGGACGAAACTTTTTCTTCGCCTTGAAGAACGTTTCTCCAGCTCTCTCTCTCTCTCTCTCTCTCCCTTATGCTCTTTTTGCGTCATTCTTTCTGTTCACCCGACGCCTATGACGAGGCGGAGACAGTGGAGGGAGCCAGTGCGCAAGAGGGTGGATCAATTACATTACAAACGCGCACGTAGAGAAATAGATATATATATATATATATATATATATATATATATATATATATATATATATATATCAAATCTCTCTCTCTCTCTCTCTCTCTCTCTCTCTCTCTCTCGCTCTCTGAAGAGATAGAGAGAGAGAGAGAGAGAGAGAGAGACAGAGACGCAGAGGGTAACGATAGAGAGAAATTTGACTTTCAGATTATTATACGTACTGCGCCGCAGGCCATCGGCCAGAAATGTATATATAAGCCACCGGTTGCGGGGCAGCGGGGAGGGATATGGAAAGACGAAAAGGAAAGAGAGGGGATAAGTGAGAAACTACGCTCGCTCTCTCTCCCTCTCTCTCTCTCTCTTTCTCTGCGCACTCCGCAAGGAGTGATTCAATGCTCACGCAGGGCCTAGAGAGGGTGCAGAAGTGAGAGGGGAAAGGGAGAGGAAAAAGTAGGAAGGGGTTGAACAGGCGAAGAAGACGACGACGGCGACGGCGTTGGAGTCGGGTCGTTAGAGCTCCTAATGAGAGTCCCCGGTCTTTCCCTACCGCCCGCTCCACTATCACTCCGTCTCTATATCTCTCTCACTCTCACTCGCTCTCTTACTCGTTGACGAGGATGGTCCTTCGCCTTACCTCTCGTCATCCTCCCTCCCGCGCCCCTCTAGCCGCCCACCCACAGGCCATTCTCCCTTTTTCCTCCACTCGCCTGACTGCCGCAGCACTTACCCGGCGCTCCGTCTCTCTTCAACCGGACGATTTTGTCCCCGACGACGACTACGTCGTCATCGCTTGCGATCCGTCGACGCTGATGGTGGTGGGATTAGAAAATCTCTCATGACACGAGCCGGAGACCGACAGACATCAGTGAGGGAATGAGAGAGAAAGAAAGAGCACGAAGCGGTTGTTCTTCGTTTGCGGCGGGTGGGGGAGAGGGAGGGGTCGGAGGCGGTCGAGTGCTCATCTCGGTCCGACAGTAATTATCGAGCCGCGCGCGCGAATTAAAGCCGCGGTGGAGTGGCCCACGGGGCTTTTCGAAACATCGATAGTATTTTCACGCGGAATTTGATTCCAACCTTCCTCACCCCCCCCCCTTCCCATCTGCCAACCGACCGCGGCAGCGCTCGATAAGTGCGGGCCGAGGGAGGCGCGGGTTCGCGGTGGCTGAGAAAGTCGAGGAGGTGGCTTAAACGTGGCTGATTCGATGCCGTTTATACCGCAAGAGAGAGAGAGAGAGAGAGAGAGAGAGAGAAAGAGTGAGTGAGGCAGACGGAAGAGGGCGAAGGAGACGCTTAAATTGAGATTATTGGTCTTTTTGCGACTCAACCCGGCCCCCCTACCCACCGCTCCTTCACCCACGCCCGCGCAAAGACCTTGAGATAGGGGTTGGCGACGCCACGCGGCGCAGACCGGATCTACGTCGTGCGACGCCGTAATTGTGAGCAGCCCCACTGTGTGCGTGTGTCTGCGAGAGAAAGAGGCTTCTTAATTAAGATGAAAAACGACCGGGACACAAATAGAAAGCTTATGTAGGATATTCTGTCTGCATATATATATATATATATATATATATATATATATATATATATATATATATATATATATATGAAAAGACTCGGATCGCCTGGTAATGGAATTAAAAATTTACCGAAGGGACCGAGGGATATTTAACTATGCGACAAGTCTTTCACTTTGCGGAGAGGGAGAGTGGCGAAAGTTCGAGGCTCCCTTCGTCGAATTTGAAGGATTTCACCGTAATTAAGATCGCGGGATGCGTTGGAAAGAGAGAAAGAGAGAGGTTAGAGAGATAAAAACATTGAGAGAGAGAAAGAGAGAGAGAGAGAGAGAGAGAGAGATATCAAAAAGAAAATTTATCCAACTTGATTTCGACCCATCGCGAAATTTTGCTGAATTACCAGAAACTACACGAGTAAATTAATTGAATATATGAATTATAAAAATTATCTTCTGAAAAAAGTTAGATGTAAAGAAGTAATCTTTATCAGATAATATTATATATAAATATTTTAGTGAACCATCAGGTTTCTTTACATCTATGCACTAACAACCATTCAAAATAACAACCATATTCATTACAAGAGTGTAATTTTACACAATCTCAAAAAAAAGACTTGATCGATCGACATTTAAAAATTCATTAAAATTTATATACGAATTGAAATCGAATAAAAAAAAACAGGCATTCTGGTATTTCTTGCGTATAGCATATTATTTTGGAAAGAGCGGATAAAAACGGTTTTATTAGAAATTCGCTTAAAAGCCTATTCTGCAGACCAACGTATTTTAATGCACGCCAAAAACAGCTACATTCTTATTAACGAAGATTGAAATATCAATCACATGTGAGATATAATTGAATTCTTTTCACTCCATATCTTCGAATATTTTCATATTTTCTCTCTATGATGAATTCTATTATTCTATATCACAATGTACAAAAAATCTCAAATTATCGAATCCTTAAAAAAAGCTTTGTCCTAAAAAAAATATATGAAATCGACATAAAAACAAAATACTAAAGAATAATCAATATGTATACAATTCAAGTAAAATCACACTTAATATAAATTCGGTATTACGTATTCTTGTTAAGTGTATAATTTTCCACGACGACGCTGCATCTTATCATTCCATCTCAAGTCAATCCTAAGCGAATGAAACGGTATATGCAACGTTTTACTTAATCATCGTGGGAACGGCGCTAATATGAAATTGCCATTTATGACTATTCATGGAATTTACATATACTTAATACATTCGCATATCCCTGTATGTATAGAGATCGAGAATAATAAAGCGAGAATGGAAGGTAAGGTTTTTTTTTTCATCTTCTCTCCGTTTAAACAAAAGGCAGTGGCGGCACGCACGTTAACGATTCCGCGCCCGGTTTCATCCTCCCACTGCCATTGTACTTTCAATTAGACTTATTATTCTTCTTCTGACAATTCATCGCGACGCAATTTTTCCCCTCCAATCTCCCCTCCTCCTCCCGCGCCGCATATCAAGCCGCCATTCTTAAGGTTAACAAGCGACGGAGCGAACGAAACAAAGGGGAGGAGGGAAAACGAAGCACAATATATAAGGCTATAAAAAGGAATGGGAGGGTAGAGAGAGAGAGAGAGAGAGACAGATAGAGAGAGTAAGACGGGAAGAGTATAAAAAAATGTTCGCGCTGCACTGTACAACAGGGAGAAAGAGAGAGATGGGGAATTTTATCATTGTCGAGAAGAAGCAGATATAAACCACCTCAGTACTATATATATATATCCCATCAGAACGCATCCGCGGGGCTGACGACGTAGAAATAACGGGGGAGAAGAGGGAGACACATGACGAGTTAGCGGATAAAAGAGAAACGAGTCGTTATATATATATATATATATATATATATATATATATATATATATATATATATATATGTATATATATAGCCAGCGCGGAACGCTCACGCTTATATAACTGTCTGTGTACGCGCGCGTGTGAGTAGGATTTGCCATGCGGGTTCGCGCGGTCATTCGTTCAATATTGTTTCTGCGATATTGTGAACAGCGAGCGGGATTTCCCCCCCCCCGTTCGTGCACTCGGCGCGTATGCTTGCAGTAGTTCTCATTCCGCACTCTGATTAACGAGAGACTATCAGCCATGACTCACGCGCACACGTACACACATGCGTGTACGCGCGCGCGCGTTTTTGTATTTTATTTTTTGTGTTGTTTTATGATTGTTGCTGTTACTAATATAGAATAAAAAGATAACAGTCGTTTCTATGGCCACGGGAATCTAAAAAATTTACAACTTCTATTTATAGGTATTCGTTGACAGCCTTTTTTATATGATAATAGGATGTAATTGCTCCTGCGGGGGGCCTACTTGCATGGCCCATAAAGTAAACAGGAGTTACATCTGTCGCCAGATGGCCACGCGCATATTTTAGGTTGTATTTTTACTGTAGATACCCGATCATTTATTGCTTGGTAAAATAGAAACAGCACGAAAAATATACTGTCAAACAAGCAAATTTAAGCTATGTCTTGTTCTGCATCTGTCTTCTTCGATAAACTTTGATTCGACGAAGCATGATTCTTGAATTTCTGTTTTTTTACGTTCTTCTTTTCATTTCACGATTTAGGTTGATTTTCCTAAAGCGATCACCGAATGGAATAAATACTAAACACAAAGTTATCTTGAAAATTTTTGCACGAGCCGAAACTATCGGTTTCAGTATATACAACGTAGCCCTTCTCTACTACTACAAGCAATAATAATACAATCGCATAATCAAGCAGTTAAATACGAACATCTAATTATCGATCGGACGGGCAGAGGGCTTTTCGGATGGCCAGTGAAAAAAATCAATTGATTTTATTATCAGAAAACAAAAATATAAGAATAATTTCATTATACTCTGAAATAGAAGTATAGATTCGTGGAATTGACACAAGCGTGTCAGTGCTCTTGTTTTTCATAAAGATAATTATCTGTCTAATGTATCTCGAGAAGCGGTCATATATATATATATATATATATATATATATATATATATATATATATATATGTATGTATGCATAAATACAATAGATTAAGCTTAGCCCGGCGAACCAGGACCATTGTATCTAAAGCGAGAAATCCATACAAACGAGGCAATCCTCTGTATTTGGTGAATCTAGAAGGGTATGGCCCTAAGTCGAACTGTTGAAAAGGGGTGAAACAGTCGGTGGACTATTCCATTGAAAACAATTGGTGCATTTGAAACGCGCATAGCGAGGGAAATGGCGAGAGTAAGAGATGAAACCGGACACGTGATATTGATTTTCCATTATGACGCTTGAAATGACAATGGAATTCTGGATATCGGGAGGTCAAAAAGCAACTTTTTGGCACAGTTAAAAACGAACGAACGGTAATGTAAAAGTACTTAGATCAAACAAAAGGAGAGAGATCATTAAAGCCCAAGTATCACAAGACAATAGTTCCAGAGTTAGAGCAACTTTGTTTTATTAGTATATTCATATAATGATTCGATTTTTCATAAACGAGTCAGCGTTATTTAAATTTATAAATTTTAAAGAAATATTTTGTTTTCATAACAATTTTCTGCTAAACATGCATAGAGTCGGCCACCAAGCTATTATATAGAAAACTTTCTAAGCTTCACACCCTCTATATACATATATATATATATATATATATATATATATATATATATATATATATATAGTCATTTCAAACAGATGCGGACAATTGACGGACAGATTGTCATTTCAAAGATTTACCTGACACAGGTTTCGCTGCACACCATTCCGAAACTCCGACGCGCGCTAAAATCCCGCGCTGCATCTAATCGGTATTACGTCTCTCGCTTAGAATTCGACGTTATATAATTATTATCGGGAGAGCGGTAAATAAGATATTAGACTCGACCATATATTTATTGGCTCGCTCGCTGCGCGTGCACCGATAGCAGAGCGAGAATGATAGCGAGAGACAGAGACAAAGACAGAGAGGGGGAGAGAGAGAACGTCCGAATATGGAAATAACCCCCCTCCCGCCCCCGCTCAACAGCTGCGCCGCCGCGCCGTTGTATATTATATTATATCGATGCAGCTCCCGCTGGCGCTCAACGCCAACCTCCCTCCGTCGCCCCGTGTTGTTATCCCTCAAACGTCGCCGGCGGTACTGGCAGGAATTTAATTTAATATTGTCGATATTAAAGATAAGTTTCTTATTAGACGCGCGGCATATAATAAGAAGAATGTACAATTTACATTAATACATTTATTAAAAAATTTTTTTTAAATACAACCGCGTACGCGTTATTATTCGATTATGGAGCTAATTTCATAATAATAAGTTATGTAACGCCTCTCGCGCAGTCAAAGGCTTCTGCTTATATTATATATATATATATATATATATATATATATATATATATATATATATATATAATGGAGAGAATATTTCCGTAGCCATGATAAAAAATCGATCAGTCAACGACATAGTTTCATTTTCTTGCTTGGGACGCGCGCACGCTCTTGGAACACACTCGCCTCATGCCCCGTCACTTCTTTCCACGCAATTAATCTATTATCTTCAGTAGCGTCTCTTGTACGAACATATATATATATATATATATATATATATATATATATATATATACAAAAAATTAGTTATGGAAAAGTTTTCCGGATTATTAAAGCTAATAAAACATTTTATTAACTCATTCACATTCGGACGGAGAACCTTTTTAAGGATTATATATCCAGATAACTGAATTTCAATTTTCTCTACTATTAAATTTTTTGTCCACTATGCTATCAATTCTATATGATAACTTTGTGTGTGTGTGTGTGTGTGTGTGTGTGTGTGTGTGTGTGTGTGTGTCCGTAGATGTTTAAATTCGCGGATACGTATACATGTGTGCAAAAAGCATAGCGAACAGCCCAACCGAACGATTGTTCCAAGTTAGATTAGAAATGTATTCGATTGATCGGGAAAGGGGTGGGTCGGAGAATAGTTTTAGTTCGTAAGTTGTATCACTCACTCACTGACTCTTTCTCTCTCTCTCTCTCTCTCTCTCTCCTCTCTCAGTCTTGCGCGAAGCACGTATAAAATGAAATATTGACAGACAATTTTAGAGTCGACCGTATAGAATCGAGCACTCTTCTCCCCGCATGCGAATAGTTTCTGTCCTAATTCCTATGCAAGTGGATGTATATGCGCGTAGATAAAAAGTTAAAATTCGCTTTCGCTAAAACCTAAAATAAACCTGTATAGTATATACATAGATAGCACGTAAAAAGAACTACAAAAAAGTAAACTTTTCCATCAGTCGATTGTATAATATATATACTTCTTCCATTTAATCTTCATTGCAGCGCGAAAATAGTTATCGTTGTTGTTGTAGTAGTTATTAAAACTATTATTAGTTGTACTAGTACTAGTAGTGTAGTAGTAGTAATAGTAGTTGTACTAGTAGTAGTAGTAGTATTATAAAATTATATTTCGAACGCTAAGCGCAATTGCCGCATACCAGCGTGGCGCCTGCTATAAATAATCCTGGGTAAAGCGAGGAAAGAGTGTCTCTATCTCTCTCACTCTCTCTTTCCCTCTCCCTCTCTCTCTCTCTCTCTCTCTCTCTCTCTCTCTCTCTCTCTCTCTCTCTCTCTCTCTCTCTCTTTCTCTTTCGCTGTGCCTCACTTTTCCGCGTTTCACGCTAATTTTAATTATACAAACTTTACCGCGGAGCTGCTCGCGATATAAATCCAGTTCACGTATACAAACATAAATTTCCTTTCGACGTTTCTCGCTAACGCATATAATAAAGAGAATATTTCCGTAGCCATGTCCCCAGTTTGCCCACGCGAGCACGCGCTTTGGAAGAGAATCTCCTTCGCCCCTTCTCTCTCTCTCTCTCTCTCTCTCTCTCTCTCTCTCTCTCTCTCTCTCTCTCTTTCTCCCTCCATCTATCACACGGAAAAGTGGCTGATCTAAGTAGATATACTGAAGATGAGCCCACGCGCGGTACATTACGTTCACTCGGCATTTTATAAAGCTCTGTTGAGCTGGTCTGACGATGTCTCTCTCTCTCTCTCCTGAGCGATTTGCGCGCCGCGCAACAAGAACGAAGCGACGAGCGCGCCATCTACCGTAAGCATTGTTCCATCCAGAAAGACTGACGATAAAGAGCGAGAAAAAGAGCAGTTGACTGGTATACCACCCATCCACGCACGGCTGGCAGCGTCGGCTCTAAGTGCGGGGAGAAAACTTCGACGCCGCGCGACAAGCCCGATGTAGATACAGGCAAGCGGCGCGAAGAGCAACAGAGAGAGCGAGAGAGAGAATGAGCGAGGGGAGGATGAGTGACAGAGTTTTACGTATTCGCTCTTTGGAGTTGGAGAAGAAAACGTAGAAATTTTTCTATATATATATATATATATATATATATATATATATATATATATATATATATATTATATAGGTGAGCGACAGAGAGGAAAAAATAGAGGAACGAGGCAGTCCCTGTTGGACAAAGGTTCTCGTTTATAAAACAGGAAAAAAGCGGAAATCGCGTAGTCGGGTAGAGAAGAAGTATATAAAGAAAGAAGAACGAAAGGGTGGGCAGAGAGAGAGAGAGAGAGGGAGAGAGAGAGAGACAGAGAGAATGTGTCGGAAGAACTTAGCTCGTATGCCCGACTCTACGCAAAAGGGGGTGGGCGAAGGGTGGAACTTTGCTTTTAATTTTTCCACGAGCTCATTTACAGGTCGTCGCTCCCTCTCTCCTTCTCTCTCTCTCTCTCTCTCTCTCTCTCTCTCTCTTTCCCGGCACATGCGTCGTTGGTTATATCGTCCGGTAATTCGCTTCGCTTGGCTCTGGTCGAGGTAAGCGCAAACATGCGTATGTGCGCAACGTCAAAGAGAGAACGAAAAGGCGCCTATTCCCCCCTTCGCCACTCTCTCTCTCCCTATACTATATACAGCCTCTTCTACATTAAACGTACATTCTATACGTCGAGATATCTGAATATATATAATATATATATATATATATATATATATATATATATATATATATATATATATATATATGCCGAGAAAGTGAGGCTGAGAAAGTGAGGCTGATCAAAAATGTATAATTTCCTTGTTTTTCTCTCTCCCTCGTCCCGTTATGGCTTTGCGCCCCGTAGCTCAAAATGCGAATGGAGGGAGGTGAGGATTTTTACCCTCCCCGAGGGCCGCTTTTTAGCTTTTAACCCCGTGTGAGAGCTTGTGTTTAAGGATCGTTCGTTATATAGGCTCGAGGAGGCCTGTGCAAAGAACAATGAACGGATGGATTGGCCGCTTCGTTCCACGAGCGACTGAATTAGAGCCGCGTATACGTTTTTCAAATAATATATATATATATATATATATATATATATATATAGAGAGAGAGAGAGAGAGAGAGAGAGAGAGAGAGAGAGGAGAGAGAGAGAGATTGAGAGGAAATACTTAGGGTGAAATGCGTGTATCCGAGTCTGGAAAAGAAACTAAAAAACATAATACTCCGTCATAAGATTGGTATGCAGTTGTGGAAATGGACCCGTACACTTATATTACAGCCATGTATGCTTTAACCTCTTTTGCGATATTTCGAGATGCTCATCGACACCGAAAAGTATATAATCGGATCATAATGAAATTACTGACGTTGAAACTATTCTGGGACCCTTATAACATTTCTTTCAATCGAATTCTAAAAATGCTAATGGAAATTAATCGAATCCTAGCTATAGCAACTAACTTTATTCGATTAATAAATTAATTCCGACGTAATTCGTATAAATATTTACCGTCGTTAGCTACATTTTGACATTGGTATTAAGTATTGAAACACAAAGACAAGAATGTTCAATTATACCAGAAACCGTATCTCAGAGCCCATATTGAGAATTGGAATATTTCTCCATTCCAAGCTCTGGTACGAAATTTATGAATTTTCGATATTCAATATTGGATCTGCTATTTTGAATTTTGAGAAATATGACCTCAAATTTAGAATATCGTCAATCTCAACAAGGAACAGAGCCCTTGTCCCATATATTATGATAAAAGAAAATCGTAAAAAAGATTTTTTTTTGGCCGCAATCGACGTTCTTTTTATACCGCACGAGGCCAGTTATACATGGTCTGCATCGTTATAAGCCATTGGCCAAAGAACATTTGACTTGAATTTTGATTCGAAGTCCGGAGCTTTTAAGAGAATTCATGCTCCAATGTATTCAGTTTCTCGTATTCTTTCGAATCGAACGGTTTAATATCGATTTTCAGTTAAGAAATGCATTCTAATCGCAATAATAGCGCGCACAGCACGGCGGCGGTCGGAAAAATTCCCACTAATAATCCGCGGAAGTTCTTCGGACGAATTCTGCTCCGCCGGTTGTTTCTTCAACGCCAATCCCAATCCGAGCGCCAATAAATTATTGGAACGAGGCTTCGCTTCCAGGCGCATCCAAAAAATTTCCAATTCTTCGCGCCACGTTTGAGCGGATGCTTGGTAATTAATGCACACGGTGTTCCGTGATATCCCCCGTTCTCGAGGAATGAATATCGGAACGTTATTGGTAAATAACGGCGCCGTGGAAGCAGATATCGAGAATCCATGATTTTTCGGCCCGATGCTTTGATACGCTGCAATTGTAGGCATCGGTTCACAATATTTATTAGACTACTTATTAAAATGCCTATTTTTGTAATTAGCGAAATATCTATTATATAGACAGTCGCAAGGCACTTGATAGCTTTCGTAATAAAAAGGGAATTTCAGCCAATTACGATTATGATACTTGTAATATACCATTGTATAATTAATAATAGCACGATATTTATAATTAATACGTAATATGTACTTTTTTCGACGTCTGGGATTATATTAAGAAGTCTCGAGCTCTTTAAATAAAATTACTCGGGCTCTTGGATTTTTTTTTCAGATTATTACGCTGATCTTTACATTTAACTTTAGTATTTAACATTTTATTAATGGGACCTTAAATGTAATAAATTTTACTGTAATTAATTTAAGTGTTATAGCGCGCCTTTAAAGTATTATACTTCGTAACGTAAGAAGCTTTCGAGAAAATTCTAAGATACGGGGTAAAGACTTTAGCTTTTATCGCGCAACGAAAGTTTAACTCCTCTTGATTAAATAATTAATAAATAGGGCATTTTTTAGCCGTCTTTTTAAGTCTAGAATATTGCAGCGATGACTTTATTTTACATTCTTCAACTTCTGCACGCTCTCAAGATGACGAAGGAGTTAATTGTTCAAAAAATAATCAACAAAAATCAATAATTTAACACAATCACTATATGTGATGTATACCATCATACCGCGCGCTCTCTCTCTCTCCCTCTCTCTCTCTCTCTCTCCCTCTCTCCTTCTCTATTGAATTCCTTATTTTATATCATTAACAAATAAATGTATCAATGTGTGATTTTATATTTGTGCTTTAAATCTCATTTATAATTTGTTGCAACATAATTATGATACTATTTTATCATTTGCTACATTCTAACTATATGCGATATTGATAAAACTGACTTACTACATTATTCTATAGTATTTATATTTGACATTATTTTAATATTATTCAATATTCACCTAATTATATTCTTTTTTTACATATAGCATTTGCTGTCGTTGCATTGAGAACTAGAAACTTTCGCATCATTTCATTGCAGTAGGATCATAAATAAAGAAATACTGTAAAACTCGGGTGAAAAGTGTCTGTCGCGACCGACTTTACCGTGATATTTATAGTGTAAAATTATTGTATATTTACGGAATTGTAAATTATGAAAGATATAACTCTAACCTGTATAATCTATATGATTATATAGATACTAATTTGTTATCTATAGCATTACAAACCATTGCCCCATTGCTCTTTGTTTCATCAAATTTATAGACAAATAAACATACATAAACACACATACATCTATCGAAGTAACTACCCTGTTTTTTCCAGCTTAATACGCGCATCGTCAAGCATTGGGGCATCATTGCCGGCGCACGTCTATCGCACGTATAATATATAGCCCATAACGCGGGATGCGCAGTAAGCACCGAGAGACGGAGATAGAGAGAAAAGGAGAGAGAGAGAGAGAGAGAGAGAGAGAGAGAGAGAGAAGGTGAGAGAGAGAGAAGAGAGAGAGAGAAAGAGAGAGAGAGTGCAAAAAGGAATAAAAAAGTACAGCCGAGCTTGCCCGCACCCCTTCATTACGCCCCCCCCCCCAAACCATCGCGAAGAACCGCCGTCGACGGGAACTGATGCTCGGAAAATTGAATGGTCCTCCAGTCACGAGCAGCGGCGGCAGCTCCCGTTATCTAAGCGGGATCTAATATATATACATATATATATATATATACACAAAGATCGCGTACATTATGCGTTAGAAAAGCGAGGGATTTTATTACGCATATATCTATAGTGGGGGGGGGCGAAGACCGAGTGCTCCTACCAGCAAAAAGAGAGACCCGCGATTAAGACAGAGAGGAGAGAGAGAGAGAGAAAAGAGGTGAGCGGTGAATGAGAGGGCGAGCCCCCCCCCCTCCTGCACTGTCCGTTCACCCGCGCGTGGTCGGCGAAAAAAGGCGATGCGTGGCGTGGCGTGGCTGGGGGTGGGGGGGCACAGAACGAACGGGCTTTCGGCAACTTATTCGCCCTCGGCTGTGAGAACCGGGGGGGGGGGGGTTGAAAGCGAAATGAAAAAGCGGGAATGAAAAAGAGGGTTAGGGGGAGGGGAAGTTAAGCTTCCGCGGAAAGTTTCAGAGAGACAAAAAGTACGCGGACGCGCGCGTCGCTCTTTTCGCGTTGGACGGCGCGACGTGAGAGAGAGAAAAAACATAAGAAGAGCGCGCAGCGCGACCGCGACCAGATCGTATTCGATCTCCCGATTCTGGGTGGAAGAGATATATAGATTTATAGATATATAATATATGTATATATATATATATATATATATATATATATATATATATATATATATATATTGTAATTCCGTCAGGACAGAGAATGTCAAGCAGTCGAGAGGCGGTGTTGATTTTGGAGAGACGCGGAATCGACGACGCGGCGCGGCGGTAGCGGACCTAATTCAAGAGTTACCCCTCCTTCCCCTCCCATCCATTAGAATTAACGGATCTGGGATCGTCGTGCCAAACAAGAGAGGCGGCGAGGGGGCGGAGCTTTATTGTTGCAAAGGTAAATTTAGTCGAACTTCAAATCGGCAAACAAGTCCGACTAAATGCTCGGTTAATGCAAAAGTTGGGCGTTTGGAACGGTTCGAGCGATAATTAAAGCTAAACAATGAAGGATGTGTGTATGTGCGCAGTGTGTATATATATATATATATATATATATATGTATATGCGCGTGTGTGTATGTGTGTGTACAGCTAAAGCAGTTTAGCTGCACACTGGTCATTATTATATGAACCAATAAAATGAATTTTTAACAATATGGAATGAAGCGGATGACAAAGAATTTACATTTGGTGTATAAATATTCCTTTATCAATAATTCGTTTATTTTAATTAAAATAAAATTGCCATCTTTATTGCGCAGGTAAACTGCATTGTTCACAGCTGAGGTAATAATCTAGTTTTAATTAATTGATTTAAGCCTAGCATTATCAGTTACAAGCATACGGTAAAAGTCTTTATATCCACACGAATTATTTTGCAAGGGCCAAAAATTTAAACAATTCAAATTAATTCCGTACTTTGCTACTGCGAAATTACGGCCTCGTTTCACTTTGCAAAGTACAATTACGTCTCCAAAGCCTCTGAATATATATATATATATATATATATATATATATATATATATATATATATCTTCTAAACATTATAATAATACATCCTAAGTGTCACTTGAGATGGAACTTGAGAGGGAAAATTGCAATATGATAATGCTCGACGGTAATGGCGTGAGAGCATTGCAAAATATCACGGATGAATTTCAAAACGTGCGCGCCTTTTACGCAATTATTAATTTCATTAGCGGCTTGCCAATGTTTAAATAATTAAAGTAAACACCTTTCCTCTCCTCCATCTCGCTTATCCAGCGATTGCAATATTATGATCGCAATTTGTAATCCCCGTACAGTTGCCGTGCCGCAACGTAATATCGAACCGGCAGATTTTCCACAACTTATCTCCATTATATTGGACGATTCGCTGCCACGATTGTTCGCGCCCGTCGTGATTTTTGCCAGTGGCATAGTTAACTGCGAAAATAGAAAAAAAAATTGCGGCCGAGCAATTTTGAATTACGGAATTTCATTATTGCGCGCTCTTTTTCGGACGAATTATCGTCCTGCACGTGCTTTTGCATTATAGAAGAATCGTTAGGAGCGTAAAATCGATGCCGGGGACGTAGAATTTGATTCAGGAGCGAGTATCAAATAACTTAATCACGCGAAAAGCCAACGTTGAAAGTAAAACGGTAAGATTGAACTTTTATTCTGGTACGATTTTGCTCGTTTCATAAAAATAGAAACAATGAAAGCTTGTGTGGATGGTGCGTATATATATATATATATATATATATATATATATATATATATATATATACACAGGATTTTAATATGCACGATTCGATGCGAACATTCAGCGGTACGTACGTGTTCAAAAAATTGACAAGTTCCGAGTATTCGAAACGATTCGAACTTCGGTTGTACGAACTGCTGTAAAATCGGTCTAGCCTTAATTTTAATTCTTTTCATTGCAATAGAGTTACATATCCCTTTCCTCTATTAACGAGAAAACGAGCAATTATTATTAAATTATTATACATAAATATAATATATATTATATTAAATCTTCGGAAATGATGATTTTCTAATTTTCGAAATAAACCGTTTTTAGAGCCGCTCCTTGTCCGCTCAAAATTATTAATCCTAAAATCTGGGCATATGTCTGTAATACTTTAGTACATTAACCATCATAACAACACAAGCGAGTGCGTCGTTATAATTTTATATCTGTTCCGTATCGCACTAACCGCTCATTGTAAAGTCCTCGCCGGTGATTATCGCTAAATACGAAACTACTTGTGGAATAATACAGAAATCAAATTAACTAGTAACGCATAAATATATATATATATATATATATATATATATATATATATATAATCCGTGGCATGATTCAATAACCGAGTGATTAAAATTTTAGACAGAAACTTCTCCTTCCAAAACTCGATTAAATATCTAATCTTCCGGACGAGCTGAAAAAGTGTACGCGTCAGGTGTACGCGTAATATATCAGCTGGCTTTATCGGTCAAACGCTATATAATCGAAATTACGTTACAAATTTGATACGATCCCGTTGATTTAATGGACGGCTTCATTAGCATAAATCTCGAATATAATCGTCGATTTGCCATTTTGTCTTTATTGTACAATTACCGTAAGCCTTCGCGCAGATCGCCGACTTCGTCGTCGCTTTTGATTTATTTATAACGCGCTCGTCACGCGCGCGCTCTTCAGCACAAAAGATTTATCTTTATCAATTTCCAAGAAGTTCGTTCTTTTACACCCTCCCGCCGCTTATAAATACGGCATCGAAGCGATGTTGCGCCGTTGTACATACACAGGCTGTAACGGCATTTCCCGAATACATACCGCATCCGCATATTTCTTTTGTTCTACGACATAAATTCCCAACGATCAAATTCCGATCGGCCGCCCGCCGTTCTCACCCCTTTCTCTCTCTCTCTCTCTCTC
This sequence comes from Sycobia sp. Sy_11, assembly GCA_018907035.1. Taxonomy (NCBI): domain Eukaryota; kingdom Metazoa; phylum Arthropoda; class Insecta; order Hymenoptera; family Epichrysomallidae; genus Sycobia; species Sycobia sp. Sy_11. Next base: position 1,708,642 of record JACCIC010000077.1, read on the forward strand.
TCTCTCTCTCTCTCTCGCCCTAAGGCGGGGGTGTGTGTAGTGAGCGGCCGGCGGGGAAGGGGGCATCTAGAAAGGGAGAAAAATACCGAACGCATTTTCACCTCTCTGAAAAACTTTGGTTATTAAAGCGTAAAAGGAATGTTCGTGCCTGTATGTCCAACCCCACCTCCTCCCCCCGCCATCCACCCTCATCTCTCGAACTTGCGAAGCGACAGCAGCGCGCCCGTTTTACGCCAACAAGTATTCTATACATCTATATATATATAATATGAGACAAAACGGCCGGAGCACGCGGGTATAACACGCGCGGTATCGCAGCGAGGAATGGAAGGCACGAGACAGAGAGAGAGAGAGAGAGAGAGAGAGAGAGAGAGAATAGGAGAAAGGGCCACGGTGGCACGACGGCACCACGTCGGTCCGCCCGGCGCGCCGGAAGCACTTTGTCGGTACTATGTATATGTACATGTATATATACGAATGCGGAACGCCCGAAATTAAAATGCCGTTAGTGCCCCGGGCTCGCGGCGACGAATACTAACGAGGCGGCGGGAGCCGATGGCAAATACTATTTGCAAAATAAAGGCGCGGAATACCGCCCCCCCCCCACACCGCTTCAACCCACCGCACCCTGTCCCTGTCATATACGTCCGCCGAGGAAAGAGAGACACGGATAGAGAGAGGGAGAGAGAGAGAGAGAGGGTGGAGAGGTTCGAAGAGGATTGGGCCGAGGACTGATGAAAGTGGCGATAACGACGACCGATAAGGGGTCGCGCTCTTGCGGAAGCCGGAAGCATATATATATATATATATATATATATATATATATATATAGATAGTGCTAGGGTCCCCTTTTCAGTGGACGCACACGGCGAGTCCCGGCTCGACGTCCCTTTTTTCACTGCCCTCCTCCCCCTCCGCCACCGCCACCCATTCGCGCGCGCACACACACACACACACACACATTCCGTTTGCGTACAATATTATATATATATATATATATATATATATATATATATATATTCGTATATGTATGCATATACGCGCGCATACATTATCGCCCCAATTTTTTTGGCTCTCGTAGGCGGGGAGCGCGCATGTGTAATGCGTGCGGCAACGATGCGTCCCCACTACCTCGCCCCCGAGCGATTTAGCATATAATGCAAAATCGCACGGAGGGCGAGGGGGAGTTCGGAATTGGCGCGGAGCGATTGATGCGCTGTATATATATATATATATATATATATATATATATATATATATATAGGCGCCCGATTCGAATAAACGAATTACGTTGCTTGCCGGCGGCGCTTTATCATTTTGCCCCGTGAGCAACATTCGGTTCATTTCTATAAAGGAAATCGAGCAATGAGGAGATGGTTTTTCTCATTTTAAATTGCAGGTAAACACAAGGGTTCTTTTCACTATGTGGAAAAATACTTGCTTAAACGTAGCAGTTTCAAAAAGATAAAAAGGAAAATCTAACTTTTACATAACTGTTTCAATAACAACGGCACTGCGTATAAATCTATTTTTGATAATAATTGTTTTTTCAACTGGAAAAATGAAATATTCGTATAAAGAAAAGTCAAATTGAACAGTTGAAAATATGAATCTAGGCAGAAACGCGGCGAAAAAATTTTAATGACATATAATCATAAAAGATTCTTATATATCTAAATAAATAACATGGATACATAAGATTTTAAAAAATTATAATAATTTTAATTTGTACAATAAAATGTATAATAGTGAAACTCGCCAAGAATTTTGCAAATCACGGCTTAATAATAAATATAACATGTTAATAATAGTGCACTTAAAAAAGATAAACGGAAATGAAAAACTTAGTTATAATTTTATAAAAGTTCTTTAACAAATACAATATTTATTAAATCTTGATAAACAGAAATATTTCTATGTATGAGGAAAAACAACTTTGTTCAAATTATTAACTATTTATTTCATTTGATTTTGAATTGTTCTCTCACATTGTATTGACTCTCATTGTATTGACTCACACTGATCAGACATCTTAATTTTTAACGAATAATCGCTTCGAAGTGAGAAAATCGCGAACAATTTCAATATACGAACAATTTATAATTTGTAATAAAGATATCCTTTTTAAAACACGTTGGTATTATTTCATTCCTATCTTATTTTTGTCTTTCATAACTTTTTTAAAAACATGTAATATTTAATTGAAGATGATAAAAAAAATTTCCTGCGTACGGAAAAAAAAAATTTCTTCTAGCATAGATTTTGTTCACGCTCAGTCGGGTATTATATATGCGTGTATTACGACGGTAAAAGAAATGTTAGATTATATTGTTCAACGACCAGACAAGCCATTGATCACCGATGATGGCCTAGCCGCATGTGTGTGTGTGTGGTGTGTGTGTGTGTGTGTGTCGCGTTTGATCGTCGATCGACGTAACCTACTTTTTTTATCCAACGGTTGAATGCGAATAAAAACTTTGTAAGAGGAGAACTTTTGCGCTAACTATTATCGGTGCCGTTATTATTATTATTATTATTATGCGCTGACAGGGGATACTTCTGACGTTCTTATGTTTAAGACTTCATCCTGTTTAATTTCTTTTCTTTCTAAGATTGTTATCCGCCTATACGTATTCTATAGGCACTGTATATAGAATCTTTCATGATCCCAAAGTCATATTTGTGTATGAACAGTCAGGCGCTGTTATCTCTGAAGTGATTCGGCAATTCGTTAAGGTACAGTTCGTAATCAACTGTTTTATACATTAACAACCAATCCGGAGCTAATGTTATGATTGTTATGATTGTTGTCGTTATTATTCTTAATTACTATTATTTATTATTATTATTATTATTATTATTATTATTATTATTATTATTATTATTATATTTAGTACTGTTAAATTATAATCGAGTAGTAGAAAAAATTTACGCTGACTGTGCGAAAACCGACGATGACTCTATTCAATGAAGGAACAAAACAGCGTTTAAGAAGCGTGAAATCGTCGATGAAAAGAGTAATATAATTTTTTTTTTAAATAATTTACTTGTTAAGCGCTATATAAGACTATATGTAGAAAATGTAAAGAAAAAAAATTTTAAATCAGTTTAAATTAAATCGTAAATGCGCGCGCGCGTGTGTGTGTGTGTGTGTGTGTGTGTGTGTGTGTACCGGTAACGAGATTTTAGTTCATGCTGCATTGCAATGTCTTGAGTATACACTGAAATAATTAACGAACAGACTGTGAGCATTCTCTTTAGAGAGTATAAAAGTACAATCTAAGTGTAAGTAACTGATATTGCTATTACATAACCCACGCGTCTTTGTTTTCAAATATAACTATTAATTTAATACAAATTTTTTATTCATAATGATAACGTGCATATATTCATTAAAGTGGTAATATGAATCACGTTTTATGCATTCATTTCTATAAGCTGGAGCAAACCAAACAGTTCACTGCGGTCCGAATCCCTCGATAAATAAATGCGGGAAAATTTGCTGAAATCTATCGCCATATATCACGATATATAAGGAAAAGTTTCAGTGTACAGAGCAACATATATATCTATATACGCGTTCATTGGCATTATCGTTAAATGGATGTTGTACGATTGATATAACGGTTCCGCGAACACCAGCTTCGACGAAAACTCTCTGCAATTAATTTCAGAGCAACCCCACACCCCTCCCGACGTTTCGGGACAATTAATTGCGTACACTATCACTGAATGTATATATATATATAGATAGATAGATAGATAAATATATAGATATATATATAGCCGTGAATCCGAGGTTACGATATACATCGTCATTATAAACAAAAAATGGGAGAGAAAATTCTCCACCCCGCCACAACTAATGTAATATTGGGAACGATAACGTTAACGAAGGGGGAGCAGAAGAGGGACAGAAACAAGTTCGGACAACTCTTTGTGCGGTGCAAATTCCTGATATGCTTCCAACATTTTTGTACGCAGCCAAAGTGTAATTTATATATATATATATATATATATATATATATATATATATATATATATATAGCACTTATCCCGATCCTGTATATTATCTTAGGCGAGTATATTATCTAGGAAAAATATTATGCACGCAAAATTTCTCTATGTTTATTAGCGATTATTATCAAGTGTTAAAAAGTGAAGAGTTCGCGCGCCGCTTGTTTTCGAACGTATAAAGCAACCCATCCATTTTAAAATATACGGACAACACTGTAAATATTATCTTGCGCCGCCAAGAAAGAGAAGGGAGAAAGAAACAGAGAGGGTGAGAGAGAGAGAGAGAAAATCGAACTTAATTAAGCGGCTTTTATATATTATCGAGAAAAAATTGAATTATGCCGATTGCATTCCAAGATAAGCGCTGAGACAGAGGGGCAGAAGGGGGACGCAAGAGGCTGCGAGACGAAATTTAATACGCGAGAGGGAGACTTTGTACTTGGGAGAAGATAAGGCTCCCTGCTTCTCGCTCTCTCTCTCTCCCTCTCTGATGGTGCACGCTGCAGCAACGGAGAGGGAGTTCGGTCGTCCGAGAGAGGGAGATATTTAGAGCGCGATATATATATATATATATATATATATATATATATATATATATATATATAGCACATGCATTAATGAAACTCTCGGCGCGCGCGCTCCCAGTGTGGAAACGTTTTAATAAACAAAATAATTTAACTTAGTTCGTGTTTCTCTCTCTCTCTCTCTCTCTCTCTCTGTCGCTGAAATTGCAGCGGCTGAACAATGCGCGATTTTGGAATTTTAAACTTTTCACGCTGGTTGCGCAGCCGCGATGTGAGGAGAGTTTCCTGCTTTAAAGTAGGAGAGAGAAAGAGAGAGAGAGAGAGAGACTACATTCATTTTGAAATTTAACTTGTTACACTCAATTCTTTAAGCAAAAACATTTTTCGGACAAGCTCTTTTTGTCATACTTAAATTAAGAACTTTCGAATTTCTCAAATAGAAAAGCTACTCTCTTATCTTCCATCACGTCCGTTTCTTTACGTAGATATTCTACCCTCAATGCGTAAAAAATATTTTATTTTTACGCTTTTCAAATGGTATTAAAATTACGAAGTAATTTTTTTTCGCACAACTACAGTAGAAAGAGAATTAGAAGTGCGATACATAGCCTTTTAAGTGGCACTCAATTTGTTCGAAATATCTTTCCATTTCATTATGGAATGATAAATATATCAACGAGATAACTTAACTGTATGTACCCAGTTTCGTGTGAAAGTAGATTAAAACGCAAATAAATTAACAATTTGGCATATACGAAACCTATCATCCCAACACGATACGCAAATTGGAAATCGTACAGTCACTACGAAACAAAAGTACGTTTCATTTTGAAATTTAAAAATTTCTTCTCACCTGATAAAAATTATTGGAAAGACTTCCGTGCATGTTTAAAAGAACTCCGTGTAACGTTGCTCTTAATCGCGCCTAAGAATCGCTCACCGAGAAAATTGCTACACGAATAACATTTAGCGAGAGGAGTGGCGAAAATTCTTCGTGAGCCAGCTGCCCGTTCTTGTGCGAAACGGTGACATTCCCGATCGATGAGCCGAGAACAATTCGAGAATTAACGTGACGATTGTGGAAGCGGATGCAGAGGGGGGGGGGTCAAGGGATGAAGCGGGACACGGCTCTGTGGCTACTCGGTGTCCCGGAACTTTGCGCGAATCGCGACGAGGAGGCCCTTACCCCTCCCCATCACCTAGTTTCCGGCGAGGGCCTCGTTAAAGGAACCGTCGCAAAAGAAATTCGTCGCACGCACCCTGGCGAGGGCTCCCCTTACACCCCTGCGCGGTTTCCGGGTAGAGAGAGAGATAGACCAGCGAGAAGGGGACCGGGATAAAACGAAGAGTAAGAGAGAGAGAGAGAGAGAGAGAGCGAGAGAGCGAGTGAGGGGTTTGGACGGAAATTGGAAAATGAAAGAAAGAGGAAAATAGGTATATATCGTATATATATATATATACAGTAGTCCTTCTCAAGTCTCATCGGGATATATGAGATCTAGATAGAAAAAGAGATGTAAAGCGCCGTGTAAAGCGTGCTGGCTAATAATATCAGACCTTTTTTTCTGTAAAGCACGCTATCTCTCTCTCTCTCTCTCTCTCTCTCTCTTGCTGTCTCTTGCCCTCTCTCTTTATGCGTATGTGTGAAATTTTATATAGAATTTTATGTCCTTTCATGAGTTCGTCCTCCTTCTTTTCTTGCACTTACGCAACTATATATATATATATATATATATATATATATATATATATATATATATATATATACTGAAGGCGGGGCGAAAAGCGTATATATATAATAGGATACAGAGGTGTGATTCGACTACTGTGTGAATAGTTTCGCACGGGACTTTTTGAAAGAGAGACAGAGGCGAAGGAGCGAGAGAGTCGCATGACTCACCTAACAATGCGATATATAGTTTTTTCTTCTTCTTTGATCCCAACTCGGCCCAGGCCCCACGAACGAGCGCGTTACATTCGAGAACTGGAATTCGAGGCCTTTTTGCGCGCGTTTCGTTTTCGGGTCAAAGGGTGGGCGGGTCTTATGGGTGCGCGTTATAGGAGTAACGCGCGAGTACACGGGATCGCGTGCGCGCGCGCGCGCGCATACAAACGCTCGTAGGCACACACACACACACACACACACACACACATACGCGCGCGGCGACATTCGCGGAATGTACCTGTACACTTGCTTTATTTACGCGAAGGCCGCATCAGTGTGGCGTACGTGCGAGAGCTACAAACTTCACTGCGGCTGTTATTTAGTTTTATTCCATATAATTTGACTCGTAAGAGTTGGACAAAAATTAAAAAAAAAATAAATAAATAATATTACCAGTTCGCGAGCCATCATTTTGTATTATTCTCTGTCCTCTTGCACACTAGTTACCTTGTTGTGTATTTAAACTAAGTTTAGGTGAGAGAGAGAGAGAGAGAGAGAGAGAGAGAGAGAAAGAGATTCTCTAATAATTTCATGTAAAATTTTGAAAAAAATGTATGCGAAAGATAAAGAATATTTTTACAAACGGCAAATATTGCGCGACGAATAACTAGTCCATGGTAAATATTTTACGCGGAGCAAGAAAAGTTTTCTAATTGGTAAGCCAAAAGGTACACATACACACACACACACATAAGTGCGCTGATGGAGAGCGCGGAAAAAGTAGAAGAGCGGAAGAAAAGGAAAAGTTGCATTATTAAAACCGAGGCGGCCGCCTGTCGCCGCTGCTTCTGCTGTCCTGCCGCTGCAACGGCCGGAGCGTGTTTGACAAAATTAATAAGCTGCTCGCATCGGCGTGGCAAAAACTATGCTGTTGACAAGGAAAATAAACGGAAAAATCGCGCGGCTTTTATATATTAACGAGTTAACGGCAAAGGCCGCGGGGAGGGGCCGGGGACGAGTAAAGTTAGCCGCTGAAAAATATCCTCCGATGCTATATATATATAAAGACGCATAAGTTTCGCACGAATCCTCCCGGCTGAGAGAATCAAAGAGTAAAAACTGCGTTCGTGGAGGAGGATATAAATTTCCAGAGACAAAAGCAGTCTGCCGGAGTGAAAGTTAAAAAAGAGAGGATGTTGCGCTGACGAATAGAATAAGAGAAAAGAACGGAACATTTCCTCCATCCAAATTTATGGATCTACTTTTGAATTCAAGCATTATGATTTTTTGTTCTAATATTAATTAATGATCTACAATTTGCTTGCTTTCGCTTTGTTTGTTTGTTTTTTTTTTTTTTTTCATTATTACCATTGAAGATAATGCGAATTTAATCTTGGAATCGTTAAAGTGCGCGTCGTGAAAAAAAAACGCTGACGTACAGAACTTTATTCTCGTCACGGAATATTCGACCAAATTATGAAATAATAGCTTCTGTTTAAAATCTCTTTTCTAATTAGCAACGGAAGCCTCGACTTCCCCTCGATCTTCCCAAATATGTTTATCATTTGGTCATTAATTCCATCCTCCGCACTTTAATTATACAATGATACGAACGCTAAGAACCATCACCGCGCCATCCAGCTGAAAGTTCGATTATCATCAAATTTCCAGACAAGAATGAGAAATTGTCGCGTCAACACGCGCGTCTTCGATCCCTTTATCCTCTGTCTATCCCGTTCCTCCGAACGTACAGCCCGCGATTGTCGCATCGAACAAAAAAATTGTCCCGAACCGCGAAATCAAGGGGGTGGGGATTCGCCCATTAAAATCTATCCACTGATGCTCAAAAGCAATGTTCGCCAACACATTTTCTAATTATGGCAATTTTAATCTAAAACAGGATCTTGCGAGAAGGAAAGAAACTCTATGCTTTTTTTTTAACGCGTTTTAGTAAATTGTTCAACAGAATTGATTGTGCACGTCAGCATGATCAACTCGAAGTGTTAAAAGTAGCACGATTTTAGTCGATCTTTCGATCGACATTTGACCTAGCGTTAGGAGAATATGTAATTCTTTTACTCATTTCTATATTTACGACATCATTCGATAGTATACGCCAACTATCCGCTGAGATATAAAGATTTCATAGTACAATTGTTGACGGGTATGAATTCGAGGCAATGGTAATTGGTCTTGAAATTTGTTTCTGCGGATATAGTAAAGCAGAGCAAAACCGCTTAAAAATTCCTACCGAAGAACGTGTGATAGTTTTACAACTTCTTTTATAACGTAGCTCCGAAGGTCATATGATTCAGTCTGCTTTTTTTGAAAACAAGCATCATACACAAACGTTTAAATTGACCTGGTTCTAGAACAATATGTCGGTCCTTAATCGAAGGAAGTTCTTTAATGGCAATATGTTTAAGGATAATTTCAGATATATGATTTTATATACTACATGTTGTATATGAGGCAATGATACCCTCTCATTATGGAGTAATACGAAAGTATAATAGAAATCTTCGCGTATCGGAGGAAAGAAAAATCGTATAGTATCAAACGAAAATGGATTTTGAAGAGGAATAACAGTAGCATATGACGGCGGAAAGAAAAATGAATTTGAAAAAAATTGGCTATTCTCTTGGCGTATCTTCAAATCTTGGAAAATTTTACTATTAGCCCATTCAGGGTCGCATATTACAACATCCTGCGTGCAGATACTATACAATTAAATATGGGACAAAACAACCAACAATACAAACTTATGATCAATTTGTAAGAAAAAGATTCAAATTTTTCTCTTATCCAATACTCACTGCAGCGTGGTACAGAAAGCCATTGAGGATCAATCGCAAAGAGGGCCGCTCTCTCTCTCTCTCTCTCTCTCTCTCTCTCTCTCTATCTCTCTCTAGCTCCAGATATATATATCAATCTCATCCACCGCCGATATTACGCAAGCGTCAAAAATCGATAAATGTATTAGAAATCCCAAGAGCGCGCGCGGACTGCCCGTCTCTCTCACCCCACCCTTTCGATCGGTGCAACTTCCACCTTCTGCCGCGCCGCGCGCACTAATCGAATTACACCGGCATTCCATAATTTACCGAACGATCTCTCCTCTCCCCACCCCCACCTATAGCAAGGAGGAAAGCATGGAGTCGTGAGGAGAGCGGGGGGGGGGGGGTTCTCGAGAGAAGCCTTTGGCTCAAAGTCCCTCGTGGCGTTGGGGTGGCGGATCTTGTCTCTCGCCCTTCCACACCCCTGGCCCCCTAAATCCTCTTATCTCTCTCCTTGCCTCTATCTCTCTCTGTCTCTTGCTATCTCTCTCTCTCTCTCTCTCTCTCTCTCTCTCTCTCTCTCTCTCTCTCCCGATGCAGCGCCGTTAGCGCATATATAGATTGGTCCGCCGTGAAACTTCTGTACTTGCACGTGCGCTCACCGCTGACACTTGGTTCTGCGTATATAGATATATATATAAGCACGCGCGGTTCGGTCTTGTCCACCGCGCGCGACGACGAGAGACGCAGAGTAGAACTGCACGCAGCCCGGCTCTCAACCTACTTTCCGCTTCTATCGTCCCTTATGCTCTGCTCGAGGCGCCCCGTCCCTAACCCCGCGCCCCGTCCCGCCGTCTATCACGCCCTTTGCCCGTATCTAATTGATTAACGTTTCGATCGAGCGCGCGGTTTAAGCGATCGCCCTCGATTGCCCCGAATGGCCCGGCGGCTCGGAGTAACCGAGGGAGGGGAGGGGGTCATTGTTATTGGGCGCTTCGGCGCGCTGAAAACCGGGTCATTCGCGTGTCTCGGGATCGCTGCTCGCCTTCCCTTCCTCGTTCCGTCCCTCTGCGACGTCTTTCACGAAGAAGACGAAGGAGGACAGTTTCGCGGATCGCGCAGCCGCGGTCTGTGCGAGCGGTCGATCAACGCGTAGATATTTTATGTCGCTGTTTGTGCGTGCGTTTGTGCGTGCGTGCGTGCGCGCGTGAGTATATGCGTGTGTTTGTGTGCCGGCCGGGAACACGAAAAACTGGCTTTTTTGCTCCTGCTGCAGTTCGAGTTCCGCGAGAGTTGCCTGCAAATGGACGAAGCACGGTTTACTCAACGGAACGGGGAAATGCGAATTTGTTTAAAATAAATTTCAATGTAACTACAATAATTGATGCAGAATCGTATATATGATTTAATGAGTAAATATTAATTTTTTGTTCGTTTACAAGAGAATAATTATTGAAAGGCAGAGCATGTGTATATATTATACGCGTAAACATTTCAAACAGATCATTTTAATTAATAGCGACTATGGATACTTGCTTTTGCCGAAGCTAAAAATATTTTCATTGTTTTAAAATCATATTACACCTTTTTGCTCTTAAAAAATTATAACGATGTTTGCATCACATCATACATTTTAGAATTGTATAAAATAATGATTGTAAGAATTAATTAATATTAATATAGATTGTACACCGCTCGTTGAATGCCGCTCGTTCTGCCTGGAGAATGTTCCTTTATTTCAAAATTGATTCATTAAAACGCACTTAACATACTACAGATGTAGAATGTAATTAAATTTGATTTTTTATGATTTTATATATATATATATATATATATATATATATATATATATATATATACCGCTGGTGAACAGCCGAAATGAGTAATTAAAAGTAGGTTTCATTTGATGTGGTCGGTAGGTTAAATTGGGTTTTTTCTTTTACAATAATTTTAATCATATTCATGAAAGATAAATCAATAATCTCAGTGGCTCAATTGGAAAAAGCAATTAGAATAAAAGTAAATTCGCCAAAGTTTTAAAAAGTATTTATCGATGTAAAGAATTATGACGGCTCTTTGCAAGTGTAATTGTATAATGCGATAATAGAATATAGCTGTTTCTGTCCATTATTTTTTACATCCTTTAATTTTCATACCGTTAGATTGAATTACTTTTGAATCGACCCTTTTTCATCATTAAAGGAAATTATGATCGATTCGATGTAACGATACGCAACAAATAAAAATGCGTCGAAGCCGACGTTTAATGATATTCAAGGCGTCCTAGAAAATTGATCACGAGCAATTTTTCAATACAGTCGCCGATTTAACTTTAATATTAAAATTTTTTTACATTCGCATTTTCCTAATTTGGTCGTTACGATTCCTATCCGTCGAGTAAAAAGTCCAATAAATAACTGTTTGATATGAAATTAAATTTCCAACTCCTTGCAATAAACTTCTCAAGGCGATCTTATATAATTGAGTTAGTTCCGCCCAAGTTATTTTGCCAAAGTAAAGGGAATTCATGTTTATTTATACAACTTCCTTGAAATAATTCCTGAGAATAATTCAATAATTCTTTTCCCTCTGCCTATCTCCGTCTCTCATACACACACACACACACATACAGACGCACAAACATACACTCACTCTTTCCATCAAACGGTAATTCGACGTAAAATTTTAAGTGAGCGCGAAAATCCGATTTTCTCCTCGAATTAAATTGTCAAAATTGCAAGGCGAGAAGCTCGGAATGAAATTCGCGAAGAGGAAGACCCAGCAGCGCTCCGTGACGTCTCGCTGCATCAAATTGCTTCATTGAATGAGGAGAGAGATCGAGAGATCGAGAGAGAGAGAGAGAGAGGAGAGAGAGAGAGAGAGAGAGAGAGAGAGAGAGAGAGAGCGAGCGAGCGAGAGGGAAAAAAGCCGGCTGCTCCCGGTAATTGGGTATCTTGTGTTACAACTGCGCGATCAAAGCGATGGGAAGAGGAAAAAAAAAAATTTCCCCCGTTTCAGGTTGTTGTTGCTGGTTTTTTTTTTGTGCGCCTAATTAACGCATGCCGTAAAGCGTGGGGACAGGTGAAAATAAAAATTTAACAAGCTTAAAAATAATGAAATTTTAATATGAAAATCTTTGTAAATTGAATGATTAACGCGGTCGCGAGGAGGGCGTCGGGGGCGCACGCGCGCAAATACACGCACGGAGAATATAATTACCGGGTTAAATTCGTTGCTGAGGGAGAGAGAATACGCCATGCTAGCTTCGCTCTCTCTCTCTCTCTCTCTCTCTCTCTCTCTCTCTCTCTCCCTCCCTCTCACGCGCGGGCTTGCTTATTACGCACGCGCGAATAATAATTTTTATTTGCAATAACCGTGCAGTAATCCCCTTGTTTCGTTTAATATCTCTCCACACCCCGGCTCCCGCCTCCACCCCCTCCCCCAGCCCACCCTCGTGTTTTCTCGTTTGTGCCGAACGAGGAGGCGGACTAGGGCGCGCGGCAATTAATCTGGGCGAAGAGTAAAAAAGGAAACAAATGTAGATTAAATTTTTTTTTCCATGTTCTCGTTGTTTTAGCGCGCTTGTAATAATAAACTAGGGGTGGGGGGATTTTAGTATGTAAAAATGACTTTTTCCATAAATGCCTGGAAGCTTTGCCTAGAGATCGAATGGAGGAGACACGCGCGAAAACGAGAGTTTCCAAAATCTAGAAATTAAGGAAACTTGTGTGATTAATACGAGCAACGAGTATATCGCGGAATTAAAATTGTTATTTTAATTGAAAGAATACGTGCACGATGGTAACGTTCAGTTTCCAATCACCAGTCGACGTCTCGCGTTTGCCAATTCCTGGACCATAGCTATAGACATTCTTACAGATTATTGAACGTATGTTGGAATTTTTGTACAGAACAATAGTAGTGTGCTCGAGCAGAATAGCTTTATATTGGGGCCAACTGCACGATCTAGCGGACGGGCTATGCAACGTCCGTTACGTCCTTCGTTCAATAAATAATTTATAACTGCCTGCGCCACCTTTCTCTCCTGCACGCGAGCCGTGAAGGGAATCCTTCAAGGGCTATAAAGCAATAACGAGTCTATTCTGGGCTACCGAGCTGTCCAGAGCGAGGTGGTATCGGGAGGGAGAGGCGGTATCAAAAAAGGGAGAATTCCACGAGGATGAGCACCCACCGTCCTCTCTCTCTCTCTCTCTCTCTCTCTCTCTCCTCATTCAATGAATTTTTCTCTCACGGCCCCGTGCCCGCGCGCTTTTTACATATTCAGCGTGCAAACGCGGACATAAGTCACACCGTGGGCGGGGGGCGGGAGGCGAGAGAAGGTGGTTGGGCGCGTCCTCTGCCTACGAAAACGTGGTGCGCGCAGTGCCCGACGTGCCCGGACTCCCTGAACTATAGACATATATATATATATATATATATATATATATATATACAAGAGAACTGAAGAGGGAAAAATGCGCCGGAGAGGAAAACACGCGCACGCGGATAGCACGCACAATACGCGTAACTGTAGAGAGAATGAGAAACAGAGAGAGAGAGAGAGAGAGAGAGAGAGAGAGAGAGAGAGAGAGAGAGAGAGAGAGCGAGAGAGCGAGAGAGCGAGAGAGAGAGCAGAGAGAGAGCAGAGTGATCTGTTGTTCTTACAAATGCAAAGGGGAGCGAAAAAGAGAGACAGCGCCAGGCCAAAGTGTCCGATTTGTTGCATAATCGATGAGTGGAGAATGGGGAAATATCTTGTTAACGATAATGTATACGCGAGAATGGGCGACTGTGATTATGGCCGTTAAGAGTCAAGACGCCTCCAAGAGGGAAGAAGCTCAGACTGCTTGAAATGTCTTCTTTTCGTGGCTTTTAAGTAAGCGCGAGCGTGTCGCTATTTATTATTATTCGCCCATTTCACGTATAGTCCCGTTTTCCTTCTGTTTAAAACTGCTCTCTACTACTTCAACCCACATCCTAGAAAACAACTCATATTTATAATGAAGAGAAAAAATACATATTTTCAAATCTTTAATATAGCAATATTACGAATGTGATCCTAAAATTTATTACATACATGACGCGAATATTTGACAAAGTTCGTTTCGAACTATTTTAGATTTACGTAGGCAAAAGAAAAAAAGCACAAAAAATGCTAACCTCGGATTTTCTTGCGGTTTTTACTGTAAAAAAAATTCATTGGAATAAATTCACATTAACAACGGGGCATAATTCTGAGTACCTCGATATAAATAAGATTCCTTATTGAAATTGCAATATGTCATGTTCGTAAATATAATATATGCAAAATGTAATTGTCAATGGGCATACGAGCATCTTAAAAGCTCGCCCACAATGAATTCATACGTAATTCAGGTATCTTTTTCATGCCAATGAACTCGCGATGATCTTATCAATTCTCTACTTTTTCAGAGACCATTTAGAGAATCGGTATAAGACGGAGAATGACACGTGCAGCTTATAATATCGCGGCCGTTCATGTACGCTATTTCACGAAACTATTATTCGAGTATATGTGTGTGTGTGTGTGTGTTGTGTGTGTGTGTGTTGTAAATTAGCGGATATGTATGCATGTATATGTATATATAATTATCTGTGCGAGAGGCCAGGCAACAGTAATATGCGCACCGGCAGGTCCTATATTATAAACGGGAGACGACAGAGGCAGTGGCGAGAATGCAAAAAGTATATTAAAAAAAAAAGAAAAGAAAAGAAGAGAAAAAGGAAAGAAAAAAGAATAACCATGCCGAGAGATATAGAGAGAGAGAGAGAAAGAGAGAGAGAGAGACTGGCATCCCTGCTATTTTTGACCTCGCGAGGCGGCGAACGCATACGCGGGATCGAGCGCGTCACCTTGCCCGTCTTTTCCCTTCTCTCTCTCTCTCTCTCTCCTCTCTCTCTCTCTCTCTCCTAGTTTTCCTTTTAGCCCTTTAATTTCAGCTGTGCGCAATACCCGCGTATACGTGCGTGCGCGGAGGGTGGTAAGGGGGAGGATACGGGGTAGCGAAATGAAACGTGCAACGGTTGGCGTACAAATTTATATCTGGTCGACCGCGAGGGCGCCCGTCCGCACGTGTATGTAATATATATATATATATATATATATATATATATATATATATATATATATGTACACATATATATGCGCGATTTGCTGGCGAAGGGCGAGAGAAGGGCGACGAGACGCGACACGCGTTTACGTATATTACGAACAGAGCTACATCGGGGTCCAGGGGCGGTCGTGTTCTTATTTCATATGGATGCGGTGTAGAAATGTGTGCAGATTCTAAATTTAGCAGCAAAGATTGTCTTTTTTTAATGACAATAATTCACGTATGAACATTCATTATTCTCCTACAGAGCTTCAAATTGTATAAGAAGATATATAAAGACTACTCTTTTGGAAGAAGAAGTTCTAAATAAACAATTTATATTTTTTTACGCAAAGCTAAAAATTAATTGAGTGCTCATAGTTTTTAACGTAGCTGCATATTTTATATACTGATTTTGGGTAAAAATCTAGCGGCAAAATTAAAACGCTTCGTACAGAAATGGAATACACGTTAAACGCATCACGCAGTTTCATACATTTTAGTCTCTTATATGGTTGATTATTTCAGTTATTACTATTACACAACATGAAATTTGTAATTTATTTATCACAGAAACGTCCTTATTTCTATAAGCTTTAATTCGATTTGAAGAAAAAAATTCAAGGCTTACGAATCAATCAGATTTTTCATTTATTTTAATTTATTTGAATTCTCATCATAAATAAAAGAAAATAAAGGGAAGGAAATGATATTAAAGAGCAAAATAAAATTTTATCATTGCGCACGGCCTTACGTTATAAAATATCATAAAGAAAATCTGTAAATTAATGCTTTATACGTTATAAAACGTTAAATTTATATTCCTTTTGGAAAAGTTATCGCCTCGTAAAATTAACTCGGCGCAATATGGCGAATTTTTGATCGCAAAATAAATTCCAGGTATATATATATATATATATATATATATATATATATATATATGTATATATATATAAGCCTATATTCATGCATTTAGAAAAGGTGGGCAGTTACCACGGAAATAACGGTTATTTATAAAAGACACCCCCCATCCTGTCCCACCGTTCATCGAGCAAACGCGCGCGCTCACACACACACACGCGCGCGCGCATACGCACGCATTGTATAGCATATGAATAAATTAGTCGACAATTAGGCTCTCTGTACGTTGTATGGTACTAAAAGTACATTGTATGGCACTTCTTAAGGACGGAATTATCTTATACCGGCACTCTTGGCATCGCGAAATATTATGCTCGAGCATGAAAAAAAGAGCAACAGAAACGCATTGCAAATTCAAAAATGATAAAATTTTTAACGCTTGTCCGAAAATTTTTCGCACGTGAAAGCCCATAAAGAACGCGTCTTAGGCGCCCGAATAAGGATTAACTTGAATTATGTAATTGTAACACTTTGATGAAATTCCAAATATCTAATAATTTAATGGGGGGGAATGGCATCTCATAACTATTTATATTAAAAATCGTATTTTCGTTAAATCGGATACATATAACTATCTAACATATACAATTCTACAAATAATGAAATACGTATCTCCCATAGATTTCAATATTACATTGATATTATTTTATAATATACATTAGTGCGTGAATTTTTCAAGTTAATGCTTATTGAAATAATACTTTATTGTCAAAGTGGCATAGTTAAGTTGCTGCGTATAAAAAATTCAAACTATAAGAAAATATTTCTCGATATCAATACTACGCGAAGCTATGCAATTTTAACAATGTATAAAGAAATTTCGTGTATAAAAAGTCTAATGCGAATAACGGAACTTTATACAAAACGAGCGTCCGTGCAACCTTTGGAAGTGAGGAAAGGCAGTTCCACTTTTAAACGCAATCTCATTACAGAGAAGCGTAATATCAGCGAGCAATCGCGCGCGTCAAAACGGCGCAACTTTACTGCGGATCTGTGGAAGAGGGGGGGGGGGGAAGCGCGTTATTCCACGCCGCGCACGCTAACCCGCCAAATATATTGGAGTATATAGTTTTTGTCGGGCGACTGATTATGGTACATCACGAAGAAAGGCCGGAAGAGGAAGTGCAGCGCAAGCGCGCCAAGTTTCTCTCCCCTTTTGGCGGCAGACGCTGCGCGCGCGCCGTGACGGAGTCAAGATAGCTTGTCTGGTGTAATATATATATATATATATATATATATATATATATATATATATAGACATCCTCATCTCTCCTCGCCCTTTCACTCTCATTTCTTGCTATTCCTGCTGGGAAGGGCTTATGAGAGTCTAGCCGGAGCGACGGGTGCGGCGAAGCGTGGAGCCCACCTCGCTCGGGCTCGAATTTTGATAAAGCACGCGGGGGCATCGAGGGAGAGAGAAAGAGCGATAGGGAGAGAAAGAGAAAAAGAGAGAGGGAGAGAGACGTGAATTCTCTTCGGCTTTGACTTTATTTGCACTCCGGTAGATTAAAGTTTAATGCGCGAGTCCGCCCTCCCCCTCCATCTCCGGAGCGTAGCGTTTTATTATTGCGCCATCAGATTCTTTTTGCTCCAGGAATAGAATTTCTTATGGATGAAGCAAAATGTTTCATAATTATATGAGAACGGTTTGTATATATACAATGTTCCCGTGTGCTGAGTATATGAAAGATGGTCGAATTTTGAAACAACGATTACTATCCAAGTCTAAATCAGTGAAAACTACTGAAATGCAGTAAAACTTAATCACGAATCGAATTTCAAGTTTACATCTTACATATGAAGTAACTGATCTATGATTAAATCTTCCCTTGTTTCTAATAGTTTACACTTATTAGCACTTGAAAAGTAAATAATTGAAATATGTTAGTATGTAAATTTAGAATGAAATAATGGATAAATTAAGTGTACTATAAAACTTGGATAGTTTCGCAATTTTAGAGTTTTTATTCTCAAACAATCATTTTGATGGTCGGATCTCTTTCAAAGAGAATATTTTATGGATCTAAAATTCTACATATATTTTATATCTAAAATTGTGATACGCCATGAAAAGTCATTTAATTAATTTTGATATCATCGTACTTAATCATGTTTCAGAAAGTGTTCAGAGATATTTCAATCAATTCTACATTTATATTTAGGATATGTGTGTAATGCAGAAATTATATCGTACCCGAAACAATAAATTAGCAAACTCTTATCGTGCATATTACTTCAAATCGATTTCAGCTTGGAAGGCACTCTTGAAATTTTGAAAAATGTCAACTGTATTAGGTAGACGAAGGATCGTGTAGGCAATGTTTCTGTTATTCCAAGTTATCGCTGGCCAAAAGAATATAGCCAGGCCATTAGACCAGAATGCCATTCACAAATCTAATCCTTCAAATCCATCACAAAAAAATTCGGCTAATGCCAGAAATCCCACAGATCCTATTTCTTTTTTCCAACCTTCACGACGTTGACCTATCCAAACAACGCTAAGAAGCTATATAAAAATTTCTGTAGGAATTATCGAGATGGATTAAGATCTGTCCAGATTTGCTGGAATGTATAAGCCTCCAGATTATGATTCAGTAGCTTCGTATATTTTTTAAAAGAAATGAAATATGGCTTTGCTTTACTTTTTTAATGACACATGCGCATAATTGACAGTATTGCGGATCCCATACGCGTAGCTTTCGAGCTCTGAGATAGTGAACGTCCCCTTGCATTACATCGTGATCTGAATATATGTATTAAATCTAATCTAGGGTTGGCAGATTTTTCATTTTCAAATAACTCGAACAATTAGTCGACCTATTCGATTTGATGGGTCTAATCAGATATTTAAAAGAATCTGTATGCATTATAGTACAGCTATATAAATTATTTGAACTGGAAACATTTTGATGTTCGGATAGCTCGAGCTGCTCGCGTGCACGTCGTAATGCTAAAGCACATTAAAGTGTCAGCCCTAATTAAATTCCCACGTGCTTGTGCAATGAAAGCATTCCGCAGCCTACACCTATCGCTCTTCCTGTTGTCACGGAATTAAAATCTCTTGCATTATTTTGCCAAAACTCCTCTTTGCCTATCCGAGCGCATAATTTCAAGTCCAAGAGAAAAATAGATCTACGATATTACAATTCAATTCCACATACAGGGAGAACATTGTCTAGAGGAACAACTCCCACGAAGCTGGAATTAATGACAGTTAAATTACGACTCGTACAAAGCGGTTAATTAAATTTAATTACCGCTGGCCTTCTAGATTGCGGATGTATACATAGCATCTGTAGGCGATGTAGGCGTTTTGTAGAGACGCCGAGAGAGACGGTTAGAATCGGGGTAGAGAGGGAAAGAGCAGTATATAGGATCTGGAATATATCGATGTCGAATGGGCATGGCGTTGCGAAATAAACAACGGCTACGTGCGCGTACACAAGGAACGATAACGAACGAATCCGAAGGAAGGAAAATGTAGCGATCGAAACCAGTGCCCCCACACTACCGTATATGCATCAAATACTAAAATTCGATATATGGTTATTGCCGTCGCGCTTCTGACACTATTCCGTTGTTCTATACTTTATAGCACTATAATATACACTTCCAGCCGTCGATATCCCGGTTGATTGATTAAGCTGCACTTGTCAGGGTCTCATTTTCCCCGGTAATCGATGTTTTCTACGGGTATTGTGGCGCAGTTAGAACTCGATGCGTTGATTGCATGAGGAAGCGATAATTGCGTTAATTGGAACGGCCGCGCGTGATTGGGAAGCTCTCGCTCGTGGCTGAATATAGATTTGCATTTTTCAGTAGGTTCCGATACCTAACTTTTAGACAGACCTTCCATATTTGCCAACGGAATGATCGAGCGATTAGTGTTTACAGGTATTAAATAAGAATGTAGACATTTGATTCTGTTCGACTATAATATACTAATTACTGGGACGTTTGAAATAATAAAGCTTCAAAATTTTAATGTTCAATAAATTGAAATTTTAATGTATATATAATAAGAAAATAACAGAAAAATAACAATCACCTCAGTACAGATGAGAATCGAATAATGCCTTCTGCGCTCAAACAGCGCCCTTTATAGACTCTTCTTATCGCGGGTCAAATTTCGGGCGATATGCCCCATTCGTTGATCACAGCCTAAACACTTCGCGCAGCCAGACGGTCAGAGAACCCGAGGTGGTAATCTGACACTGTCATACTTCTTTCAAAATTCTCGAGATTTTCTTATAGCTAAAATACAGTCACCTTATTTGTGAGTCTGTAGGATAGCTATTGTAAATAAAATTTCCGAATTTTCCGTCATAGCACGGATCAATTGCTTTTATGGAAGCATAACCAGTCAAACCTCTTTCGTAAAATCTCAAGATTTTCCTCCGGCCAATATTTGATTACCTTAGTTGTAAATCATATAAAGGCCAGTTTTCAGGAAAATCTTCGATTTTACCCGTCATTAGTTGTATACAATTTGGTGGCCTTTAACGAAGGTTTGCTCGTCATCCCGACTTCAATAATTAATTAATTTCATTTCGAATCCAATTAAATTAATTCATTGAGTCCAATTCAAATTTTCAAATTATAGCTTATAAAATAAGATTTCAAATCGCCAACCGATGATTTCGTTAAGCATTATTCAATATCTCGTATATACTTACATCATTTACAAACAGTTTTTAGAATTCGTGCGGCGCCGTTTTGTCCGAGGAGATCGCATAACATTTCTTACTCATATATTCTCCCGTGAATATAATATTATATCAATCTTTTATTTACATTATTTCCAATCTTAAAACTAAACATTTCTCGAAATATAACTTATAACTATATTTAGTTACAAAAGAAATACTAAACCTATATATATATATATATATATATATATATATATATATATATATATATATAATAACAACGCGATATTATAAACATTTCTTAAAAACTATTACGCATTATTTATATATAACAGATTAAATAATTCCAAAATCAAAATCATAAATTAATTTTAGCTTTATACTTCTACTATCTTAAACTATAAACATATAAGCCTATCAGCTATAAAGAAATATCCTATTTTAAATTTGAATTCAAGCAATATTAAAACATTTTACGTGGAACTAATTATAATAATAGCTACAATGGAATTGATTAATAAAAACTTTATTCTAGAAATTATAAACGCTGAAGACTTAATACTAATTTTTACATTTAGTTTCGATTCTGTTCGTAACATCGACCATTCGAGATTCGAATAGCTGAAAGCTTTCGAGATTTTGAACACATCCGAAAGCTCGATCCTCTCAACTTCTGGAATCGAACATTTGATATAATTTTATACGTACATGTGTACTGAAGATGTTTATTGAAGATTGGATCGTGCAATGCTCACATTTCTGTCATATTCGGAGTAACTTATTAGCATTAAGTAACTTATTTACCTTAATTGTCTTATCATTTTTGGAAATATAGGTTATGTGTATATCACTCTAAAGTATAAAGAAAAGAATTACATTAAAATCCTATACGAAATTATATAAGAATCGATTATTTATAACTTCGAACATTCAGCGGCTTGAATTATTGAAATCTGTGATGCAAATCGAGTTAAAGCTTGGATGTTCGAATAGTTTAAAGTTTCTATAGTAGGTTTGGAACTTTTTATTGTTCAAATGCATGAACATGTGTAGTGTTGGAACTCCACGAATCGTACGAAAAGCTCGAACTGCTCGAGCATTTCAAGCGTTTAAACTAAATAAACCGTTCGAACGATGTGTACGTGAAACAGGTATTTCAAATAATTAGTACTGGGAATTTTTATCGGAAATTTTCGATGCTTTCGCCGTTTGAACAGTTCGAACAGCTTAAAAATTTGAATTATTCGAATAGCTGGAATAAATTTGCTAATTGTTTGAACATCATTAGATGTCACTTTTGCTCTTATCCCTTTGTAATTCGAACACTCGAAAGTTTCTTAAATTTTGAGAGATTCTAACTATACATCTACGAATAGTTCAAACATTCAGATGAGACTGGAATAAATGGGAGAGTCGGATAGACATCCGTACGAACATATAAACATATTAAATTAGTATATAAAACATAGAAGAAACCTTCACAATTTTAAATTGAGCTTTATGTACATTAAATAAAAAGACAGACAGTATGCTTTAATTATAAAATCAAAATTCATGTTAAAAGTTAGAAATATAGTAGCTTACGTGCTTTACAAGGCTTCTTTTATTTCTTCAAAAAGAAAAAAAAACTTGCCGCCGCCTACGCTTTCACAATCAGGGTCGAGGCACACTTGTTTTTACTACAATGGTACTACTGTTCTCTTTGCCTTTTATCCTACAATTTCCCAGATTTACAGACGACTTCTAGATTAACTTAATTTTTAAACTCGTACATTAAAATACTTCCTTCTTCATACATTTTGAGCATTTAACATTTTCAGTAAATATATTTATAAACAAGCAAATTATATTTTAATGCATACTATAAAGTATCACTAGCATCTATATTAAAACGTTTTTCGATAATTATTGGAACTTATTAAATCTCAAACTTTACTATTATTCTATAATGATCTGTAATATTAAAATATTATTGCAAATAATGCATGGATAATAAGCAATTCTCTTTGTAATGACATAATTTACAGGTAACCGTATAATCCCTTCCATCATTGTTACAATGTTTATTAATACTGAAATTACAGTCATAGAAAATTATACAAACTTTTTCTCTCCCTATCCGACCTTTTGTCTGTGAACAGCGAAATTAACTCGAATTTCGAACAGCTGCACACGGAGCGCGCCCCCTTTTAGCCCATTTTATTAATTTACTTCTTTCTTGTTTGTCGCGGCGAGAAAGAGCCGCGTCGGAAAATTTTAATTAACCTAAGTAACTTTTGGGCGGAAAAGTAAAAAAGCCCGCGCTTGACGCGCGCGCGCGCGTTGCATCACACGCCCACGCGCAAACAAATGCCCTCTGTTTCATTTCTTTTGCGGCACTCTCTTGCCGCGCTATTTTTCACAAAGACATTAAGTTCGCGTCGTCGCCCGCTCTGCCCCAATATACGTTAGGAACAAAAATTAAAATTAACGCCGCCGTGTATGTGCGCGCGCGCGCGCGAGCGCGTGTTTTTATCTATGGTCGCGCGTATATATGTGTGCGCGGAAAACCGCGAGAGCGGCAAAACAGACCCTCGCACAGCGCGCGGGATGAGAAACGAGCCCCAGGGTGCAGCGTGATCGCTCATCGGTGCGGCGCGATCTCTACAGCGGGAAAAATTTCGCGGCGGGGAAAAATCGCGAGCGCCGGGTGGGTCGTTACGTCACGCGACGCCTGGGACAGGGGGGAGGGGATGAAAAGTGCTCGGAAATTTTTTCCGCTCCCGCAGCGACTTCCGTATGAAAGAGAGGTCGTCAATTTTTATGCAGACCAATGCGGCATTCACTTTTTGCTGTTTCATATGTGTGTATATATATGGATACTGCGCAAAACAATCCACTGGAGTTTTATACTGTTGTTGTTCGTCGCTTGATTCTTTCGCCGTGCCGCTATCTGTAGAGTTTGTTGTTTGCTTTACAGGATGCAATAATGTATCGTGTAATATTCACAAATTCTCCAGCGAGGCTGTGAATATTTTTATACTGAAATAACACGATAGTAAACATATACCAGTATTGGTACATTGAATATTCACATTTTTATATATATACACGTTGATTTATTCCTGTTATTATTAATTCTATACGGATCTTCGTATATTTACTTCCAATCTCGTAATAACTTATAAGCTGGCATAATAACAAGAATTGCAGTTAAAAACCAGATTATACTTATCTAAAGGATATCGATGCACTGAACATGAATTTGAACTAAGAATTGATCTATTATTTTAGATTTTCGAGATTCTAATCTCAATGCGCAAAAATACGTTTTTTATTATAATTGAGGATACACAGTCTCGTAATTAATTTTAAACCGTTTTAATCTCGAAATAGTAACTTTAGTATGCTATTTTGAATTCTTAGTGTAAGTTTATATAGTTGAAACTAATGTAAAAGTTCATTTTTAGCTTGGAAGTCTTTCCTCCATCGTTTCGCTTAAGAGCAAACTGAACTCAAATTGACTTTATGGATAATTGAGCGTAAATATCAGCTTCATTGAAATGTACTATCTTTTACAAAAATAAACTACAAGCAGATATTTAAAATAAATCTCTTTTATGAAGTTTGCTTAAATATATTGTTCTTTTCGTTGAGATTTTGAGCTGCAGATAAATTCGAGAGTAAATTTACAACTATGCAAATGTCAAAATACCGTATATCAACGAGAATAAAAAATATTTAAACAAAAATAATATTTAATATTTAAACAAAAAAATGGAATTTCAAAGGTATGTGCAAAAAAAATTTTTTTATATTACATAACCTCAATTATAATTTAAGACTACGTTTTCTGTAATTATAAGATATGATACAAAGAAAATGTGACCTAATATACCAATTTTTAATCCAGCTCTGTGCTCAAAGATCAAAAATCTTTGTAAAAGTATTCTAGTTTCTAGGTATCAGGATTAGTCAAATTCTGTTGGATATGTAATACAGAGTAGTTGGAGGTGGCGCCTACGATGATACGTGTAATATCGAGATCAAATTATATTACAAAAAACTGTTTAAAATACAAAAAAAAATTGTAGTAATAAATAAGGATTGTTCGACCGACGCGAGTGCAGAAATTAAGCAAGAAAAAATATTAACGGCTTCGAGATAAATTGTTGACCAAGAATAAGCAAATAAGGATGAGGGCTTATAGGCATGCGTACAGCCTGAAAAATCCGCCATGAGTTGTGTATAATGAAGACGTTTCAAGAATGCCTCAAATTAGAAGCGAAAGGATGAATTTTCGGGTACGAACTGAAGTGTACTCGTGAAAAGGCAAAGTTGGCTTCGGAGTCGTTAGTAGCGCATCAGCGCCGGCCTGCGCGCCCCGTCAAACGGTTCATTATATGTACGTCCCGAGCTGGAGGAGTGGGAGGAAAAGAAATGCAGGTGAGGGGATAAGAATAGAGGAAGTGGGCGCAGCAGAGGAGACGTGGCGAGATCGAGGAACGAAAGTTCAAGGGAGCGTGGATGAGCGCATTGTCGGGACTTCGGACACGGAATTCGAATGATCGCATTATTGTAGAAGGTATCGTTATTAAGCGATTATGCAAATCGAGTCGTAAAGTTCAGTTTTTTTTTTTTTTTTTTTTTTTAAAGTTCCCGCTATAATTTGAAAGTTAGTGAGAAAAAAATCATTAACTTTTAATGTAAGCACGTAAATTCGATAAAACTGCACGGTAAGTATGCGAACGTCAAAGTATTATACTTTTGTACTTTTTCATCGACTCGTTACACGTGTAACTACCATGTACTAAAAAAAAACTATATTTTACTGAAACTTTTCTTATTTATCTTTTAATTGAATTTAATAATTAAATGAAAGATACTCGAAGTTTTTATTTTCTATAGATCCTTTCTGATAGCTGAAATTCTGGGAAAAAAAAACAGTGTACAACCAGTCCTAAACGCAATTACCAATTAATGCTTTTCTTCACATGACTTGCGAATCGATAATTTTTTACTTAAAAGCGATAAGCTATCGAAGCCCACGTAATAATTTTATAAGATCGAAATTTATAAAAGAATTCAAGCGATGGGTATAATTTTACATTATCCATTTAACCCTGAATTTAGAAAGAGAAGTGATTCTGGAATTCGTGAAAGAATGCTATTGTTATACAACTATTCAATTGTTTAAAAATCAATTTTAATTTATTAAAATAGTCATAAAGTTCCTTGAAGTCATAACGCATCAGTAGTCTCGGTGAAGTATCTTTCAAATCTATTTGAACCGTGATTTCAGCAAAAGAGAAAAATCCGGTATATTACGTCTCTATATCTCAATAAAGAAAATATTTTCACAAATCAAAAATGTGATAGGCCTTGGTATAATAATATAGACGTAATCAATGAGAGACTTTAGATCATCGGTATAAGAAGAAAAAAAAAACAAAAAATCCTGTATTCGAGATCTCGCTCGAAGGTAAAAGATTAGTTTCTTTTCTGCTACATTGCCGATGAATATCGGATCAGCGATGCTTATGACAAAATTGTCCTTGGCGAGGAAAAGAAAATGCCCCCGGGTGGAGCGGGGGGGGAGGGGAGAGGAGGATCCTTTATTCACAAGAGCTCGTGTACGGGGAGCAAGGAGCTCCAAGGACTAACAAGAACGCGATGGCTCGCGGCGAGATCGAGCGAAACGATATTTGGTTGTTTGTAGCCCCATTCCGATCGATTGCCGAGCCAATCCCCCCCCCCTCCCTCCATTACACCGCTAGAGTCGCTGGATGAAGGAGGGTAATAGCGCAAATTATTGCCGCGGTTTATTGAAGACAAAGTGCAGTGCTGGAAATCTGGGACGAATCTATGTACATAGATGTATATCGTGACATTTGGTTTAACCGCTTTAGTCCACTCTACCCGTAATCTGTAAATTCGAAAGAATTCCGCGATTTGCCGATTTGGAATCGATGGGATATGGACGCGAGAAAAGACGGGGCCTGCCCTCCCCAACTAAATTAAACGCACAGACTCGGGCGCCGGAGAAACGCCATTGCCCCCCGCTAAGGCGAATATATAAGGTCGACTAATTCTCGCAGGGCTAGGTTCGCGCGCCGGGCGCCCGATCGATTATATCGAGCCCGCGCATACGGGGAAAAACCGTCTCGGGAGACGACGCGAACGAGGGACGGGGCAGCGAGGCGGGAAGTTGGAGGCGCGAGCCGCAAGCGCGGCATGATCGTACGGTCGGACGAGGCGAGGCCAAGGGATACAAGACGACGCGGTGGGCCAGAAGGGAGGGGGAAGCGAGGCCGGACCCGTGCTTACAGCGGAGGAAGGAATCGACTAGGATAGACAGAGATAGTGTGAGGGGAAGAGCAGGGGCGAGGGAGAGGGAGGTGGTCTCGACCAGAGAAGGATGACCAGGTCGAGGAGAATGTATTTTGTTACGAAGGCTACAACCAGACTACAGCGGGCCGGTAACCACCGTAAGTAGAAATCTTTCCTGTGTTTTATGGATAAACGACTTCTCTATTTGATATATATATATATATATATATATATATATATATATATATATATATATTGTATCGTGTAAGAAATACTTACAAGCTCTGCATGCACACTTTCGTATTGTCAATTTTTTTTTTTTTTTGAATACGTACCTGGAACAAAAGAGAAGAATAAATATTAAGAATATTGCAGATTATAGAAAATAAAAATGAAACAATCAGATATTTATTTATCTAATTAACAACTAGTCAGTATCATAAGATCGTCTAAGATTCGCAATATATTTTTGGACGAAAACAAATCGTAAAAATGTCTAGAACTTCTTAATTTATTCAACAGAGTATTATTTTGCACTGCAATTATTACTACGCAATTCCACAATTCTTGGTTATTTTGGAATTCAATCAATACACTTCACCATGTTTAATAATAACATCCCCTGGTGGAGCTGGTGTACGAGCGATCGACAGTCTCGCATTAACTTTCGAACAATCAATCACGTATCGTCGGGCTTCAATGTAAATGGCTAATGAGCGGGATCGACCCGTATCTTATGCGATAAACGTGATAAAGGATTCGCCAATGCTCATCAACGTTTTGGCTGCCGCGAAGTCAATCGTCGCTTCGTAAATTCTACTGGCAATACAGGTTTATATTCGACTGCATTAATCAATTCGTGGGTAAGCCGATAATAAAGCCGGTTGCATGGAATGAGCGAGCGAAACTTTCGGCCGCTCAGCACCGAGTTTGTGCGCATATATATATTTATATTTGCAATATATCCTGCCTTCGCTACATATATATATATATATATATATATATATATATATATATATATATATTATTCGGGCCGGGATTATACGCGGAGCGGGCAAAAATTATCATCGACGCCCGTCCGTGCGTGACGCGTTTCGCCGCGCGCGTCCAGAAGCGCCGATGCTCTCGCTCGGCGATTGAAGGCGCACGAAAAGGGCACAACGACACCGATGTATAATTATATAGCGGGATATCAAAATCGTTAAAAAAAAAAAAAAGAAAAAAGAAAAAACTCAACGAGCGCGAGAGGAGGAAAAGATTGGGGGAAGGGAAAGAGAGACGAAGAAACGAAGGTCTTTGATCTGCAATATCGCGCCTCGTTAAATATTCCATCGGCGTCCCGGCGCAAGGACGGCGGAATGGCGGGCGAGAAGGAGGACGGGGGGCAGTAAAAAAATTATCGAAGAACGTAGCAAAAAAAAAAGCTTGTTTGTGTGTGTGTGTGTGTGTGTGTGTGTGTGTGTACGAGGGAGCGAGAGTGAGAGAAAGGAAAAATAATCCGAGCGTGCGGACGATCGACCGCGGGAGTGTACAAGGTGATGGAAGGGGGGTGTGGCGAGGAGGGCGGTAATTGCAGGCCGCGCGATGTTTCAGAGAGTCCGCATCATCGCGCAGCGTCAGCCTTAATAGTAGTACGCAGCGCGGTTGAGCGTTCGCGTTTCGCGCGCCGGCGCGGGCATTGCATATATATATATATATATATATATATATATATATATATATATATATATATATATATATAAATGTAGTATGCGAATCCACGTGTACTTCGGAGAGCGCGCTTGAGTTACACTTATACGCGCATATTGGTTATCGAGGGCTTGAGAAGCAGGAGCTGTGGAGGCGGCAGTGGCAGCCCCCGCGAGGTACATACGCGTGTATGGTCAAAAGCAAGGCTTACGCAGCTGTTGCCGATGCTCTGCGGCCGGCTGGTCGGCTCGACGGGGCCGCATCGGTGGCGGAAGAAGAAGATTTCGTGCGCCGGTGCGCATGAAGGGCGCTATACGAAGCCGAGGAACGTGTACACACACACACACACACACACACACACACACACACACACACACACACACACACACACAGATATATACGTATACAGAGCTTCACACCAGCCGACGCGTATAATGTTCGATAGATGAACACGGAAGGAGAGATGAGGAGTATGGAGGGGTGGAAGAGATCGTTGATGTAATCCTTTGATAAGACGTTCGGATAAGAGCAAGCGCTCTCGCGTCCGCTAAAAACACAGCCTATAAGCTCCTATATTTGCGTGTGTTATTTGCGCGATACTACCCTCTCATATTTATTTTCCAATTTGCGTAATTTAACGACGCGGAGGTTGGATGCGCGAGCGATGAAATTCCCGCTATTATACGCGAACGGGCGAAATTCCTACTGTGCAATCCGAAAAGATTCGCCAGCCTTAAATTAAATGGAGGCTTGTACGCCCATCTTCCCATCGCACCGCACGCGATTCAATTTAATTTTGAATTCACCCCCTGTTTATTGCTCGAAGCGCGATAATAAAGTAAGTCGCGGACACTGATTACCGAGTTCGTATTTAAGATCGTCGTCATTTTGATCCATCGAAATTGGCACGAGGCCCGATAATCTATTCCCATCTTTAATCAAACGCACGCGACCATTGTAGACGAATTCCCGTTCTTGTTACGGATCGGCTGGTGCGAACAATCGTATTTGGTACGCCCGGAAGAGAGCGTACGCGAGTGTCCCAGGAGGAGGCTCTTTTCTAGCATTTGTGTATACGTAAGCTCGTGTCACAGCAGCCGGCCGAAAGTAATGCGCGCGCTTACGCTCGCTTTCGTCGACTGGACAGGTGTCTGTATATATAATACATAAACTCGCACACACACACACACACACAGACATACTAGGCAGAGCCAGGAGCCACGCCGTAAACTCGGGGCACGATGATAAAGTTTTAATATATAAGCCCGGGAGATGCGCGACGTAGAGGTATTATGAATAAACCGGCGAACGCTTTTACCGCG
The DNA here is from genome assembly GCA_018907035.1 of Sycobia sp. Sy_11. Taxonomy (NCBI): domain Eukaryota; kingdom Metazoa; phylum Arthropoda; class Insecta; order Hymenoptera; family Epichrysomallidae; genus Sycobia; species Sycobia sp. Sy_11. Next base: position 1,738,848 of record JACCIC010000077.1, read on the forward strand.
GTGAAGAGGCGCAGCGGTAGATGTGGCGGGCGGTGGTTTGGGGAGGGGGGAGGCGTGGGGCACTTTGCAACGTAAATTTGTTGCGGGCGGCACACCGGATGGAATCGTAAAGGTACGGCGAAACCGGCGAGAAGGGGTAGAGGGAAGGCGAGCGAGTGGATCCCTGATTTTTCGTTTGAGAAATCGTCTGCTACCGCGCGCCCACTGTTCCGACGTTGATTGTAAAATCGAAACTCCCCGGCCGAGGGCTCTGCAAGACAGATTTTGATAATGTAACGTGCGAATACACATATAATCTCTGATATATATATATATATATATACACATGCAGTTGGGGCTGAAATTTCAAAGACTGACAACGGTATTCTGATTTGTCTTCTTCACCTGTTTTATTAAAGATTTTCGAATGATCCGGATATCGAGAAGACTGGCTTTTGCAAAAAGCAGACATTTTATCACATCGCGTTACGTGGGTGTTAGATCTATTGCACGAAAAATGCACAAGAATGATTCTATCAGGATGAAAACGTCATAATATAAAATCCGGAATAGAGAGCTCGCTATGAGTCTCGATCCTGTTTCTTTGAGGTCTTTCTTGCAGTAACTCTCGGTTATCCATCATCCATGCTAGTTAGCTAGATCCAAATGTATTTTTAACGGCTCTTATAGTAAATTTCGAAACCGTAAATACACCTGACAGCGAGATCTCGACGAAATACGAAAGGCTGAATAATACATTGGTAGATAATTGATTACAACTCAAATGTGTAGCCAATTTCGCATTTAATGCCAATGTGACTTTCGTGAAATATGAATTACGTTTTGTGAATCTTTATAAAAAGTACTGCCGAGTAGTATGTTATATGCATAATTATCATCTTTAAAAAAACTGCATAGAATTATCTTGAAATGAATTCGCCTCCAACCTAAGCTATATACTATATGCATCCTATATAGCCTACCGAAATTTTACTGTAGTAATCATTTAAAATATTTTACGGATATACACCAGACACAATAAGTGCGCCTTTCTTATTCAAAGTACGCCAATCTCAATCGTATAATTCGAGCCTCTTCCAGTATCAAATTGAAGACAGATCAGCTACATGGCCATACGGCCCATCGACGCGACGAAACCGCCTTCTCCTCCATATAGCCAACAGAACCGCTAGTCTGCAAAATAATACACACAAAGCATATCCCAGCAAATGATTCGAATTCACACACACACACACACACATCATACCTGGCCATTCCTACTGCCTCTACTTTACCGGCCGAATAACCAAAGCACAGCTATATATATATATATATATATATATATATATATATATATATATATAAAATTCGTACTGCTGTTCACCTGGACACTGCATGATCGATCTCTCCCGTACCGACGTCTTCCCGCCCCCCCCCTTGGTCCTCCCGATCGCTCGCGCGCACCACATCACCAATCCCGTCCTCCCGCCATAGTCACCCGAGCCACGGGGTGGACGTCGAGGGACGAGGGGCGTTGATTAACCCCAGAGCAGTTATTTCGGACATGTTCCCTTTCAGCGTATAGGTCTATGCAATTAGCGGTACGTGCTTGGGTGACTGATAATTATGTCGAGGTCAGGGGCCACGGCGCGGCGAACACACCACACACACACACACACATACACACACACCCACATACGCGCATACAGAGTCACGCGCGCGTGCGAGCTGGCGCTATAGCCACCCAAGTCGCACTAAGCGTGTGTACGTGTGTGTGCGCGTGTACGCTATGGACAGTATAACCGTTAACTGCGCTGTAACTATACGGGCGCTGCCGCGCGATCAGTCCGCGAATATGTACATGTATGTATGTACGTATGTGTATATATATATATATATATGGCACACACACACACACACACACACACATATATATATATATATACATACATACATATATAGGAAAGTGAGGAGGACACGTCGTCCCCGCGATAACGCCGCGGTGTGGAAATTGGTGGGTAGGGGCGGGCGCACAGGGACGGAGAGGAGAGAATTCCGCGCTTGGAGTAGGTACAGCGGACAGGCGCGCCTCTCGCAGGGATGGCCCAGAGTACAGGCCGGCTCCGCTCGTTGCGTAATATTCGCTTTGCGTGTTACGGTGTGCGAATGGCGCGGCGGCGGGATCGAGGGCGGGGGGGGGGCACTGCTCCGGTACTCCGTATTATGCTCGGCGGCAGGAACATCAGCGCAACAACGAGCCCATCCTCTTTTCAACGGAGCTACCTCGCCGCGTCCGAGAGCGCGCGGGGAGGGGGGGGGGAGAGAAAAAATGAATGCACCGGGTGAGCGAGCGAGAGGAAGGGAGGGCGAAAGAAGTACCCTCCCCCCTCGTACAACTGATGGGCTATTTGTTTTGTGCTCTAATATTACAGCACTGAGCGCTTAATGAGCGAAAGAGGAGGCTGCAGTCAGTTCTCTTTTTCATTCATATTACTGTGGTGAAGTCGCAATTTCAGCGTTTTGTGTGCGTGTGTGCGTGTCTGTACGAGACGAAGGAAACCGGGAAAGGGAAGACGGGCTTTGCACGAATGTATCCGCGCATCGCTCCTATAATTTGTCGGGTTGAGAAATTCGAATTAATAAGTCGCGACCAAAACCATTTCTATATACTTATACATACATACATACATACATATATATATATATATATATATATATATATATATATATATATATATATATATATATAAATTCGATATACGCCAGTCCGTGCAATATTTCTCAGTATACAAACAAACTGCAATTTTGGATTTTTCCGCCTTTCCATTGTACGTACACTATTTGGTATATTTTTTTCAAAAGCCATTTTCGTTTTTTTTCACTTCGTATAAGAGGGTATCCTCGTTATACTTAAGTAGAAGAAGATTGGATACTTCGTAGTGGATTTTAATGATCTAGTCTCATAAGAAAAAGAAGTTCCTGTAGTAATATAAATTTATATAGAATTAAAAAAAAAACAACACCTCAATTCGACATTTAGGTATGGGCCGTAAAATACATTATATTTTTCAGTTTAACAAAATAGTATCCGCAAACACTAGAATAAAAATTATTGCATTAAAGTAAGCCTGCTGGAAAATGGACAAAGAAAATAATAATTAATCATTTATTATATTCAAATCATTAGATTCCACTACTTCGTTACAGCTTATGTAAAAATACCGTCACTTATTTGACATCTCTGTATTGTTCTACACCTACGGACACACGAATTAAAAGGAGATAGCGAAATTTTACTTCGCGGCTGTTATACGATATATATATATATATATATATATATATATATATATATATATATATATAAATTCACGTACGTATATCTGTACATACATATAGGAGTGCATAAACGGCAAAGCGACGGTAGCGACATGCGCGCAATGCCACCGCGCCGGCCGGCTGCTGCAAGGAGCATCAGCCAGCCAGAGCCGCCCGATCGATATTTGTTTCGCCCCGGCAGCCGCAGTGGCGCATCAGCGGCAGCGGCGGCAGCAGCAACATCACAGAACTCATTTCGCTGGACTAGTTTTTTGCGATTGTCGCTGGGCCGTGTTTATATATACACTTTTCTCGTTTCATTGATCTTTATATCCCTCTATACCTGTTTCTTAATGCGCCATTTCGTCAATTTGCTCGCTCCACCGGTTTTTGTGCCTGGCGCATTGAAAAATCTGCCTAATTCACGAGACTGTTTTTTTACATATATCGCACACGTACACAAACAATATTAACAAATTAAAATTTAAGAGCATTACAATGAATTACGCGAGTTCGTCTCGGTATTACGGATATTCTATACGCTCGAGACGCACTTATTATTATACAATAGTCCTATATATATATATATATATATATATATATATATATATATATATATATAATTATACCCTTATTTATTTAATGTCTATTCGCGTTGACACTGCGGGTTATCTAATTAAACAACATTATCCAAAGTAAAACACGCGTAACATCCAAATGTTTTATATATATATATATATATATATATATATATATATATATATATATATATATATATACTCCGTGGAAACTTGGTGTACACGCTTCAAGTTATATTCAAAGGGTAAATAATGGCGAATTACCTCGCTGAAACTTTGCTATATATATATATATATATATATATATATATATATATATATATATATAGTGTGTGTGTGTGTGCACGTGTACGTGCGCACGTTTACTTAAATATTTATCTACAGCGTTGAACAAACGCCGATAGGGCTATTCTTACGAAATTTCGGCGCACCTTTAGATGAATAATTGGCACTTATAATATAAAACAATTTTACTTTGTCAGTTTGAACAATCGCATAGGAGAACCTGGGTCTCAAAAATAAAATAAAAAGAAACGATCGTCAACTCATAATTCGTAATAATAAAATACGTGACGATCAAGTAATGCATTTTCTAAATTATTTTCGTTTCTTTTCTTTTGTACATATACGTATAGATAGCTTCACTGGAAAATTTAATTATATAAAACTTCGTCGATGGCAACACAGTCTCACTAATGCGGATTAATATATATATACGTACATATATATATATATATATATATATATATATATATATATATATATATATATACCGTACGGTGCATAAACTCAACTGAGAACTTTGACGAACGCACACGCATGCATATGTACGCGCGAGCTAGTGGATTTTATACAAAGTTCACCAGCTGCGCTTGCTGCAAAAAGTGAGAAAAAGCGTTATGAGGAGAGAGAGAAAGAGAGTGAGAGAGAGAGAGTAAGAGAGAGAGTGAGAGAGGGAGGGAAGGACAGTGACGCAAAGGACTCCATGAAATTGAATATCAAATTTTTTACTTGATTTTCTATATACATATTGTATAGAGAATAATATTTACATTGTGGGGGAGGACACACACACATTGACACACGCACACACACACACACATATATATATTTGTTTTTATGAAAAAATATATGGTAATATCAAAATTTGCTTTTCTTTATATTGTTGTGTTATAAAGGATTATCGTATGCAGTTATCGAACGAATAATTCTAATTTGGAGGATAGCGAACCGAACAAATAGGGCAAATTTGTCCAACGAAATAAAATATTTACTGGCCACCGTTATATAAGTAAGTGGACCAAAAGCGAACGCGTCGGCATAATGACATCGTTGCTACTGCGCGCATTCTAATTTACCAAAATAAATATAATGGATTCCCCAACTAAAATAATGATCGCCCCTCTCGCCGCCGGAATTTAATTGAAGTGCTGGCAAACTCCCGCATCACCGCCGTAGTTCGTGATATATTTTTTCATTAAACGAAAGTTGCCGGCGAGGGGGCGTGGGAGTGGGAGGGGGAGGCGGATAGGACGCTGAAATTTACGTGTTGTGAATGGAAACTCTCCAAAACACAACCGCAGGATCCGGCCGCGCGCAAGTCTTTGTTAAAAAGTATAGAGAGGCTGCAACAATTGTAGGTGATATATATATATATATATATATATATATATATATATATATATATATGTATATCTGGTTGCGGAACTTTTCGAATCATTTTCATTCTGCCAAAAAGCGGTGGTGCACCACGATTTTGTGAAATGTACGGAGAAAAATTTCAGGAATCATCAGCAATATGGGATATTTTCCGATTCTCAATCTGTAGCTCACCCGAATATTTATTATATATATATAGATAAAGCCATACTGGCGTTATAGGAAAACAGCGCGGAGTTGGCGGCAAAAGTAAATAGTGCTCTCCCTCTCTCGCTCGCAGAAGGAGCGCGAGCGCACGTAAAGTTTTCCCGGGGAAAAGTACGCGCGGGCACACCTGTTTTTTTGAGGAAGCAAGGAGAACGAGGTGGAAGTGGTGGGTAGCAAGAGTAGGGATGGGGAGACCGCGCGCAAAAGTGCCCCGCGCACTTTTCTCCAATCGACGACAAATGGAGTTTTCACACGCGTGCCCCCCCCCTCCCCGACCATCGTCACGCCTCCACTGTTTCGCGTTTTCTGCATTGTATACGAAATCAGGCGTGTTATTCAAAGTGGAGAAGAGACGGAGGATAGAGGATAGAAAGGGTGGAAGCGGATGGCGGAGAGAGAAGCAGCAGACAGAGAGAGAGAGAGAGAGACAGGGAGTATCTAAAGGGGAGACGATGAGATGCACGAGAGAGGCCTTGCGGTACTTTCCTGACAACACCCCCCCCCCCTCAGTCTCTCTCACTCTCCCGGAATTTGCGTAATGAATTTTCCAAGCGGCTGCTTCTCGCCCGCCGCAATTTCCCTCTATCTCTATCTCTAGCGATCTCCCCGCAAACGCGCGCGCGCTCCGCGTACGCCGCCGCGGCGCATTTATGACTATATATATATATATATATATATATATATATATATATATATATATATACATATAAAGAAAGAGAGCGTCTTTTTGTATACCGTTCGATTCGCGGACTTTTGGGATTGAGGGGCGGTTTATTCTTTACGAGCCGCCTCGACACTTTGGCTTCTTTAGGGTACCGATCGAGATCTCCTATATAGCATCGAAGGGAAACGCATCCGTCTGGGAAGAGAAGCCGAAGGTCTGGGTTAGGTTACAAAAATTTATTTTCCAAAAATTATTTCGCATAGTTGTAGACGTTCATGAATACGGTGAGCGAATGGGAAAGTTTATATATATATATATATATATATATATATATATATATATATATATATATATATACTTGTACACATGGATAATTTGGGCAAGAGAACCAGCGAGAGTTTTATATACGTCGCTCGCGGGTCATCGTCGTCTTCGGAAAAGAGCGATCAATCCAACACACTCGCGGACGGACTTTCAGTCAGATAGCCCTCTCGCCCGTCTCACGAATGCGTATTCAGTATGCAGCGAGAGAACTGCTTACTTTATAGTAAACTAAAAAATTAAAAAAAAAACATAAATAAAAATATATATATATATATATATATATATATATATCACATTAAGCAAATTCAAAGTAGTTGGAAATAAGCCGATATTCGCGCGTGCGAGTTTCGAGTCTATAAGAGAGCAGGAGAGAGACAGCGATGGCAATTGATAGAGAGAGAGAGAGAGAGAGAGAGAGAGAGAGAGAGAGAGAGACAGAGAGAGCATACCTCTCGCTCTGCATCGGTAAGCTACACTGTTTTTGTTCCATTTGAATAATCCGCGGAACGCGCCGGCCGAACTCTTGAAAGAAAAATAGAAAAACTTCTACGCATTGACTTACAAATCCTTCGTTGGCGACAATAAAATATAAAAGAGAGAGAGAGAGAGAGCGAGAGAATAGTCTTGGCTACCAATCCCAACTTCCATTATAAAATCAGTGCATAGTTTGTTTTATCGATAAAATTATTATTATTATTAAAGCGCATCGAAGGCAAACAAGTGCGTATCTTATTCCTCCGAACGGATATACTACTTTCATCTTGTAGTAAAGCGAGTAATAGCGCATATTGTCACCGCATACTGCCACACGTATCCCAGGGATGAAAAATTGAAAAACGAATCCGCGGCACGAGCAACGGATGCGGACCGATCATTCGAGTGCGTCGCAGCCGACGTTTCACCCGTCGTCACGAACCGTTCATTTTCGTATACGGGAGAAAGAAGTCTGGAGTGTGCGAAGGGGCGGGGACGAAGGTTGATCATATCGTTGCTCCCATGGCATATAACGTATCTATACAGAGAATACGGAGCGATAAGAGAATATTATATCTCTCACCCATCGTCGGCCAATAATACCATCGAAGCGTTAATTCGATCAACCGAGGATGCGTGTAGCGTGGCGAGAGCCTCGACCACCCCCCCCCCGCCCATCCTCTCCTATCAGCATCAAATATTTTCACGCGTCCGATAAGAGGACAACGGGAGCAGGGGCCGGGGGGAGGGGGCAGTAAAGTATTCCGCACGGGAAGGAGAATTTAATACCCTGCGTAATGACGATCGGGGGCTTGGGGTGGACGAGAGACAGAAAAACAGACGCAGAATTTGCGACCCAAACCCCGTTCTGAGCTCTTCAAAACGAGGGCGGGAGGGAGAGCAGGGTAACTCGGATATATACAGAGTTTTATACTCGGCAAAACTCTCGGCTATATACGGGCACAAACGTCGCCGAGGTCGCGCCCCCCCCCCCCTCGCCGACCCACCCGCTCCTTTTTACTTCCACGCGGTATATAGCGCGGAATACTTCTGACTCTTATTCCACAGTGGCGGGGGGGGGGAGGGACTGTGAAAGAAAGTTTCGCAGCGGGCGCGCGGTTTGGCCCGCGGAAGCGGAGGCGGCTTTTTGCCCCGGCGACTTTTCGAATTCCTGCGGCTGAGACGAGTGGCTCTGCCCTCCTTCCACCACCGTCATCTCGCTCTCTTCGCTTGGCCGAGGAAAAGAAGAAGAGAAGGGGGAGGTGGTGGATGGCGGAACGAACGAGGGCGGCTGCTGCAGAGAGAGAGAGAGAGAGAGAGAGAGAGAGAGAGAGATGAGAAACGAATGAAGAATCGAATCTCTGGCCCGGTGACTCAGTTAACCTCTTCGAACAAGAGCTTGCACCCTCGGTCGGCTCTTCGACTCGGCTGCGTCGCCACCCCTCGCTGCGTCGGCTTTTCTTATTTAATATATTACATATAAAGAGCGGTACGGGCCGATGACGCGGAGCAACGTTCAACGCCGGTCCCGAGGGCTATCTGTTAACGTATGGGAAGCGGCAATAATGATTTTCACAATGCAATTTGTGCGCGAGTATGTGTGTTTCGAAACCTTCCCTATATATGCGTACACGAAAGTACGGCACATTAGGTCCGACAAAACTTTTTTTTGCCACGTCTTCCGACGTTAATTTTTGTTATCTGCATGCGAGTCCGAGATTATCGTTCGTTATCGATATCTATGCATGAATGATGCATAAATCTTTTCAGGGGCTACTGTTCGAAATAGAAGATCCCAAGGATCAACAAAATTTAAAGTGATGTAAACACGAAATCCGAATTTCAACCACAGAATTGCTTCATGCCGCGTGAGATTTTCGAAATATTCTGTCATACGAGTTTAGAGAACGCCTATTTTTCAATAAATTTTAAATTATACAAAAGTATAAGGGATTTACTTTACAAAACTAAAGCAATAGTTTTACGTAATATGTATTCTGCTCTTTCAAATGCCTATTAGCTTACTCGAACACCTTTTGTTTTCATCGAGATAGATGATAATTTAAAATTTTTATTCACTCAATTCTCTACTTCTCTACTTCAATGTAAACCAAAACACGTTCCAAACTTCAGCACTTTCAGTCCACATTCCCTGATTCGGACATTTAAAAAATTTGTGGCCAGAAAGACCGTTCATCTTTCTCTCTATTAATCCTAAATCAAATTCAAACTGTAAATGTACAAAGTATTTCAAAAAATCATGCGCCACTACCAACAGAATAACTCCCACTTGAAAACATTGTTACTAGTTTTGAGAAGAGGAAAAAACATCGTCCGACAATGCTCTATAATTTTAAATAGGAATCGAAGAAACGGTATCCTCGGTCAGATGTCGTTGATATAATGTGTGATTAGCAAAGTATTAGATAAATCTTGCACTTCGTTATCTTGTATGCGCACGCATTGGCGATTTCAATCGTCTATAGTTAATCATGTAATAATCGACCCATTCGAAAAATGCCCCCAACTTATAATTTTCGCGCCAATTAATCCGGCAGATATTCCGACACTCGTAACGCAATTTACCAGCCCCCGTATCGCGCTCGCGCCGCCTGTCCTCGCGCTCCCCACGACCTACCGCGAAATTTATGGCAAAATTAATCATTCTTCGCCCCTCTGCCCTGTTGTATGTATCTGTGCCTATATATATATATATGTCCGCGGTCCGAATTTAAATCCACCCTAACAAGTTCGCCCACCCATAAAGCTGACTAGTAATAGCGGCGAACGCGCACGCTTGACTGGGGGGGCCAGCGACGCCGCGTTATGCAGCTAGAGGCCAATAAAATATCGAGTCGCAAATTTATACCGCCCCCACTCCATATATATATATATATATATATATATATATATATATATGTATGTATGTATGTATGTATGTATTGCTTACACACCACACACGAGCGCGCGCGCACGCACACTTTCACGCAAATGGAGAGCGATATAAATTTCTTCTCGCGAGCAAAAAGTATATGCCAACACCATTGATCCCCGTTCGCCAAATTTCAACTGATCCACGGTGGACGTTCAACGCCAATTTGGGCACATAACGGTGTCGCGGTCTCTCCCATTACGGAACCTATTGTTGTCTATAATTTTCCCGAGTCACAGGCAGTATATTGATTATTCTGAATACATGACTGAAGTGTCGCACGTTCCATCCTATCTTTTTTTATTTATTTATATATTGGATGAGAAGCCACTTTGAAGTTGGACCTCGCGCGAAGCACTGCTCAGGCGTTCAAATACGCGATCATTAGATAAATTCATTTCAATGAAGAGTTTAAGATGGATGATTAATATGCTCTTCGCAGCGACGTGACTTGCGCAAAGATCTCTATTCTGTATACATTATATATATATATATATATATATATATATATATATATATATATATATAACATTATACAGTTGTGTGTCGTGTATGGATCGTATAATTGTCTCTGCCCGTGTAATCTTGAGTTATAGTACGAGAGATTTGGACCAGCAAATATAATCTTTTGCTTAATTGTATTTTTGAATGATAGGGGGAGGGTGCGACAGATGACGACGTAATGCCGAGAGGCTCCCTTTTATATGTTATATTATACTTCTTTCGTATATTTTAATATATAATTCCGACGGTGGCTCGGTTTAATTAATCCTGGTTTCATTATTATTCACGACGGCGTGTCACATTTCTTTGTTTCAACATACCGCGCGTTATTCGTTCTAATATTATTTAATATGTATGTATATACATATATACATACACACACACACACACACACACACACATATATATATATATATATATATATATATATATATATATGTATATATTATCGTACGTAATCCCCGCGGACATTAAAACCGAATAAAAGCCTGGTATAGGAATAAGAATAATCACGAGTGTCGTACATAATAGGTACAATTATCTGGGGCTCCAGCATTTCTGTTAAGCCATAAAAATAACCAAATCCGATGAAAAACAAAAATATTAATTAAGAATTGTATAAAATTAAGCCTTTGTTAATTTGGGTATAAAATAGGATCACCGGCCAACCAACTGTATCTTTCCTTGCCTATCCTCGAAACGCACTGAAAGCCAATTGCTGCTCTTCATCTCGACCGAGATCTACATTCGGAAATGGAAATTTTTCATTTTGCCTAACACTGCCAACTCCGACGTCCCATTTTATTTCATAACGCAGGCCCGCAAAAAACAATTATTGCTCCCGCGACGCCGTCGAACGAAGAACGGCATTTTCGTACGTATTTCGGCCCGCTGATTGGTTGGACGCCCTGGTCATCGGGATTTTGTAATAAAAGACATTTTTTAAAATTGACGTGATCCTTCAGAATTAGAAACACTGTTTCATTTCGATGGCCTAGAATTTTTCCCTGGAAGTCCTCTAAATTTAAATCTAATTGTCAGATTGAATTAAAAGTATGACTTTTAAATTCATTTTAAACATAATAATAGTAAGAAATTAGGTAGAACTTACGTTCAATCAACTCAACGTACAATCCAAGAAAAAAAATTCTGCATCCCTTATATAAAGGACTAGAGTTCGTCTAACTTTCAGAGTATTCAGTGTTTATTAAAACAAATATATCTTTCGCATAAATTCCTTACGATCATGGAACAATGCCGACTTTAATATTCAGCTACAGTAGATGTATGTATATATATATATATATATATATATATATATATATATATATATATTAGAAAATCATAAAAACAATATATATATATAAAAACACAATCGCTTGATTAGCGGCGTGGATTAACATCTAGATAATCGATTACCCCTTTCTTTTTACAACCATTGGAAAACTCGATCCCAATTTCCTTGTAAAAAAAGAAAAGAATCCATCAGTCTCACCACCTATCCGTCTATATACGTATATCGCACGCCGTGAAATCTCGGCAAAATTGACGTAAGACCGACAGAACAGAGTCGGTTCGATTTTTCGAAAAGCTTTCTCCCTCCCTTCGCAACCCAGTTTGATCGACAGGCTCTGTCGTAAAATTCATCACGATCGCGTATAGCTCACACCTATATATATATATATATATATATATATATATATATATATATATATATATAGAATTCCTAAAACTTTATCCGCCCCATTCCGTCTCTCCCGGACTTTTATACACGCGAACCCATATATTCGAATCGATCTCTCCCCATAACGGCGCGCCTCGATTTTACAAGTGACTCGCGCCCGTCATCCGCTCGATCCTCCCTCTCTCCCTCTCATTCGTGCCGCGATGATGGACGCGGTCAGGTGAAAAAGAGACCTTGTACGTCTTTGTCGGGGTATGTGCGTGTACGTGTGACTGTGCGATTGAAGCGACAAAACGCCTCGGGATCAGATCGCTCGCTCGTCAAAATACACGGCGCAGAACCACGCCCGTCGTATGTACGACTCTACTGCTGCGCTGCCGCCCTCTGCCGGGGTCAGGGTAACTCTCGCGCAAGAACTCGCGGAAAAGTAGTGGCGAGAGGAACGGGGAGGGTTCTATCTCTGGCGCGAGCGCGAGGTTACGTGCCGCCCGGATAGAGTAGGGATATATTTATATATAGACAATAATCCCCGTAGGCGACGAAAAGAAGATTCTTCTCGCTTTTGCTGTGATTTTCGCTATTTCTCTCACCTCCTGCCGTTCCTGCAATATTCCCACGTATCCATTTCACACCTTCACCTTCTTTTCCGCGATGCGTGCGCTCCGGTTGCCTCTATATCCGTAGTTACACTGCATGTTCGAGAGCGCACGCATACAAAGGACGCGAGATAGAGATAAATATATATATATATATATATACCTAGTAGAGCAAGGATACGCGTGGGGAATTGCGTGAGCGTTCGCGTAATGCACCTGTCCTGTCTATCTGGGGAATGCGCGCCGCTCCTAGAAGGTATCTTTGCTCTTTATTTTTCTCTCGCTCGCTCCCCCCTTCCTTCTCTCTCTCTCACTCTTTCTCCCCTCGTTCTCTCTAACTCTCTCTCTCCCTCTCTCTCTCTCTCTCTCTGTCCCTATCTCTCCCTCGATATATATATATATATATATATATATATATATATCATCTGATGGAGGAAGAGAACGCGGACGTCGTTGTCTTCGTTCTCCTGGTGTGTAACGAGCATCGAACATTCACTATAATACTCGCTGGCACTGCTCCCCCGAGTGATCCTTATCTCCCCCCCTCCTCTCTCACTCTTCAATCCTTTTTCGCGCTCGAACGACCGAAGAAAGAGCGGGGTAAAGGGTCAGAGAGTATAGTAGGTGCGCGCAGCGCGCTTTCTTAGTGTATATATATATACATGCATATACATATATCGTATAGAGATTGTTGCGCGCTACTTTAACCAGCTATCCGTGTATGCGTTTGTAGTGCAATGGCGAATATGTCTGTGTATGTGTGCGCGCGCGAGTTTGTAGTGCAATGCCAGGAGGACGGACGGACGGAAACTTTATTCCGCACAAGAGGGACGCGCAAGATTGTCCCCTTCTTCCTACTTAGATATACCTTCATCCCTGTCCTGGCTCTCTTTATGACATTCTTTCGGGTTTTTCCCCCCTTCTTGTTAATGCGATACCCGCTTTGCCGCCGTTCTTCGTTCTTATCCCTTGCTTTTCATCTTGGCGAAGTGAAAAAAAATTCAGAAAAATACAGAAGCTCACGCTAGACAGACGTTTCACATACACAATTGCAAGATCTTTCAAATGGATCGTCAGAAATTGCTTGAATATGCGTATATATTTCAAGATAAATTCTCGAGTTGAGAATGTCCAACTCTGTTTCTTTATATGCATCTGCATGCATGAATATTGTGTTAATACACACGATTATTTTCGACAAAGTATAGTTCCGTCTTTTTACAGCATTTATCCTTTCAGCCGAACGCCCTTCATCCATTGCCTTTCTCATGTGTATCTTGCGCTCTTAAAAAAAATTCCTTAAGGTTCTTCAAATTAGACGTTAGCTTCCTCGAACGATCTCTTCATTCGATCTGAAAATTCCCTACCACCCAGCACGTTCTTCGACTTTGGGAAAGAATAATAGTACGAGGAGGGTTAAATCTGGAGACTCATGGCGGATGAGGTTGCGGTTCGTAGTTCAATCGATGAATTCTTTACCTAGGGACCGAAAAGCTGGGAATGCTAAAGACTTATATATGCATCCGTACGTTGTCTTGATGAGACACATAACACTTTATCCTGCGGCTTCGAAACACAGTGCCAAATCTGTCTAAAATCTGCTGTCCCAATTCTATAACTTTGTTCCAATATCATTTCCATGGATTTTATTGCCGTATTTGGGCTTAACTTGAGTTATTTTGTGGGTGGGGGTCAGAGTTCTAATGTTCCCTGGTTTCGGCACTGCTTTCTTATTCCGACACACAAAAAGTGCTTAATCGATACACAAAGTTTGCTTTTCTTTTGCAACTTTGCGGAAATACAGAAGGAAATTGGCTGACGATCGGTGGTCGTTTATTGCATAAATTAAACGACGCGGGCATGGTTGCAAAATTTCGAATAATCCACTGACAGATGTGGTGGCATTTACGCTAGCTGTCTCTATGTCGCCCAGGCCATGAAAGTTACTCGTCGGAAAATTAATGAATCCGAGGACTTATCTAATCGTGCGCGTATACATGTAGTATATACAGTGGAAAATGTAATTCACAACGCTTCTCCTCCATATCGAAATGTAGGACTCAAGCTCGGTCTAGGCACATATGTCTTGCATCGAGATGAACCATGGGCGCAACCGCAGCCGTAGCAGCAACAGCGGCAGCACACTGAACTCCAGCCGTTTCCTCTCTATGATTAATTTACCATTCGAGCGCAATTATATACGCTTTACCCGTATATTGGCACGGTATAAAGTATATATAATCTATTAACCCCCCAACCCCCCTCTCTCTCCCTCTATCTTCCTTTAGCTCGGTCTTTCATTTTCCCCGCAACGTCTCCATTTTCTCTCTCGGCGCAATCCGCCTCTGGACCGTTTATATATGTATATAGCGTCCCCATAAATACACAAGAAGCCGATGTATTAGGTATATATGTGCACCTCGGTCATACACCAGCACACGTCGCGCTCACACACGCATGCAAAGCCTGCGGGAGGGAACAGGAAGAAGTAGCAGGGAGGGGACATCGACTGCACACCGACTTGGCACACGCGGGGAGGTTATAAGCGCTTGGAGGGAGGAACGTGGATGAGAGGGGGGGGACTGCCTGACTGCATATATATATATATATATATATATATATATATATATATATTCAGTAGCGCAGATTCACGAGGCGCTTAGAGCCCCTCGCGCGCACTCGTACAATTTGCATGATGAGACAGTAAAGTCAGATCGTCCGAACGGTCCGCGCTACAGCAACAGCAGCTTCTCTCCATCGCTCTTTCTCTCTCTCTCTCTCTCTCTCTCTCTCTCCCTCCCTCCTTGTCTTTCTCCCCGACTTCCCCGCTTCTGTTCTCTGTAGCGCCTCTCCTCTACGCGCAGCGCCGACTTTCTTCGCCTCCCATCCCCCTTTTTGTCCACTTTGCCCCTTCGTCCGTAACTTCTTCTTCCTCCCCCTGCAGGAGCACTTCGTACGTGTATGTTTAATTTATGCGTACGCAAGTTGCTCAGCACGCTTTCACTGTACAATACGTAAGCGCCTATGCGCTCGCCCTTCGTCTATATGCATATAATGCCCTATACTCTGGTATGCCACTATCGTGGCGTGTGCATGATATATACGGGCATTCGACGAGCAACGGGATAGCTCGTGTTTTCCATCGTCGTCACGGATTTTTCGAGCTTCCTCCCACCCCTAACCCTCCATCGGACTGTGCAAGAACTCCACGCACAATCGAAAGATGCACGTGCTGGGCGACAAAATGGAGCATAGCACATATATAGGTTAAAAACTTGCCGTCGCCCTCGTGCGCCAACGAAGCTGTAAAGTTATTGGGGCGCCTCGTCCCTGGACACTCGAAAGATCGAGAAAGCACATTTATTCGGACGAACTGAAGTGTTTACCATACGGGATATGGATGGGGCGGGGACGGTGACGTCGCGAATTCTCGAGCTGCGCGCCCGTAGCAAGTTTGTCGGAAGCGCTCGCCCGTTCTATATACTCTCTCTCTCTCTCTCTCGTGCATTGTGCGCGCGCTGGGAGACGCGTCGCGAGTGGGAGAGAGAACGAGGGAGGGAGGTAAAGATAAAGAGAATCTTGGATAAGAAGTGCCGACAGTCTTATAAGTATACGGCGCATTACTGTCAAACTAATGTCGGACGCGGTAAGCTGCTTCGCCGAACGGGGTCACGCCGTGCTGGATTTCTGCTGCTTGATAAGTGGGTGACTTGTATGTGTGTGTGTGTGTGTGTGTGTATTATTGCCGCGGGAGGTGTATAAATAAAAATCCGAACGAGACGAACTTTCCCCGTGCGAGTCGCTGAAGCAGCTTGTAGACATTGGCGTGTATATATATGTATATATAATATATATATGTATAGAGTAAGAGAATCTACCGGAACGATAAATCGCGTTAGCGGAGTAGGGGAGAGAAGTTGTGCATTTATTTCGCGCGTTACGCTTTGCTCGTAATCTTCGATAAATAAAGGATCGAAAAGTTCAAATGATCAAATGTATTGCAATCGGTTGTTCTCGATTCCGTCAATTTGGACCATTGGTTTCCTAAAACATCGTTATGTTTCTTCCAGGAAAATGTCACTGGCTTCGAGTTCACAAAATCAAAAAAAATATGTATAAGTCGACAAACTTATTCTATATTTTACTTACTGTAAATAACGAAAAGTTTTTTTACCTAAAAAAAATTTCGTCTTTGTAATAAACATTCTCGCCAGGAGCTTCTACTTTATTGACTCGGATTGAATAATTTCAATTGCACTTGAACTCGGCATACGGGACGAGGCAATAAATAGCGAGATTTTCCCAATTGCATTAACATTCAATTCTACTAAACCTAATACTCTCAGCCGGTATTACCCGGCCTATAGAAATTCTTTGGCTGGGATCTACCGGTACAACTCCCCGCCCCCCGCCCCTCACCATCGCCCATTATTCCCCTGTTGTATAAGTAGTACTGAGTAGTGCGGCAGCACGCAGAATACATTTTGGCAAGGCGGGTCGGAGATACATAGACCGCCAGCATGAGACCGGGGCGAGGGAGAAGAGAAATGGTCGTTTGGAAGTCTGGGCTGCCGCATATATATACACATATATATATATAAAGCGTCACGGTACGAAGAGGCGCGAGGGGAGTGCGGTTGAAAATCAAGCGGGAGGTCGAGAGGGGTATGGCAGAAGACATTGGGAATGGCAATCGAGCGATAGTGGCATTAACGCACGCACCGTCGCTGCGCCAACCCGCGTATAAACCCGTTAGCCGTGTATATGCGAGGTTATACGGGAGAGCGCGCGCACGCGCCACCCGTACGCGGAGATACGATAGCGCCAGCGACGCCGTTGCGCGCGCGCGCGCGCTCGCACACACACGTGCATGTATAGAAAAGGGCTCAGAATGCGGCAACGCGGAGGCAAAACGTGACGTATATATATATATATATATATATATATATGATGAGAAGGCGAAGCCACGACGGCGCGGCGTCACCCTCCACACACACAGAGTGTTGACCCTCAAAATGTCACGCGGCGATCTTTGGATTATATCATCGTTTCCCTATCTACCTTCACGCTGATCAATGAACAGTACCGCAGTTTCGGTTTCTTTCTCTTGTTTTTTTGGGCACTTCTAATTTACTTTTATCAACTTTCAACAATTTGCCACCCGTACGTGTAACGTCAGACTGTCTGGACATTCAAGAGATAGTCCATAGTCAATTACGTATGAAAATCGAAAAACCCCGTCAATCGAAATCTCATTTCACTCCTAATTTCCATTTATGAACTTTGAAAATTTACAGCGACACCCGACTTAACGTAATAGTTCTTTTGGCCCCAAGTTCAAGGGACCGATATTCATGAGGATACTAGAAGCGCCAGATATAAGGAGGAGTGTATAATTAATGAATGCACGGTCACACCGTAACGTGATTACGAAGAGATAACTATAGCACTCGGGTGGAGGAAAACGCAGTACCTGTTTATTTCATAAAGCTCGATTCATCCTCGCGAAGGGCATTTAACACTTAATGGTGTATATATATATATATATATATATATATATATATATATATATATATATATATATAGAGCATTATTCCACCTTTAATCAAAACTGCGAGGAGCGAGCCGTTATATTCAGCGGTCCTCATGCAAATGGAAACGCCATGATTTTCAAATTCGCATTTAAATGCTCATTGCCCATTTAGCTTCAACCTTATCATCCACCCTATCTCTCGCC
>JACCIC010000077.1:1762500-1775000 GCA_018907035.1 Sycobia sp. Sy_11
GAACATACACTTTATTTATCGAAGCAATTTAGTTTTCACTGTTTTTAGTCGCTCTGGCGGGGTGCAATGGGCAAATTTTGAATAATAGTAAAAATACGAGTTTAAAGCAAAAATAATTTAATCTAAAACTTTCGGATTTTTTTATCCGTAAAAAATAAACTATTCGAGAAAAAATTATAAGGATAAAAAAGGATTAAACTTGTCCAGAAGGAGCGCGACAAAATGTTTGCATTGTTCTAAAAAACATTATATATTGTGTTCTACATTCAATCACAATCCTTTGGTATTCTTACAACTTTTTTCACAAGTGAATAATTTTGTAGACATTCACAATTGTGAATGTTTTTGTAGCGAAAATGTGCCTAAAATTTCGTGTGATCCGTTACTGGCGTTACTGACATAATCAATAATGAATTAATAAAAGGACTTTTCCAATAACTTTTAATAAATCTTACCAAGAAATATCTGGGTCAAACGCATGCGACACTTGCTGAAAAATATTGTTGGTCTAAAAGTCTCCATGTTAAAATTATAAAATATGGGATACCAACATTATAATAAATTCCTAAATAAATTACAATTATATCTGAATGATTTATTGGAGTATATTAATTTTTTAGATTATAAATTATCAATTCTTTGAAAAAGATCCAGAAAATGATCATGACTGATTCATTGTCCAGGAAAACAGATTAATTTTCTATAATAAATGTATATAGATAGATAGAGAGAGAGAGAGAGAGAGAGAGAGAGAGAGAGAGAGAGGTGGAGAGAGGAGAGAAGCATTATCGCCGTTCAAAAGATCGGGAAGTCTTCGAATATAAATACATGTTTTTATGGGTGCTTTCGTATGCATGCGTATCTAAATTACTATACACTTATACAATGATAAAGTAATATCCACTTGAACGTTGATTAATGAAGAGAGCAATATGTGATTTGAATTTTGAAAGAAAAAACAAGATGAACGAGAGAGCGGAGGGGTACAGCGTGTAGATACTTCTTTTTTTTAAATTAGTGTAAGAACTACTTCATATGTACACACGTACAATTCCACTTAAAAAAAAAAAAAATACACGTGCCAGAGCTGCCGGGCTTTGGCGAGCGGACAAACTCGTAGAATACGCGCGTATACGAATTTACAGTGTAGCGGCGATGGCAGGGCGGCTCACGTACCGCGTACGATTAGATAATCAAGTATCTGTGGGAGCCAGTTTACTTTAATAATGAGGAAACTAATGCATTAATAAAGAAAAAAGTCGTAAATCTCAATGACAATTGAGCTCTATACAGCCTCTTACGGTAATGGCACTCGCTGCCGGAGTACATCCATACGCGCACGAGACATAGCCCAGTTAAAGCTTTTACTGATCTTAATTGAATCATATTCATCTCGGCCTGTCCCGCGTGTAATTTCTACGCGACGCAATAATCATAACGGCATCGGTAGGAATACACGTATCGGGCTCGGTACGAGGGAACGGTCGAAAAATTTTACGCCCATATCGTTGAAAAAATTCCGCGATGCCATTGTTATCCCCGTTGGGAACGTTGGCGTAAGTACGAGAAAGGGGCCGAGCAGGCGAGGGATACGAGGCGGAGGTCGGAGGTCGTGCGCGATGCAAACGGAAACGTACAGGGGACTCGTTTCAACGCTAATCCATTTCGCAACAGTCGAATACGCGCGAGCAGCGAAATGAAATTTTCAACTCGACGCGAACGGCCTCGGGAATGGATCTACTCGTTTAATTCGTTAACGCGCCGTTAATGCAACGCACAATCGCACGATTATTACTTCCATTAATCAGCTTTATACGGCGCGCGCGCGCGCCCGGAACTCGTCGTCCGGCCGCGGCGTGCGCGGGCGGCGCGGCCGTACGCAATGCACACATAACCTATTAAAGCATTGATTTGATTTTCCGAGTCGCTCGCGAATTCGGTCGGCGGGTCGGCCGAGCCGCGCGTCTGCCCGACGGGCGGCCGTGCCGGGGTGTACAAGCACGGAGCGCGCCAAATTCAACCGGACAAATGGACGTGTTTCTTTTGGAAATACATCGAGCCTTATTAAATAGATCAGAGACGCTAAAGTTAGATTAACGCTCGAATTCGATTTACTTTTGGCAAAATCAATAATATATATACATGTATATAATATATATACATGTGTGGAAACATATTACGCCGGATCAAATCTGTTTACTTTTCAAATAATAAACAGTGGCTCGTAATCAATGATATAAGTTATAAACTCAAATATTTAACGTCTATATATCAGTTTTCATAAAAATAGTCGCCCTCACCCCCTTCCCTCCCTCGCTCGCTCCGTGCAGCATTGACAAAACTAATATACAACTATAATTTTTGAATCGCTGCTGATACAACCTGATGAGAAAAATATCGAAAACAACGAGCTGTTCCGATAATAAAATTCTTCTGTTATTTATCCGAACGGGGCGCTTTTCATTTCTAATCAATAATAATTGGTATCAGAAAGAAAAAAAAAGTCATAAATTCATGTTTGTATAAGTACGCGCGTAAAAATTTCTCATTGATCACATCTATTGTTGTTCAGTGAATTGAAAACAAATAAATCGTTCGCAAAAGGAATTTGCGGCGGAATCCTTCTGCAGAGTCAAACCGAACTTCAATTTCAAAAACAACGGATGCTTTGTTTCAATTGTATTCGCTACGACTTTTTGCTACCGTTCGAAATTCCATGGGAGTTTCGAGGTTACTGTGGTGCCCAAACTGAAGCAGCACGCACATACGCACATATGCGCGCGCGCGCGTATATATGTATTTATTTCGAAAACTTGCCCAATTTGAAATTCGTTGCGCCGTTACTTTTTTTTGTTAAATGAGTTTAACTAAATATAACAAATAGGAGACATTCAGATGAATATGTTATAGGAGTCTGTCGACGTCAATGTTTATCGATCGAGTCAGGGTTTTAAAAAATGTTTTATCCAAGCGTTAAATTATTTGAAAATTTTTATTGATCGTAACATTTATTTGCATTAATTACATACTGTCCAAAAGTATCAAGGAATGAGGAGGCTTCGTTGAAATGAGAACGCTTTGAAAATTTTCCTTAGAATTTTTGGTTGTAAAATTTTGATAATCCTCTTATTTCCACAATATTTCACCAATTAGCTGGAACGTTTACAGCAATATAAAATGATCCAAGCACAAGACGGGATTATCAAAGTTATTCTATAATTTAACATTTACGTATAAGGTTATTTCGTATCGGGTACTTTTTGCTCCTTCCGGAGCCCTTTAAAAATGAAAAATCGACACTTTTTATAAACCTTAGGTTTTATAAATTATTACACTTCTGATACCATAGATACAAATATTTTTAATTGTATGATATAAAAATTATTATATGTTACGATATTTAGGAAATATATGTTGGAACATTTGATCATTATTGTTTATCCCCAGGCTTCAGCTAACGCATTTCTGTATTCCCAAATCAAAGTACATACATCTTCAAGGATCACGGGTTCTATCTTCTAACATACATGTCCCATTAAACAAATGTGAAAAAAGTATTGTGATTATTCTTAAAGGATAATTAGAATGATCAGGATTTATGAATCGAAAATTAAATATATATATATCGAAATTTTTTCCCACTATTACGATCCACGAAAACTATGTCGATTAAAACCAATTCATATACGATATATATTTAGATATATTAAACTCAATCTGAGCCTATTCAAATTCCCCAGAATCGGACGTGCTGTCTCTGTTCGTAAAAGAATCACGCGTCATGACGCCTCGACGGACAGAAACCAGGGCTCGCCCGGGAAGCTAAAAAAACTTCAAACGCCGTGTGTGCCCCTCCCCACTGCGTTTACGCGTATATATATATATATATATATATATATATATATATATATAAGTATATATATAAGTATATATTACAAGACCGCTTCGCCCGCCACCGGGGCCCTCGCGGAGACCGCGAGATTTACCGTATACTGGTCTGTATACCAACTGGCATTAAAAGATTTCTATTTCGGAAGCGCCACAGCAGATCGTCCGGATGTTCCCGATCAATTTGCATTGCGCGTATTATACGCGCATACGCCATATGGGCTGGCGTTGAATAATTAACGACCAAGGAATCTTCGAGCGTTATGTATTAACTTCGCGTTGTTATTAGACGTTACCATTTCACTATACGACGATGGGTGGTGATGATATTTGTCCATTATAATCATTATTATCATCGTCGTTGTCTTATCTGAAATTAAATTTCACGAAAAGCTATATGGAGCTTCTCTGTTTCGTGCAAATTGCATTTATTATTATATTCGTGTTTATTAATATTAGCGAAGCAACGCATGTTTATCGTTAAAAGTATTTCATTATTAATCTGAAAAAATTAATAATGGGAAAAAAGGTAATTTATTAATCATATTATATACTCGTATATATAAAAAAAGCACTGTTAATAACATTATCGAGAGACAAATTATTGTAATGTGTTTAATTGTATTTCTTTCTTTTTGTTTTTTTTTTCGTTTTTGGCTGTTACTGCAATTAATTATATTAATTGAAATACATATTCATTACATACATAATACCAGGAAATAATTGTTACACTGCTATAAATATGTAATGTGCATTAATTATATCTTTATTTCGTATTGTAAAATTTGTATTTTATACACAATATTTTACGATACTGTATTATGGTTTCCTATAAAGGCCCGTTCAATAGTGCCTCCGTATACCATGTAATAACGTTCACCAGTTGAATTGTCGTGAAACGCGAAAGTGTGTGTGTATATATATATATATATATAGTTGTATATGTATGAAGCCAAAACAAAATTGATTTCCCCATCAGCCTTCTTGTCATAAAACCTGTGTAACGAAATTCCTTTTGCCTCTCTCTCTCTCTCTCTCTCTCTCTCTCTCTCTCTCGGAAACTTGACTTGAAAAAAAAAAATGCCCCACGCATAATAAATTTCGCCACTCGCCGCATTGACGAGCGCCCTGCTGGTCTTTTTTATATATAATATATATGTAAACGACGCGACGTATCCCCTTAATGCGTCGCGTTAAAAAGCCTCCGTCGAACGTATAATGTAACAATAGCGGCCTCACATCGGCCTCGTGGACTCTCGAGAGTATAATACACTTTAGTCTCGTCAGACGAAGACACAGAGACATCAATTGTCCCTTTCATCGTGCTAAAGGTATGTATACATATGTGTGTGTGTGTGTAGTAGTAGTAGTAGTAGTAGCTGACAGTCTGAGAATTTTTAATCGTCCACGAAAACTGAAAGAGAGCGAGAGAGAGAGAGAGAGAGAGAGAGAGAAAACCTAGCAGTCTCGTTCGCCTCGTTTCTATCAGCTCTCTGTGTTATTCCAAAATTCCATCGGTGTTTAGTTTAAACGAGCGGCTCGATAAATAAACCCGTATCGGCGACACTCTCGGAAGCGGTAAACTAGTTGGGCGAGGCCGGGAGGAAGGCGCGAGAGGGACGAGAAAGGGGAGAGTTTTGGTAACGCGCAGCGTGGGAGACGGGGAAGGGGGATTACAAGGAAACTATTGGCGCCACGCGCGGATCTCGGCGCTACTATATACGCTTCGGCTATCTTATCGTGATTTCGGCGGAAAAGCCTTAACTCCCTCGCCCACTCCACGCTCACTTCCCTCGGCCACCCTCTCTGTAATTGACGATTCAAAGCCGATCTCCAAGTAATGGCCGTATATGTATATATATATATATATATATATATATAAAAATCCGTGAGCGCGGGTCGCACTGGAACAGCCGATCTCGCCCTCCGGGAGAAATGGGAGGGGGCGGGGGGAGGACACTGCAGAGAGCCAGAGCGGCGTTCACCAAGATTCTGGGCCATCGCTGATAAAATTTTAACGACCGTGCGCGCCCGCCCGCGCGGGCACTTCGACTTGTACCGCGCGCACTGCAGCAGTCGGGGGGGGGGGGCGAGAAAGACAGAAAGAGACAGAAAGAGGAGCCAAAAGCTGCATCAGCCGTGCTTGGCAGCGGGTGCGCGAGAGAAACCTGGGCATACGTATACATATATATACCGCGAGGCTTAAGCTGAAATGGATGAAAAATAGAGGGAGGGAGGGAGGGAGGACTGGAGGGGTGCAACAGCAAGTAGACTATAAATATATCTATATCCGGCGCGCCGGGTAGTGAAAATTTAAGTCGGCCGCGGGAACTATTTTTCGTGCGAGCGAGATCAAACCCCCCCCCCCCCGGCCGCTCCGGCCCTAACAGACGTCTCTCGCTGGATTCTTCTCTTTGTCTCTCTTTGTCTTTCTCTCGGGATCGCTACAGATTAGATTTCACTAATTTCAACCGGAGTTCTCTTCTTTTTCGTGCGTCTTTCTTTTGGTGGGATGAAATCTGGATTTCGTTGGTGTGGTTTTCGAGGTTTTGTTTCTGTAGGAACTTTGAGATTATATATATATACACGCTCGTGCTCTAATTCGAAAAGTCAGGCCTGCTTAAAATAACGTTTATCAACAGACTGACTGATAGGTCGAGATGTTACCATTGGGATCAGGGGCGTTATTCCAACATTTCTTTGTGCCTTTATATTTTATATATATTTTACCTTGCCCTTCCCCCATTCTCGGATTTTCTAAATTGAAACTCAGAAACTTGTAAACTGAATCCAATATTGAAGTAGTGCAAAGAGCATGTAGCATTATAAAATAAAATGTAAAAATAAAACGTGATTTATGTTATGCCAATGTCTTAGACTACTGATTGCACAAAATTTAGATATAAGCTAATTATAAATTTTATGTATAGTATACAATCACTAATATTAATCTAAGTACGTCTGTAATATACGAGTTAATGTAGGTAGAAATTTTTTTTCTTTACCGATAAGAAAATTTCATATTCTTTTAATAATAACTTTTGAGAGTTTACAGTTGAGTATTTGAATCTGGTTCTGTACGAAGACTTGTATTGGCTTTTACCTCTATGGTTTCCCCTATATTTACATCCATACATCCCATGTTAGTATTATACAAGACTGCTATTTCACTCATTCAGAGCGATTTTCTCCAGATTTTATAGAGAAAACGTAGAAGATTGTGTTTAATTATTTCCTTTTTTTCTAACTTCTCTTCTACCCAGTTAAGATCGTTCGGATATTTTTCTGTATACAAATGTTTCTTTCAACGAGTGGTGCAACGTGAGAAAATGCTTGACCCACTAGAACCTCCAAATTTCTTACCTAACGCGAGTCCCCGATGCGAATCTCTATATTTTTGTTTGTATTCTGTAACTATATAGAATAATTTATCTTGCTGCCATTTCAAACGTTAACAACTAAATCCGAAAGTTCTTTTTTTTTTTGCTAATAAAGAGCACCTTTAAAGAAAGGTTTCTTTAGAAAACAAATCACCAAATCATAATATTATCTCTATTTAATATGAAAAATTTCAAGTCTAGAAGGTCGCAATGATTTTTAAAAAGTATTTTTATTTCGCCAAACATATACTACACACAACGTCAAGTTTAATTAAATCTGAATAATGACAGGATAATTTTCATCTCTACCTATATATATATATACGTTTTTCAATTTCCTGCGGGTGTACGCGATTTATCCAACCGTTAATTCTAATACTTTAAAAACAATTTAAATTAATAAAGTTTATCCACATATTTATCAATACTTAATTACCAACAAAAATAAAAAATTGATAAAAAACAAACAAGACTAAAACTATGTATTTCTTGAATACGCAATGTCTCTAATTAACTTTTTTTTAAATTAAAATCCTCTCTCTCTCTCTTCTTTCTCTCTCTCCTCTCTCTCTTTCTCTTTCTCTCTCTCTTTCCTCTCTCTCTCTCTCTCTTCTCTCTCTCTCTTCTCTCTCTCTCTTTCTCTCTCTCTCTCTCTCTTTATCCGTCTCCAATTGCGTTCGGCCTATGTGTAGTGTACGTGAAATTTATATAAAACTCACGCTTCCCTCTATTATATCATATACACAACGATCTACATATATGCATATGGACACAACAACACACCTAAGTACAACAACGCTCGAGATAGTTCTGCGTTCTCTTCAACTGTCTGTCGCGCAAAGTTTCCAACGTGAGGCCTTCGTTCTTATGCGTAACTATCGCGAGGGATTGGACACACACACACACACACACACACACACACACACACACACACACACACAGTCCTTGAAAATATAGCGAAAGGAAGTCAGTTTCTCCGCATACGTAGTTATACGCATCGATCTTTACACTTCCTATTAGACGAGGATTCTCCGCAAACGGGCGCGGGAAATGTGCGAAAAGTACAGTAGCGGCAGAGCGCTACGTTCAACCGGATATATATGTGTAGATAGAGAGATCGAGAAAGATCGAGAGAGAGAGAGAGAGAGGGATAGTGATAGAGAGAGAGAGAGAGAGAGAGAGAGAGAGAGTGAGAACGCGAGAGAGAGAGACAAAGAAAGGGAAACACCATTTTTGATGAAAGAAAAGAGTCAAGTGCATTTGACGGACGAACAAGACAGCATCCTCCCACCTTTCTCTCTCTCTCTCTCTCTCTCTCTCTCTCTATCTCTATCTCTAGTAGTTCTCTCTCTGTTCCTTCATCCTCACGACTCTGAAATAAAGGCAAGAGAGATAGAGAGCAAAAGGAAAGAGATCGGAACGACTAGATATCGATTCTCATCCCTTATATATAATAATACTCGACGGCATCTCTCTCGCTTCGAGAAACGACGAAGATCGGGAGCCGAGCTTGTCGGCGTTATAGGGGGTGGGGCCACCGGGGGTTAGAGGGGAGAGGGGTGAAAAATTGGCGGGCGAGAAACGGCTGTGCCAAGATCGATTAAATTTCATGACGAGGAAGGGAGGGTGGGAGGGACGGGGACTGGCGGAACGGCGCCGAGGATAGGTCAATTTTAGTTATAGAAGCGGAACGCTTCAGTATTTCAGGGTGGGCGAGCGGGCATCGGACGCAAGCCTGCAATATAACTATAACTGTATAGGTGTTAGAGCTATATCTTGGGTTTTATCATATATATATATATATATATATATATATATATATATATATATATAATGCTTGAAGCGTTTAATCCCTGGACGGCCGTGAGCTCCGCACTGAGTGTGTGTCTGTGTATGTGTGTGCACGAGAGAGAAGAGAGAGAGAGAGAGAGAGAGAGAGAGAGAGAGAGGGTGAGTGAGAGAGAAAGAAAGCGTTAAGGCAATTCCTGTAGCAATTTTGATGGCCTATGGCAATTATACACGCGGGGCGAAGCAAATGAATTTATGATCGAGAGAAAAGAGAGAGAGAGAGAGAGAGAGAGAGAGAGAGAAGGTGAGAGCGTCTCCTGCATTTTATCTCTGCCAACGATTGGCCGGGATGAGACCGGCGAATGACTTCGTGGATATATATATATATACATATATATGTATATAACAGTTAATGAAAGTGCCTGGATTTAATGGCAGAGAAAGAGATATAGAAGCCCCGGGTATATGGGTCTGCTATTAGATAAGATATGCGCGGCGCTGCGTTCGCCAGCGTGTGAAAAGTAAAATTATCGCCGATGTGTATCGGCGTTAACGCGCGTCCGACCGCTGCCTGCGCGCACGTCTCCCAATGCATATAATCCTGGTACGTTATATATATATATATTCATTTATGGCATTATTGGGGTTTATCAGTAAACATTTGCTCGGGATAATCCGTTCGCGTATTTGTATGCGATGCTTAGTTAAGGAGAGCTCGCGAATTGTTTCAAATATTTTAGCTTGTCCATAGACGGGGGGATGGAAATTCTCCCGGATAGGATTGTTAACTTATGGGGAACTATCGTATTTTGTTTATAAACACGAACGAATTAAATTATTTTCCAACGATAAATATTGCGATACTGGGCGAGTTTGTGCACCGAGATGTAACCTGATTATGTAAACCTATGACGATTCTCTAAAGCATTAAAGCAAAAAAAAAATTCACTATTTCATCCATTTACATGCCTATGAGAATTCATTTGGAATTATTAAGGGAGCCGGGAAAGAAAAGTTTTGAAATGTAACTCCAAACATTTACGTGAATCTTGAAAAGACGGCACAATGTTTCATCCAGCAGAAAAATTCCGACGCACAGTGCATAATCGAAATCGGCACCACGTCCGAACGGTTTTCTAAATGAATGGTTTTCACAAAAACAAAGGAGAAAAAAATTAACAACATACCCCCACAAAAGATTCTCTCGCCCATGCGTGTTCGTGGGCCTACGCAATGAAACGATGAATTTACATTTTTCTCAATCGAACCATCGCTAGTCTCCCTGCTTCTTCAATATTAATAATAGCTCCATATATATATATATATATATATATATATATATATATATATATATATATATATATATAATCTAAATTACAAAACTGAATTTTCCCCTCTTTGTATATAACGTTGAAAGCCAGAGGGGAGCGGGGCAAATCTCATAGGCGTTTAAATCTGAACAAATCGCTGAAAAAAAACACGCGTGCGCGCGCGCGGGTCAGCCATTACCGCGCGAAGCAACAGAAGGGGCTGGAGAATAGAACTTGAAATTGATAGTACGGCATATATGTATATATATATATATATAGAGGGGCGCGCTATCGGATGAGCAGAGCCGAGGCAAACAATGTACGGCTTATCTCCTGTTCTGGGCGCGGGCGCACAAATCTCAGCGCGACTTCGCCGCTGTGGCGAAGAAAGAAGATAGACAGCATGGGGGAGGGAGAGAAACAAGAATGGAACTGACGGACACCTTGGCGCCAGCAGAGGGCTGAAACGAACGCGGCGCGCCCGCGTCTGGATTTCGATTTGCCCGCGCGACATTCTCGCGATGCGCGCGCGGATGCGCCAGATTCGGCCATGGGCGGGAGGGACACCACGCGTCCGGGGAGCAAGAGAGCTGGCTGCCGGCCCTGACGGCGCTGCATCGGCCACGAGAGACGCCAGCGAAATCCGCCCCCCCCCCTCGCCACGTTCACGGTTCCGTCGAATGCGCTTGCTCACGCGGCACGCCTATTATACACTTCCATTATGGGCCTGGCCGCGGCGTTATGCGATGCTGCGTCCTCCCTTGCACTTCTCTTATATATCGATATGTTATATATAAATATAAATATATATATATATATATATATATATATATATATATATATTTTTTTTCGCGCGCGCGCCAAGTTTACAGTCCCATACACGTTACTCACCTTTATAATCCCCTGTCGTAAATCGACGCGCCTCCCATTCCTTCGCCGTATATTATACGCGTATAGGCGTCGCGTCCCACAAAGAGTCTTCTTGGTGTGACGTGGGCGGGTACGTGTATTTGTGCGTCTAGAAGCGCGCCACGCAGCCCTGACTAAGGCATTTTTTCTCATCTCCCGTGTATGGTTTATATCTTACATGTATTTCTCCTTAGTCGATATCTACACAGGTATCCACTTTCGCTGGCTCGTCCTCTTCTCATTCGATCTCTCTCTCTCTCTCTCTCTCTCTCTCTCTCTCTCTCTCTCTCTCTCTCACTCTCTCTCTCCCCTACCTCTCTCTGTCTCACTTTTCGTCGCCTCGAGCGTATAGTAGACACATACACCATCACGGGGCTGCCCATGCCGAAGCTAAATACCGATCGATTCCGGGGAATTCATCATTGAGTGCCGGCGATCGGAGGCCCGAAATCCCTTATATTAATTTTCGAGCCGCGTTCGACGGCGATTGTGTGTGTGTGTGTGTGTGTGTGTGTGTGTGTGTGTGCGTGTGTGCGTGTGTGCATGCACAATGTCGAAGGCAAGAAAGACGCATCTTTTGGATTGGGGAGGCCTTTCAACCTCGGTCCCCGATGGTTTTTGATGGTTGCGCTCGCGCAGGCGATGGGATCATCGCCCCCTTATAGACTGGCGCTTATTGTGAACCGCATTCCATTGTAAAACGGGTGCTTACAGTTCGACCGGTGTTATGAAATCTAAATATTACACATATAGATGTATAATATATTGAATTCAACTTTGTCGATTTGACGACGAAAACACGTAATCCAAGTCTTTCAGTGCCGTTATAAATGAGCTATAAATTAATATTTAATATTGTCTATCGGCAAGGAGAAACATCCAGCCCGTGTGCTTGGGCATCGCCTAAGGAAAAAGTATAGAAATAGTACAGTGTTTAAATGGGGGTAATGTGGATTTTTTTATTAAAAAATAGATGTTTGTATTTAAAATATTTACTGTTGACGTTCTGAATTTTATAATGCCATTATTAAAAAGTGAATAAATATAAAATAATTGTTTTGCAATTCAATTATACATATATATATATATATATATATATATATATATATATATATATATATATATATACATAAGCAGAAATAGATCAAATTAAACTTTCAAATATATTTATTTCTTATAAATTATTTAATACATGTATTTTGTTTAAAAACATTACTACCAAATA
>JACCIC010000077.1:1780000-1880000 GCA_018907035.1 Sycobia sp. Sy_11
CAAAAGCACAAATTGTAGACCGCGATATTAAAGGTTTTACATTTCAAATCACGAATTATTAAGAATAATTATAAGGATGAAATGCTTAAAATTAGTGCAATATCTTCAGCTGAATTATCCACTCAACGATTTATACTGATTTTCAAATGATCCCATCATGGAAAATCCATAAAATTGAGATTTTTAATATATGTGTAATATATAGAAATTAGGCTTTTTCAAATTGAAACATGCTAAAGCTAAGTTTTGATGCAATAAATTACACTTTTTCAAAATGTTATCACCATTGGACTTATTAAATTAGCCAAATGGACTAGTTATTTTTTTCATTTTTCATTTTGTAATCTTTGGTGTATATAGTCAATCGCTGCTTAAAACACGTTCTACGAATTTATATTAATGGCTCAATTACATGACAATATCAGAGAGACAAGAAAAATTTTACATAAACATTAAAGAATGATAAATTAAAAAAAGAATTAATTTTATCGACTAACCGGACCTGAAGTACACATTTATCCTAAATCTGATTATGCAATGAAACTCGCGATACAGAGAAGAATTACGTATAAAAGGATTATTTTCACACTCGGATCATAAGATCAATGAAACAGGTCAAAGCTCTATTCGATCATAAAAAGATTTAAATCTGCTGACTGGCGCGCATTTGTAAAAGTTTTATCAATTGTAAGAAATCTGAGAGCTGTTCGAATCGTTAAAATTAATGTTAAACGAGGATTAAAAAAAATTTTTTTATATAAATGTATCTAATTAGTTTAAAAAAAAAGGATTTGAACAGATTTTATGATAAAATATATCACATCTCTTTAATAATATACAGTACCCGGTTTATGAATATTTAAGAAGTTACATATGCAATAAATTTCAAAATTAAGCATACCATATTTATAATGTACGCGAAAATTAATACGCCAATTATTTATTTATTTTTTTTAATGTAATATATTTTAATGTGAACGAGCATTAAAAATAATATAATTATTTTCGTTGGATTATTCGCGCAAAATACAGAATTTAAAAATGGCTCGCTGCAAATATGCAAATTCGTATTTTGAAGCAAATATGTTGACATTTAGTGCGACCTTTCAATATTGCGAAACAATACGGATTTTGAAATTAAAATTTTCCAAAAATCACGTATTTACAGGATTGATTTTTATTCGAGGTACGCATAGAAGATACTATAATATGTATGCAAATAAAATTGAATCAGGGCTTTATATTTACACGACATACGTCAATTATTCATGAAAATTCGATTTTTAAATTATCACCATCAAGTATTGATACATTCCATTCTATTTCGATATCATCGTTCTATTTAAATATCGTTATTGACAAATCGCGTTCCCTTTTCACTTACATATTGGAAAGAACTCGATTGCAAAAATTCTCTTTTTCCGTTTGAACGACAATTTTTTTAGAACGAAGAAATTGAGTACCTGATTTAAAACTTACACGTCCATACTGTTTTCGCGCCAATTCGTTCTCCGCGAACTTCTATCAGACTAGGTAGACATTCATTCATCCAATGTTATTTCCAATATATATATCTATATATATATATATATATATATATATATATATATATATATATATATATATATATATATATAGGTTTAATTAGAGCATCCGCATAATTGAATTATGCTTAGAGCCTTAATTATAATTCCATGAATTGCTACATAACTTATTATTATTCCGATGATTGACTGGTGTTAGTAATTATAATAGCAGTTATAACAGTAGCTCGTATAAAAGGTAAACAAGGCTATTACTTTCTTTTTTTGAAGCTCTAAATTTTATTTTCGAGCTTCCATCTCTAACGTGGCTATATATACAAACATTAATAGCAACTTCCGCGATCCATCTTCGTACACGGACGCGCGCACGCGTGCACACACACACGCGCCTATAGGCAAGTACCTCGATAGTGTCTACACACTTGGTCATTGACGTCAACGGCGTCTCTTTTGCTCATTCTTCTCTACCGCCCCCTATCGCTCTCTCTCTCTCTCTCTCTCTCTCGTTCTCTCTTACACTCTATCTTTATACGAACAATGAACGTCTCGATATTAATTGAAGGTGAGCGAGACGAGCACGTCCCGCGCGCAGTCTTTCTCTTCTCCCTTTCGTGCCGAGCCAACTTCGCTCCACGCGCACGTTCCTTTATATATAGCAAATTGGTTATAGGCTTATATACGCGCATTTGTGCAACACTCAGGATGTACAAAAACCGGCCTGTGTATCTATTTTGATACCCCTAAGGCTAGTCCTGTCCCGTACATCTCTCTCTCTCTCTCTCGGTGTGCCTGTCCTCTATCAAACATATGCATTCCCATTGAGGAGATTGACCGAAATGCCCTTCCTGGTAATGGCTGCAGTTTTCGCGCGTCTTTAGCATAAAGCACTGCAGCTCATTATATACACAAATGCAAGATTATTCTATTTTGTCCGCTATGCGCTGTCCCAACCCTCATACTCCTTTGCCCCATATAGACATATATATGTTTCGATGCTCTCTCCCATTCCCTCAAAACAGGTTAATCGACGCCATGCAATATAAAGTTGCCGAAGGGACGACGACAATTATGCGCCGCGTGATTGCCTTGAAAATTTCACGTCGCTGCCCGCTCGGCATCCAGTTTCTCCCCCTCTCTCCTTCTCACTTACCAGTGTATATATATATATATATATATATATATATATATATATATATATATCCGAAGCGAAAGATTGGAAGTTCGTATAAGTAAACCCGTTTAGGCGGACGGTCGATGCGCGCACAGGAAGTACGGGCCATGAGGAGCGCCTTATGGGATTCGCGCGACGAGCGAGCACCGCGAGCGACGGAGCGAGCCAGCCAGCCCCGTAAATCCGCGTCGCTCGTGCCCGCCTACGGGGCAAGCGGCCGGATCGACTCTCTTAATTTAGTTTACTTACGCCGATAATAGTGTACAAATACATATGGAGGGGACGGGGACGCTCGTGCGCGCGTTTAACGCGCGAAGTTGTAAAAACGGCGACGAAGGAATGGAGAAGGAGGAGGAGGAGGTGGAGGAGGTGGAGATGCGACGTTGTCGGCTGAAAATACACTGTGTGTGAGTGTAAACTACACGGGCGCGCGCGTTGGACTGCGTTTACGAGCTGGAGAAAGAGAGAAAGAGAGAGAGAGAGAGAGAGAGAGAGAGAGAGAGAGAACTCCTCATGGTGCAGCTTTCGTCGATGGCGATGCAGCGACGCGGAACGTCCATATATATATATATATATATATATATATATATATATATATATATATATATATATAACTCGGATTCGATCGCGCGAAGTTTCCCGCTTTATACGCACACATATACACGCATACGCACACGCATGCACACGCACGCACACGCTCGCACATAAATAATATATACACGCGGTTGGACTCTCGCACACTGCGTGGTTGTGGCGATAAAAGAGAATTCTATTTAAAGCGGCTTTCGACGCGCGTATACGCTTCGGTAAAGCTATACGCGAGTGAAATTGCACCGTCTACAATTGTCATAACCGTGTAGCATAGTGGAGATTTCGATGGAATTTCTTTTTGTTTTCTTTTTTTTTTTATAGATTTTCGTCGAAAATAATAATTACAGACGTCGGTAAAAACAAAAAAAAAAATATAATGTATAGGAGAAATCTGAAGAATTTTCGTTTGCTTAATACGAATGTGATTTTGGAAGTTTTATATAATTATATCCAGTTTTATGAGTTATAAGAACCCAAAGATTTTAAAAATATTGTTTATCCATTTCTTTTAAGTTAAATAAAATTCTAGAATAATTAATCTCATAAAGCTAGTAAGAGTAGTTTGGAGTAAGTCTCGTTCCCTTTTGAAATGACGCTGAATTGGTTTGAATATTTGTTTTTTTTTTATCAAAATATCACTTAACATCAAACAGCAATGATTTATTGTAAAACAAGAGGGAATTAAAAGCTATGTCTCTTCCATATAGTGCCTCCGAGAGGCATTTTAATAATAGCGGATATAAAAAGAAGCTAATCCTTCTATAGTCGAATACAAAGTAAAATTAAAGTCTTGGACCCAAAAATCCTAAAGCCATCATCAACCTTGGCGTGAAACAAAAATTTCAAATTATTATATCAGAATGGGAAGAAAAGACATTTTAACAAATTCAACGATATTTGAAAGGGAACAAGTAAAAATTATCGACAACCTTTTACTATATATAACCTCAAATATGCCGAGAAACACTAAACCATGGCGTGACGGACTGGTTCCGAGGCCAAATTTGGATTTTCCGAATAAAATTCGCGTCATGAAAAGCATACTTTGGATTTTTTAATAAAAATACATCAAATTTTGTTAATCAACGTGTTATAGGCATTTCTTCAGATAATCGATGTATAGCCAGTGTATCTCATTTTTAATTGAAGTTTATTATTATGTTAAAACTTTATTAAAACTTCGCTCTACATCTCTATAACGTATTCAAAAGGATAAAAAGAACGTGTAGTATACGGTAACGAAAATACCATAGGCAATTGTTTCTCGGTAAACGCGCCGAGGATCGGAATGCGCGTCGCTTAATCCCTAAGAAAATGGCCATCCCAAAACCGATAAAATCCGAGAAAGTCGACCGCGAAGAAATAAAAGCGGGCCACCTCTGTATACAGTATCTCCCACGTGAAAAGCACTTGGCAAAGAGAACGCGAACAGACGACTCTCCTCCTCACGAGCCTCTCTAGCGCGATAGCATTATAGTCGAGGAAGATCGTTGCGAGAGTCCTTATGTTCGCCGTGCGTATCCGAACGACGACGGTATTAGCTCGATTAAAATCATTAGTATCAGCTCGAGCGTGCGCGAACGAGCGACTGGAGAGAGAGAGAGAGAGAGAGAGAGAGAGAGAGAACGAGGTAGAATGTCGATCCTAAAATTCAATCCTCAACGACGTTGCGCTGGTAGAGGATACAAGTTAGAGACGCCCACGCGCACGATACAAGTGCGCCCATGTGTGTGTATGCGTTATTTATACATGCACGCGCGCACACACACACAGGCATATATATGTATATATATATATACATACGTACAAGGAAATCTAGACTATATCGAGGTAGAAGAGTAGAGTAGAGGGAGACCAAACTCTGATGTCGGTAAAAGACGAAATGGTGGGGAGGGAGGGATCAAGCAATATACGGAGCGAAAGACAGAGAGAAAGGGTTAAGGGATTGTGCACACTCGACTGAACCAGCTGTACACATTTAGCTCTGGGGGCCCCTGGGCTCTATCGTTGTACTTGTGCCGACCGGTAATTTCTCCAGGCCTGTCTCGGTCCATATAGTTGTGTCTTTTGTACGGTACTATCAGCTCTCTCTCTCTCTCTCTCTCTCTCTCTCTCTCTCTCTCTCTCTCTCTCTCTCTCTCTCTCTCTGACTCTTTCCCTCTCTGTCCGTTCCTGGAGTTCGCCGCATGCAGCAGCACGGGAAATTACAGCTGCAGCGATTATTTGGAATCGAGTTTATAGATTACGGTCTGAAGATAGAGAAGTAGAGAGAAATGGAATTCGAGAATTGGAAAAAGATACGCTTTGGCGCAAGAGGCCGTTATAAAATGAAAAAGGAGGAGGAGACGAATACGTTTGTTCAAGGTTTCCATATACATATAATAGCCCGAAGTGTTGATGAAACACGGCACAATTATCCATTGCGCAAGAGTATCGGATTAATTGACGGAGAACGATGGAGTTTCGCGGTGCAAATGGATGCGGCTCGATCGATGCAGAATATACGGGGCCGAATTATATATACTTTAATGATCAATGGTATCTCGACCTAATATGTTCGAAATAATAAATGCGTGGAATCATAGAAACAAAAAAAAAAAAAATAAATAAATAAATGCAGACGCGTAATTAAAACGGTGAAATGTTTCCTAGTGAAATGAAGCATCGTATAAAATTTGAAAGTATTTATTTGTTAGTTTTTTCATAGAATCGTAATATTACACATTAGTCTCAAAATCGTACCGTATCCAAAGAATCGTAATCGTAATCAATTTTTTGGTATCGTCACTACGAGTTCGTTTAGCACTTTGACTAGAATATTTCAATGTCCCGGAGGTCGAATCTACGACTGAATCTGGACTCCAGTATCAAGAAAGCTACCACAAAAGTTATATGTATCCTTAATCAAGTGAAAAAGTTTCAACAACACGTGTCATTGCTCATCAATATTTTACAAAAATACGCCATTTCAAATTATTATGTTTTGGATAAATTTTGAAATTATTTACATTTATATGGAAGTTCATAAATATTGCATGGTCAATTCCAAGACAAAATTTTAATCGGTAGAGCAAGCTGTATTATAGAAGATTCAGCAAACGTTTGGAATTTCAAATCACATGGAAAAATTTATAGAAATATCCACATGGTAACAGGAATTTCATGTACTCATAGTTCTAGACCTTCTGAGATACTTAAAAGTTTAGATTTATCTTGAAGAGAAGGACGAAATCGATTCAGTGACGGTTAAAAAAAATGGTAATTAAAAAAGAATTCATACACGAACAAACGATTAAATATCAGTGTCATATAAATATTTCGTTGCGAACGGAAAGAAAAGATATAGCTCAGAAAAGATTATCACGCGTATAGATGTATAGAAAGGCACTGCAGCGACAAATGCATAATTTTACGAAGAAACTGCAAAATTAGCGGATCGATATAAAAAAAAAAAAAAGAAAAAGCTTCGGAGAGAGCCAAAAGTGTCTCCAACGGCAGGCGGCGTATCTATAACAACGGTTACGTCATATACAACAGACTTCCTTCTTTTCGCCTCGGCACGCTTCCCCTCCATACCTATAATGTGTGTGTGTGTGTGTGTGTGTGTGTGTGTGTGTGTGTGTGTGTGTGACCCGACCCGAGGAGAGCAATTTAACAAAAATTACAGTTCCTTGTTAATGTACCGAGAACTCAACGCTGTATCGACTAAATATTCAGCCCTCCCTTTTGCCATATAACCGCCCAAACCCCCCTCCCCCCGGGTCCCTTCTCTATATATATAACGTCGCACCCTCGTACAGTTCCGCTGTGCCCGACGGGGTCGCTGCTACGGCTACTGCTGCTGCTGCTGCTGCTGCTGCTGCTGCTGCTGCTTGCCACTGCGTTCAATCCAAATTGATTGGACTGCGCGCGCGAATTGTCCGGCTTGAATAATTCATGCATTATTCCGCGATAAAGCAATTTTGGTGTAACCGAATTAAAAAGAGAGAAATAAAGAAGAAGAAAAAAGAAAAAAAGAAAGCAAAGACATGTGGAGAGGAGAGATCGCAAGGGAAACGGTTGATTCGACGGGGACAGGGGCAGATAATAAGAATAACAAGGGACCGTAGAATGGGCACAAGGGTCAGATGTTGCAGTCTGCATTTTCAAAGATTATATTATAGATGTATGGGGATGTAGAGAAAAATTCGGTAAAAGGGATCCGATGTTGAAGAGTGAGAGAAAGAAAGAAAGATATATATATATATATATATATATATATATATATATAGAGAGAGAGAGAGAGAGAGAGAGAGAGAGAGTTAGGGAGGGAAGGAGTGGAATTAATGCATTATTGATACAAAAGCCAGGCAATAAATATAAATGCCGACCCGTGTCGAACTCTGAGTAATCATGGATGGGAAAAGGTTGTTTCACTCTCTCGCCAACGTTTAATTTCTAACTTCTCTTCTTTTTTCCACACTTAAGTACTCGACAATTTTTCGACCCGCGATTGTCGGCACTCCGCATGGAAGCAGAGCGATCGTTTTGTGTTATAAATGATATAGAATCATTCTCACGCACGCGTAAACGCGTCATTCGTTTTGTTAATTGTACTCGTTGAGGCTTTCGTCGAAATTCATTAAGATTTCCGTGAAAAAAAAAGGTTCTCATAATCAAAGAGGGGAATATCGCGGCGTCGAGCGTAAACGAAGACTTCTTTATTTTCTGATTCGCTTTCTTGGATGATCATTTGTATAGTCAGCCTCTGTCTCGCTCTCTCTCTCTCTCTCTCTCTCTCTCCGTCCCTCTGAAAGCGGAGTTTGCCGCGCGCATCGGAGTCCCGGAGAAGTTTGAACGTTCTCCGGAATCAAGCAGCTCGCCGAATTATTGGAAAACAAATTAAAAAGCTTTTATAACTTGAATGGGCAAATCGTTAATAGGTTGGATTCGTCGTTTTTGCGTCCCCGGGGTAAGAAGAAGAAAAGAAGCGTTCGACGCATCTATTGGGATAAGGCGGGTATCTTTATTTATAGTTTTGTATTTTTTTATACCGCATTCCGCTGATTGTACATTATAATTCAAATATCGGATCATATGCAAGATACTAAAATATACGCAGTCGTTGTGAAATAGGAAAGTTTTTCGATGAAAAATACAGATAGCATGCGCACATGTGTGTAATCAAATGCATTAATTAGAAATCGATTATAATCAATTAAAGGTGCTAAACTGTAAATTCTTATACTTAAAAATGTATCATTAGTAACTAACGTAAATAGCCTCATTCCACGTATTTTTATAGAGATGTTAATGCAATGTCGATTAGAGTCTGATGAAGACTCGATCATCAAATAAAAATCTCATCCAGAAATTTGGAGGAATCATATAAGATGGATTCTCGAAAATATTTCAGATTACAACAGGAAATAGATCTCGAAGTTCTCATTAGAGTCTGATTCAAGCATCTTATTGATAGTCATAATGTTACCAGACGTGCATTATAAACGCTATTTGTGTAACGACGGCACCCGTGGATCCGATCACAATTAGACGAACTCTAGTAATTCTAAATAAGTGTAATGAATAAATGTTCAATGTTATTACGCAAGCACCAAATCCAGATAGCTCGATTACGCATACTCGATAAAATGAAAGTTAATTTTATTTCATTTATTAATAAATGAATATATATATATATATATATATATATATATATATATATATACACTTAATTGTAAGTAATGTCTAAACTTTAGTTTGAGGACGTGAGAAAACTGCTTCACTTTTTCTATACAACAATTATTTCAGGATTCTCATCCAGTTCAATTATCTAACACTAGATGGCAATCGACATAACCTTTGTCATTAATTAATCAGAAATTCACAGAACCAACCTTAAAGTTAATAACGTTGAATTTGTGCTTTTACTTGATAAATATATTATTATTCATTGGTACACACCCATTGAATAAATAAA
The DNA here is from genome assembly GCA_018907035.1 of Sycobia sp. Sy_11. NCBI lineage: Eukaryota > Metazoa > Arthropoda > Insecta > Hymenoptera > Epichrysomallidae > Sycobia > Sycobia sp. Sy_11. The sequence continues at coordinate 1,789,266 of JACCIC010000077.1, forward strand.
TTTATCCTAATTATTATTAGTATATTTGTGCTTGTTCTGACGCAGTTTTCGGATAAATAAAAATGCAGAAGGGATATCTTACCCAAATTTAATCAGTAATATAAATGTCTCTGACATAGGGATATATAATGAAGTGCAATCTCTATCCAAACGGTTGCAGTTCATTATATAAGACCATTAATCCAATAGCGCATTAATTACAGATCCCCAAAAACGGCCGAAGCCAGGGAAAAAGGAGAAGTGCCATTATTCACGAGCCGTCGAATTTCAACCGCATCTCGTTATTCCGCGCCTCGAGCACTCTCAATCAACGTTTGCGCCCGCGCGCGGATAATAACGCTTAAGCTATATATATATATATATATATATATATATATATATATATATATATATATACGCGTGCGCGCGATTACCGCCCAGATCGTAGCGACCTGACGAATATATATGGCGGGAGGGAGAAACTGACTCTCTCGTGGGAGGGGGCGGGGGTACGAGGTATGCGGAGAAGCCGGTAGAGAGAGAGAGAGAGAGAGTGGGAGAGATAGCAGCACGCGCCGTAATCTTTTTCCCCGCGGAGAGTGGATAATGTATGCGCGTTTATTTATAAGTGTGCGAGCGCAAAATGCCATTCGGTCCGAAATCCGCCCCATCCCTTAACTGTACACGGCTATTCTCGAAAGCCGAGCAGAGCCCGCACCGCTGCCCGTGCCGCATACTCTGCGCGCCGAAACAATCCGCGCACCCCATCAGTGTCTGTCTGCGTCTCTCTCTCCCTCTCTCTCTCCCTCTCTCTCTCTCTCTCTCTCTCCTCTCTCTCTCTCTCTCTCTCTCTCTCTCTCTCTCCGCCTGCACGCGTCTGTACCGCATGCACTACTCGACTGCACCCTCCCGCCGCGTCCGGCGAGTAACTTCCGCCGTATCAGCAGCGGCAGCAGAGCGCAGCTAAATGCTATCCAATTCCCCATAAGCACATTCGGCAAGCGCGGGCAAGGGGCCTCTCTCCCCATATATCTATACATAACCTCTCTCTCTCTCTCTCTCTCTCTCTCTCTCTTCTCCCCTTCTTTTCGTGTCCTTATCGAGGAGAGAGATCAGCATATACATATATAGAATGAGAAAGAGGGAGGGAATCGCAGTCCGCAGCACTTCCCCCCCTCTCACACTCTAGACATCAGGGCTATATAGCCTAATTAATTTTTCGCGTCCCCCAATGTCTCGGCCGTGGCTCTCTTATACTTGTCCCTCTAAGTGCACATACGCATGCATATACGTATAGTATATATACATATTTTACGTTTATATATATATATATATATATATATATATATATATATATATATATATACATACGCGTGGACAAGGGAGGGTGATTAGATACGCTCGATATATCTCTTCCGAAACGTATATACGGGACGGCCGATAAATCCTGAGTCCGCATGTCCGGGGAAATTTCGACAAAGGGCTCCTTCGCATACGTGCGCATACATAGAAGCGGGCGCGAACATAACTCAAGGCTTCGAGAGGTCGGTCGCGCGGGGGCGTCATCGTTTTATGCCGTGGACATCGGGGAGACGGGCGAGATAAGGGGGAGCGGCCGATTGCGAATGGATATATATATATATATATATATATATATATATATATATATACACGGGAGCGGAGGAGGTGAGACATCGGGCGCTCGCGCGCTTCTCTGTGTGTGTGTGTGTATAATACGTACGACGCAGGGTCTCTACATAGCTGAAACTCCTTATCTGCATGACATGCGAGTATATGCGGCAGCAGCCAGACGGTCGAGGGTTCGATGCTGCGCTGGCTTCGGCGGTTCTTCGCCCGCAACTTTCTCATTGCTACGGTCGTTTTCAGTGTGCGTATACTATATACTACTAACCGTTTTCGGTTGTGGGGATATAATTTATAATTACATGTATATGTATATATATATATATATATATATATATATATATATATATATATATATATATATATAGTTGTGGAGAAGTCTCGAAGGAACGAGTCTGTGGGAGAGGCGGAACGTTTCGAGCAATTGTACTTATAAAATTAATAGTAAATAGAGCTTGGAGCCGTGCCAACACTGGTGGTTGCAATGTTTGCTGAAATTTGGTGAGATTACTCGAGAACATATTTCTGTTCTCTTATAGCGTAAGTATAAAAGCGATAGAGTAACGATGGCCTGGTCGATTATAGACCGCAGTTTAGCAATTTAATTTGTATTTGCAATAAATTACCCTCGATTTAATTGTTTCAAAGGTATACGCGAGTGTTTTTAATACATGTCGAAAAAATTTAATAACTCGGAAAATTCGACGAGTCTTATGTCCGCACGTATTCTACTTTTCCATTTGCTTCGGTTACTTTTATAATATACTCAAAACTATTTAAAAATCGCCCAAAAAAGAATCAGATATACCGGCTCTGTTTGGCATTTGGAAATGACCATGAAAGTAGCATCTCAAAAATCTATCGGCTCAGATGTTTTTGGTGGATTCGCGCAAAGAAGCATTGCATCGATTGAAATGGTGAGAAGAGGTAGTAGCCATCATCGGGGTGTTTTTAATTTTAATCCCAAAAAATTCACAGATATAGATAGTTGAGCTCAAAAAGCCTTAGTGCATGCATACATGTTCATAATTTTTAGACACTTCGTCGAATTATTGTGAAATTTCGTGAAATTTGAACTAAAAGTTTTGAACGAGTCTAATGTGAAGGTACAAGAACTGTATACAGATTTCTGTTCACCTAATAGTCAGTTTTCATTCGCGCCCTTACATCAGGCATCAAGCCTCGTGCTTTAGCCTATGTAAACGTTTTTCCTTTTCATTAGAAGTGGAAAAAAGCCTGGGAATGAATAATCCATTGATATTCTGGAGCATAAGAAAGTTCGTCTTAGAGTTATCTACAATTAGATACATTGGGTAGATCGTATTGTATATACCTTTTACGACTTTTTAAGTAGATGTCCGGATATCGCATACAGTGTGAAAATTATCACTTCAGACACATTTCAATTCTTGCTCATACGAATGCATATAGTCTATTATTCGCAATATGCCACGTGTATATTGGTTAATATGTACATATGTAAGCAAAAGTAGTTGTTAATAATGTTAGATTTCGAAAATTTAAAACGCTTAAAATATTCTACAATGTTTTCCATTGATATAAAAAAATTATCAACTTCTTAGGTGTTCTCTGTGTTTTGTATCTACGTTTTATACCCATAGATAATTTTACAGTGTGCAACGGCGCTAATACGCTAAATGGCATATTCGTATATATATATATATATATATATATATATATATATATATATACTTGCAGGTTCTTATCGTCTCTATATATAGGAAATCGTGCGCAACCCCGTATATTATAGAAACCCATGCCTTTGTAAATTCAATGGAACACATCGAATTGCCAGTAGATTATGCGATTTCGAATCGCCGAGACAGGGAGAGATATATACACATTAGCATTCTACATATATATATATATATATATATATATATATATATATATATATATTGCTTGAAAATGCAAATGCACATTATAACGTGCTAGAAATCAACGAGAAATCTCTCTCTCTCTCTCTCTCTCTCTCTCTCTCTCTCTATATATATATATATATATATATATATATATATATATATATATATGTATATATATATATGATGAATAAATGGGGTACTGTTAATTTTGAAATCACATTCATTGTTTTCGATTTCTATTCACAGTGTATACATATGTATATATATACAATAAAAATAATTACGAAACATATAAGTCACACTATAAAGCATAACGTGTAGATGTAATGGCGATATTAAGGTGCGTCATTATTGTATAGTAGTCTGAGAACCATTGTCCGATATTGAAGCGTTGCAATTTTTTGAGCTCTGGTACGGGTAACAAATCGCCATATAATTCGCTGTGTATAGAGATATGCCTATATATATATATATATATATATATATATATATATATATATATATATATATATACTCAATGCAGATTGCACGTCGCGTATAGCCAGCCTTAATCACAATGTTAGTCACTTGACCCCACCCCCTGCATATATATGGAGACCGCACTTATATGCAACGATAATTACGTACTATAATTACACCGAATTGAGTCGTTACTTTCAACATCAGTTAACATTTGGTTACTGGCAAAAAAAATACGGAAGACCGAAAAATCGTCGTTGTTTCAGGCCACGTATCAAAACACGCACGATTTGTTTCGATAATATATTATCTTTCGACGCGATTCGCGAACGAGCAGATTGCGCAAATTCTGTCCAATCACTTTTTTTTCCTTTCTTGTTATTTATCGTAAGCCCTATTAGTTCTCTTGCTGTCGCTTTAAAAATGTTTTATCCTAAACGGATGAAAGATAAAAAATACAACAATGAAAAGTTGATGCGCGTATCGCGGCCAGGAGAGTGTGTGTGTGTGTGTGTGTTATAGAGTGAGCGTTTCTGTGCGTAAATGGGTTTTCAATCGTTGAAACGAAATTTTCTCAAATTCCGCTGAGAGGAACAATACGAGGAACAATACCAGGGGGAGAAGGTGGAGTAATGCGAGAGAACGCACAAGTTCGACGCGTATTTTTTTCTAACCCCGTGGCACCCGGGGGGGGGCGATTGGCAATTATTTCGAACCCGCGCTTATACACCCTGTCGTCTGCTTGTGTACGTGTTTTTTTTTTTGTTCTTTTTTTCTTTATTTATGCGACGTCGCTCGGTCGTCCGTAATATGATAGCGTTTACGGATTTTATTTGATCATCGAATGTAAACTGCAAAAATAGGCATCCATATCGTAGCCCTTTAGCTGGGGGGCAGAAAAAAAAATAATTGTCGAGCTTCGTGAAACTAATTAGCTGGAAATTATATGCTTTGTTACATTGGAAATGAGGTATATTGGATTTACATTATTAAAAGATGGAAAAATTCGCCGTGTGAAAATATTTTTCGGCTATTGCATTTCGATAAATAAATAAAATTCATGTAGAAAATTTATTAAGCCATGTCATGGTTATACATATAAAAATACTATAATTAAATTTAATAATATTTAATAATAAAAAAAGGAAACTATAAATTATATTCGAGAAAATGTTTGAAAAATCTCAAAATTCCTAAATAAGTCCTCACTAATTAAACGCAAGAGATAATCTTTAAATATCAGTGTTTTATTGAACCTTAACTATATTGAAAAAGCCATCGTTCTGACATCCATATTAACTTCAAGTCTGATTTTTGCAAATGGCAATTTATATTCTTGACCATCGAATTTCGAAAGAATAGAACGTTTGATGGAGGACGAAGAAAACTGCAATGTCACCGATGTCTGAAAAGCTGCATAGTTATATATAAAGCTCTTCTCGAACGTACTCGGGTCGCGCCGAGCATTATTGTCCATGGAAACGTAATAAGCAATACGAATAAAGGTCTGCCGTCCGCTTGGGAAGTGAGGTGTCGATATTACGGCTTCGCCCATATGGCGTCTAAAACTTAGCATTCGTGTCGATATGCGCAGAAAAAAAATGTCTATAATACTGTATGTACGTTTATATTCAGAAGACTAAATGACGATTAATAGCTCAAACTCAATTCATGTATTGAAGAACATATTTTTTTGCTTATCTAAAATAAAAAGGTTTCTATTTCGATACAATTTAATAATTTATCATTCAATTTGTTATGCTACTTGCCGGTGTGTAAGATCTGAAGGAAATTTTTTAGAGAGATAAAAAATACGAATGAACCCTGTTTATTTGTTTCAGATCTTGCCGCTAGATTGTGCTGCATATAAAATACTAGAAGATCGTCAAACTTCAGTCAATAATAAATCTTAAAAAAAACATTGCTGGATATAATAATCTCTCTTTCAGCATTCGACATCAAAAATAGGAGTTTCCATTGGAGAACATTTCTTTGTCCTTGACACGAGTGTCAAAGTCATGGCCAAATGATTAACATCCAAATTGGCGTTAGTATTTGAAATCGAGGAAAATATCGTAAAACAAATTTGAAATGAAACGATTTCAAAGTAAGGAATAATTCAACCGGTAGTCTAACTGCTAGTATAATTATAATAGCTAAGACGAAATATCGTGTAAGACGAATAAAAATATTTATTAGTTCATACTAGGTCAATTTTCTTGAAATTTCCACTTTCAATATAAGTAATTAAGAAGGTTGTTATATTTTAACACACATAATGTAATCATCGGAAACAGAAGTTTGAATTTCCGGAATCATCTTTTTCGCAATGCTTCAAAAATAAATTTGAAAAAATTTTAATTGATAAAAACGACATCGGCGAAGAACACATACAGATACTGTCAATTTTTCAACCGTACGATAAGTTGATGTACATAAAGAGTCATATCCCATACATAGAAGTCTTTTGACAAATGAAGAAATACGTTTCTCTCTCTCTCTCTCTCTCTCTCTCTCTGTGGGTGCTTGTATGTGTCGTCTATTACAGTGCCCACACACGATCAGCCGTCATCACAGCACGCACAGTAGTATGCCATGGTTAAGCGGACACATATATCAATTGAATTAGAATTAGAATCATGATTTCTCTCTCTCTCTCTCTCTCTCTCTCTCTCTCTCTCTCTCTCTCTCTCTCTCTCTCTTGCCCTCTGTCATTCCTACGTGCGTGCCGCGCGGCAGATATCCGCCCGCGTGTGCGCAATATATACGAAGAGGGACAGAGAGACAGAGAGTGAGGGGGGGGGGGAGAGCTTCCGACACTTCGGTGAAAAAGACTTAATTCGAATTTATGGGGTCGCGGGTGACGTAACGAGCGTCCATATATCGGGTTAATTATAATGCTCCCAGCTTTACTGATGGCTCGCCGAGTGCGAGCAGGGTCAAATTGAAGAGCTCCACGATCGAGAGAATGAAAAACCAAGAGAGATAAATAGAGAGAGAGAGAGAGAGAGAGAGAGAGAGAGAGAGAGTGAGAGAGAGAGAGACAGAGAGAAAGCGGCCGTGTAGTCGCAGCGGTAGCGATAGCGGAGCGCGAATAAATGCAGAAGAAAGAGAACTTATATATATATATATATATATATATATATATATATATAATATAGAGCTCGGGTAAAAGTTTGGCAGTTACGGTTTAGTGACTTTGCGAAGAGATGGGCGAGAGTACGCGGAAAGAAAGGAATAAAACGCTATATAATGTAAGAGGAAATGACTTTTTATTCGAAAAGCGCTTGTAACATTTATTCCCTCGTATATATATATATATATATATATATATATATATATATATATATCCAAGTCAGGTTTTGTTCTATTATACGTATATACATGGGAATGTCCATGCAATTTAGGTCGACATGCGTGATTATTTTACGTAAAATTCTTTTCCTTCCATAGAGTATAAATACGACAATCCGGGAGGGATAAAGTACACACACACTCGCGCACATACAGGTAAAAGAATTTGTCCTGCGATACTTTATTCCCCATTTATAGCAATATTGGGAAGCCGAATTTCCAGACGAAGCAAAAAAAATTATACGCAAGCATCTTCTATATATATATATATATATATATATATATATATATATATATATATATATATATATATATGTATGAGATATATATTACGACGAATTTCGTCTCCTGTCCGCACGCACACGACGTCGAATTGGAATTCGTTCCAGGAACCATATGGCTCGATTAATAATTTATTCCATCATCGGAGGGATTATGTCCGAATTCCTCTCTTTCGTCCGAGCGACCGTCTATAGAAAAAGTTGTCGAGCGCGCATTATACGACTGATGATGGACCTCCTCGGTCGGGAGGAGGCATCGGTGATGCCGCATACACGTGCACGCGACTGCGCGTGTTCGCACACGCACACCACGCGCACGTTCCTGAACGCCTTTCAACGTACTTACATTATATATATATATATATATATATATATATATATATATATATATATATATATTACACACACACACACACACACACACACACACACACAGCCGCTGTTTTGACGCTCATTAACAATTGAAACGGAGCTACTATCACCCATACAATAATAATGACAAAAAAAACATCCCAGTGGTTCCATTTCCCCGGTGCAAAAAATTTAAGTGATATTGGATTTGCTATTTATAAAAAAAAAACAATCGCTCATCTTATATTTATTCTTAGATTTTCAGGAGATAGCGATACTACGTTTCTCCAATATATAATATAGCGTTGAGCGAAATTGAAGACACATGAAGATGTAGAAATACAAATGAAAAACAAAAAACTTTTATATTGTCCAATGACAAGAAAACCGATTAGACCATATATGAATTACATCTACAACTATACAGCACCAATTTCTTTTTGTTAAATTAATCTTAATTGTATGGATTGAAATTTCATTTGTCACATGTCAATTTTTTTTTACTTTCTTTCATATTTCTTTAATACAGACTTTTCGATGTAAAGTTCATACTTTAGAAACTTCATTATAGATACTTTTATTTTCTTTTTTAGCCTTACCCGAACTGAAAATGAAAACGAGAGGCGAATTCGGTTGTGGGACGGCGCAAGGTTATCATGGATAAAATAAATGAACGTACACCATCTAACCATATGTGGCGGAAGGGGAGTTGTGAACATTATTCGCACATATAAATATACAGCACGGTTTGATGATACCGTGGTCTGAGCCAATGGACAGTCTCCGCAAACTGTAACATCGCGAGTAAGTTCGCGTAAGGCAAAAATCTTCGAAAACTGGCTGATTTTCCGCTGTCGCGTCGACCAACGAAACGATCGCAACCGCATCGACCGGGCGCGTAAAAGGCTTGTACGCACAGGTATTCGTCAGGATTTGCTTAGTCTCGACGGTCCTTAGTCCCGACGCGACGCAGACGAGAAGAAGCAAAACACATCGAACTCGCGTTATTTGAGTTACTTCCACAACCACTCCCCCCCCCCCTCCTCCAACCACAGCCACAGCAACGCCGAAACGCATTCGGGCCGCACAGCGAGCGAGCGTAACCGATACAGTTCGTGGGAACACGTTGGAATTCCAAACTATCCGATCGTCGCGAGTAAATGAAAACTCTCCCTCTCTCTCTCTCTCCCTCTCTCTTTGTCTCGCTTAAAAACAAAAGGAACGGACGGAAAGGCAAACCGAGCCCGGTGAAGAGAGAAAAAGTGGGAGACAGAGAGAGTCTAGAAAAATTCGCACAAAGCCCAGCTATCGAGTTCCCCCGTGTCGACCGTGTGATATATGTCGTGGAACCTTTACCATACAGAGCGACAGCTCTCCTAGTCCCGCTTTCTCTCTCTCTCTCTCTCTCTCTCTCTCTCTCCCTCTCCCCGCAGCCGATGCAGTCGGCCGATAATAATCAATCCCCCCCCTCCACAGGTCCAACCCCGGCGAACGCGTCGGCGGCCGTCTCAATTGTCGATCAAAACGAACGCCGCGCGAGGCGACGATGCGCCGGCGGTGCGTGCCTGCGCGTGTGGCCCCCGTAGCTGCGCGGCGCGCCGCTCGACACGCGCGCCGGAAGCAGCCACCCGCGCCCCGACGCTCGCGCGGGCTGGCGCGGGGGGTCCTATATAATTGACAATTACCGTGGCCGTATATGAGGTGGCGCGCAGTTCAAGAGCGATATTATTGTACATGTGTCTGTTTGTGGGTGGATGTGTGTGTGTGTGTGTGTGTGTGTGTTATACTACCCGCGACCCTGCTTCTTCACTTCACACTCTCGTGTCTCCCTTTTCGTGTTGTGCTGTCTGATGCTGCTGCATTAGTGATATATACATATATATATATATATATATATATATATATATATATATATATATATATATATATATACAGACGTCCATCCACTATATTATGTATACGGTGTTAGCGGGGCGCTTTCGCGGGTTAATGCAAATGCGAACCCTGGCGGTGTTGGGAGGAGGGGGGCAGAGTGGGATTGTCCTCCGGAAGCAGCTCCGTGTCGCTGATGCTGTGTGACATCGGCGAGGGGGGAAGAGAGAGAGAGAGAGAGATAGAGAGAGAGAGAGAGAGAGTGGGGGCAAGAGATTGGCTAGAGATCGGGTAATTGATTTAGCGTGTAAGCGCCAGTCGTCCGTTGGGGAGTGAATTATATATTTTTTTTTTGTAGGAAGGCTTTTAACTTTAGCGCTGTCAAAATATATACGTTGGATCGATTTGGATGATCGATGAGCCAATAACTTCCTTAATTAGCTAAACTTATTAATTCTAAAACATTGTATATACGAGAGAGCAGGATCATTCGTGGTGGTTTCAATTTTTTTTCATTGTAATAAAAAAAATGACGATTGCATCAAAAACAAAATTCCGAATTACTCACTTGTAAAGTACATAAACCGATTTCAATTGGTCGCTGCATGCAATAGGTTGCTTTATACACTTGCTGGATTTTATTTATACTAAAAATCCAAATTCAGTCGCAGAGCTGAATCGGTATATCAGTATTTCCAAAGATTCTGACCATAGAAGACTAAAAAAGAAGGTCTTATTATCTCTATTAACAGCGTCGTTGAATACTGTCTCGACCTTTTCCCGTTTGAAATGCATTTTATTCTGATTCAATCCATTTGTTTCGTGCTCGAGACATAGAAAATTAAATTTACCGTTAGGTGAGATCTAAGTTCCCGCAAAGAAGTCCACTATAAAAGTATAAATGTTTCTTTCAAAAACGCCTTTTTTATATCTTCATTTATTCGGCAACTGTTACTTTCCAATATAATAAGGAAATAGGAATGAAAGTCACGGTTATAGGATTTTAATATTTTATGCTTACGAAGTAAAATCAACGTATAATAGAACGAACTTTATAGAATTTACTGACACTTTTACATTAGGATACTAAAATGTTACGGTGCTTAATTCATACTGCAAATGAATTTGGATTTGAAATCAACGATTACGACAACTTATGTTTTTCTTTTTATTTTTGTGATTAAAAAATCTAACTTCCTTGACCCGTATAATCCTTTCTCTGCGATAAGGCAATGTATACGCAACATTTCACAGAAAGCGAATCGAGTGAGAAGTTTCTGCCGTGGATATTCTCACTAAATAGAGGAAAACTTATGATGACGTTGCTTCATTCATACCGCCAGAACCAGTCGAATTCTGAGGTTATATTAAAAATCAATCTTCATTCATTATACGAACATACTTCTGAATTACCTCACGATTGGGAACCATTTTGGTCGTTCAGCTGCTACCTACTGCAAATGCCGTCGGCTTCTTTCTCAAAACGTCAAAAACAGAAAAATCGATCTTAAAAGAAAGAATTAATTTCGAACGAATGCTGAAGAATATATATATTAATGTATAAAAAATTTATTTACGTATATTACTAATGAAAATAAAGTAGAAAAGAAATCAAAATAACAAATTTTTATTCGCGCATGCCTCGAGGATCCGATCAACGGCTCGTCCGACCTCGTTGCAGTTGCTGTACATAAAAACAAAATACACACACTCTTCGCGAAGTGAAAAATTTTACCGTTTCGCGCGATTCCTAATGTTTTTATCGTTGCTATATATATATATAGATATAAATTCCATTTCGTCCGGTAAGGCATATATGTATTCGAGTTGAATAAAGCGCTATACGGTATAGGTTAGCAGCGTGCGTGTATATACATACATACATATATATATATATATATATATATATATATATATATATATATATATATAATGGGCTGCAGCAGCAGCATCGATCCCGTACCTCACTGAAAATTTCCGGAACAAAAGACTTCCTACCCCCTCTTTCTCCGGGTCCCGCGCGCGCGCGCTGCAAAATTTTGCGAACAATCGATTTTGCTATACGGGCCGCACGGCGTAATTTATTAGCGATTTGGTCGGTGAGTTCGAGTATGAGAGAGAAAGAGAAAGAGAGAGAGAAAGAGGGGGGGAGATGGAGAGACATTTGAATAGGTCGATTGATTAACCCTTTTATGCTTTACATTATGTGTGCCATATGGCGCGATACAAAACTCTACTCATGCATTTGACCCTTGATATAATGCCGAACATGGGCTGGTTATCTTCTTTTTCTTTTTTTTTGTTACAGCATTCTCATTCATTTTAATTGGTCTGGTTACTTTCATGTCTTGGGTAACGAGTAACCGACACTGAATGTTTTTTGGTTCAATTTTAACTAGAAAAACACTTGAATATTCACTTTAATTATTTAGTTTTCAAAAAAAGACTGTTTTTATTTAATATATGGATAAAAAAAATTGTCTCTTCTCACCCCCCCTTCTCTCTCTCTCTTTCTCTCTCGCTTACAGCTTGAAAAGATGAAGGGAATTTTTATTGATAACGAGTCTACTTGATACTAGCGGTCGCAAAAGTTGAATTCAATTTTCGAATTCAAAAGAAAGAGAAAATGTTTGATTTAAAATTAGGTCACAATTTCGAAGTAGAACAACAAAACTCACTTGGAAAATAACCGGCGTTTATATATATATACATATATACGATGGAAGAAAAAAAGACTTTCGCAGATAGCAAGAGAAAGAAGTAAAAAGAACTGAAAGAGTAATACGAGGTAGAAGAGGAGAAAAAATGTTATGCCAGCAGCGCGCACATTAGAAAATCTTGCGAGAGCGCGCAAAACGATAAACTTCGCGGGACGACGAAGACCCGGAACGCTGCGCTGGCGTTCTCTATTTGTATATATATATATATATATATATATATATATATATATATATATATATATATATATATAGTAAACGGCTCGGCGCGGCAGCGCACACTCTTTACCTCTAGCTCTCTTTTTCGCCGTCATTTCCTCGTTCTTTCCAGGACAGAGGTGGAAGCGAGACAAGCATATATGCAGAGTCTACATCGCAGACGAACTGTCGGCCCGGCAGAGATCGCGGGCGTAACGTGCCGCAGGGATTAGAACAAATTCTCTTATACACAGAGTGAATCTGCCCGACTCCCCCGTCTCGAGTTCACTCCGCCTCGCCCCCCCCCCCATCGTTCTCACACTGGCTCGATACATTCGTTATTCAAGGGCCGCTCGTATTACAAATTAAACTGCACTCGAGCTTAATGCACATGTCAAAAGTTCCAACTTTCTGGCTTTGAATTTTTTATTTTTCAGAAAACGAAATTTTCGTACAAAAGAGATCATTCGACTTTTTAAGATTGTTCAACTAACTCTTGGGGAATTAGAGGATTGCCAGATTTATGGTTAGGGGATGTAAATTCAGAAATTGTATACTGGGTCAATAGATCAATGACCATGAAGATATGCGTTCATGTAATTTAAATATTACGATATATTATGTAAGTTTCACTGCGAAAATAATGAGAAAATCTCTATGTACAATCTATTTTGAAACCTGAGAGTACCATACTACATCTAACTTGGATATAGTGGGTTGTATATAAATATATATATATAGGCGATGCCAAAACTAATTTTTAACTGCGAGTATGATCTAAAAATCAGCATTTGCATGGGCGAAGACCATCCCAACTTCACTGTTTAATGGCCAACATTCGCACTATCATTTTTAATGGATACGATTACAACTGAACAATTTTTAGTATAACAATGGGGATTCTATGTTCTGTGGACGAGCAGTCTATCAAAAACATCAATTCGAATGATTTTCGTTAATAAATGGAATTGCGATCGTGTTCATTCAGCCTTGCACTTACAAGTGCAGATTCGGACAATCGAAAATACTGTTACAACAGGCACGCGATGCACAGGCGCGTAAGAAACACGTATCACATGTAATTCCAAAGTTTTGCAGTAAAAGGGACAGTTATTATGCTGACGTCCCTACTTAAAGATTAACTTATATTATTATACAAAAAGGGGATGCACAAACAACGGGCGGTGTAACGCTGCAGCACGAAAAAAAGTTAATTAATCAAAACCTCGTAGAGCAATGGGACGAGGGCGCGTTCAATGGAAGCTCCGCGAGCGGCCTCTTAATTCTTCGTCCCGAAAACGGGAGATACGACTCTGACCGCGCCCCCACAGTGCGCCACTATCGTACACTCGGCCAGCGGGCTGACATTCCATAGGAACTGCCCGATTTCCACCTCTCGCTCTCTCGCATCCACCGCCTCCCTCGTCTCCTCCGTCCCACCTCTCTCGCGCGCTGGACGCAATTACTCTTATGGTTTTAAAAGGATATAATAACGGTATATGTAACGTCGGTATGGAGAAAGATTCACGGCCGACTATTATACCACAGGAGGTGCTGCGCACTCGAGCCAGGCCGGGCAAAGCGGCTCGATTATATTCTTAACATAACATAATTCAGACCTGAAATCCTCGTCCTCCCCGCACACACTATAATACCCCTCCCTCGCTATTCCGCTCTCTCTCTCTCTCTCTCTCTCTCTCTCTCTCTCTCTCTCTCTCTCTCTCTCTCTCTCTCTCTCTCTCTATAATACACCGTAGCGGCTCTATGCGTGATCTGGAATATTTTAGCGCGCCGTACCACTGTGCCCTGCCCTAATCTGCCCTGTTAGCCGCGTCTAACCCCCCCCCCTCCCCACCCATCGCTGTCTGCATAATGTCGAGAGAGTGCATGGTGGCTCTTCCAATTAGCGATTACACGATTATGACCGCTCCCCTACCCTCCCCACCTGCCACCGTGTACGCGGGCGCGGTCTAGGTTTATATAGCGGCACTCTTCTGTTATAACCGCGCGCGCGCGCGCGCGGCTTCGCCGATCGACATTCCGAGGAAACGCTCCAAGAGCTCTTTCTTTCTCTCACTCTGCGATCGTGTTGTGCGTGTGGACTTCAGGATAGAGAGGGAGAGAGAGAGAGAGAGAGAGAGAGAGAGAGATGGACGCCCGAAATGTTACCGATTGGCATGATTTTTTTATATGAAAAATTAGATTCGTTACTCGATGCAATGGCGACTTTGTCGAAAAAGAAAAGAAGAAAAGCAATTAGAATTCATCGAAATCGTTCATTTAATTGTTATAACTCAATCAATCACAGATATAAGTCAGAAAATCCATAGTCTGTAAACATATACTATACATACAATCATACACCGTCTTCAATACTACACCGCAGATTTGTATCAATACTCAAGTTTATGGATCATGGTTAAATAAAGACTTCAAGATTTAGAGGTTTGAAGATTTCGGATTTTCAGCTACAAGTCACAGAGACGTATGGCCTTGAAAATTTGAAGAGTAATGCTTCGGGATCGGGATTTCGCGTAAATAAGCTTAGATTTCAGTGGTAGCGAATTTCATCGTTCGTACGTAGGTCATTTAATAGTATTTTTTATTTCAGTGCAATACATGCTAGGCAATCGTGCTCGATGAATTTTTACGAATGATGCGATAGCTGTAAAGGACACTGCTATATACGTGGTTAGAACTGACTACCACTAAATCATTACTATCTACAGCACGGCAATGGAGGACGACAGATGCAAAGATTCGTGCAGAAGTTTTAAACAAAATGAACACGAATCCATCTCAAAAACTGGACGACTTCTCCGAGTATGTCAAAATTCGGTCGGCCGTTTATGGTTCGGTATTTATGGCGGGTATTTTATTACGTGCAGTGATTGGGATTGTTTCGACAATTTTTCCCCTCTCAATTAGTCATATTTGTTTTTAACTCACGAAGTCCGAGCTGGTACAATATCGTACAAAAAAGAATGCTAATACTAAGATATGCGCGTGATTGGCAAACGAAGATTTGGGATTGATGAGGATTAAACGTTTAAGGATTTGACATCGAAAGATTTTCATTTTATGGATTCACTGGCGTCTTGAAAAAGGATTCAAACTTTATATATATTTAATTGTATATCAGTTGGAAATGTATTTATTATACAATATATATATAATCTACAACTCTTTGATTGTCTTCGCCATCTTCTCATGTAGCACACTTAATCCGCGTGTCGTATTATTCTGTTTCAAACGTAAATCCAACAAAAAAAAATAAATAATAATAATAACAACAAAGTTACAAGAGCTTGAAGATGTCGAGTTTAAAGAAAAATATGTTTACGGGTGACCTACTTACGGGAAAGATTGACATCATGACTACGACAAGAATATTCGTTCACGGCTTGATAAAAACGAGTTTTTACACCGTAGCCGTATATAACATTTTTTTTTTCATTGAAACAAAATCGATCCATATTATGACTCTGGATATTATGTCGTATACATTTTATTGATAATTTGCTTCTTTTCCCTTCGATATTAATAATATAATAGTAAAAAAAATTGATTTTCTATAGAAAATTGAAATACGTCTTTTATTACTTTTTCTTACAGGTTTTTTTTTCATACCTTTGCCTTATTATACTTTAGAAAACTGGCAATGAACTCCATTTCATTAAATTTTATACGATATATTGGATTTGGAAAAAATATTGTCGGCGTTTACTTGTATTTCAATTATAAAATCTTATTCAAACATAATGTTTGTGATGAAAAATTCGCACAACAAAAACTTGGTTTACGGACACTTTATCGACAAGATACATTAACGAAAGGACATTTGGATTAAATCATTGAGAATGAATGGACACTTGACCTAAGAAATTAATGGCAGATCATGGTTGAAATTATCATTGGTAAAAAAAAAAGATTTCGATGAAATGTCCATTCGGTCAAATGTTTTTCCGGATGAGTGTCTTTCGCTTATTGATCAATTGATGAAGTAGTATCGGACGAGCGTCTGCGTGGGCAAATAGAAACACGCGTATTATCTAGACACACGTGACTTTTAACATTCAGAGGAAATCAAATGACTAATTGTTCCGCTTGCAATATTAAATAAATCATATCCACTATAAAACTTGCACTCGTACTATACGCTATGAAGATGAGACTAAGTATATCGAAAAATATAAAAACTATATAAAAAATTATACGTAAATATAAAAAAAAAATATATAAAAATTGTATATAGAATTATATATTGAAAATATAGAGCCACCCTCATCATTATGTGTGATGAGTCGGAACTGTATCGGACGGGCACAAAAGCAGCCACGGAAGAACCACGGAAGAAACGAAAAAGAATCGTACAACAAAATAGAACGAAATAGAGGATGTCAGATATCATCGAAACTGCCCGATACAGATCCAACGAAATGCCTCTCACTCTCTCTCTCTCTCTCTCTCTCTCTCTCTTTCTCTCTTACTTTGATCTTCTCATTCCAATATATATATATATATATATATATATATATATATATATATATATATACATACCTATCTAACTATCTGTGTTCTCGAAACACGAGCGTTATGCCCTCAAATACAGTTCCGTTCGCGCGCCGACTTCGCCCTCCCTCGCGCTTTATGCATATAACTAGGAAGAGGGTGACAGTCGGTCACAATATATCGCGTGGGAACACAGCATGTCCACGAGTACTCGACGGGCAACAGTGGGCTTGAAGAGACAGAGAGACAGAGAGAGAGAGAGAGAGAGAGAGAGAGAGAGAGAGAGAGAGACCGGGTGCGCCGCAAAAATGATCCGCTTCGAAACGATGCGGGATTCTTTCGCTCGTCGAAGAGTGGGCATACTCGGGGGATACGTATATATACTTATATGCATATACGAAGCACCCGTGTGTATAGGCATATTATATATATATATATATATATATATATATATATATATATATATATATGATATATGCATATATGTATAAACATATCTCGAAGCGCCGTTTTTTATTCGCTCCCCTCTCGCTGTATTATATACCGGGGCGCGTGACAGTAACCACAGCGGGCGAGCTTCGAGTGCTGCGCACTCAATAACCCGCATATGCACTATAGCTGAGGGCAGAGCTGGTTTGGTTATATTATAAAGATACAAGCCACTATATAGATATATGTATATTGTACATTATAAGGTGAATTTGGTGACTTCGTCTTCGGATGTATATATACAGTTTGTATGGAGTATGAGAGAGGGGGTGGGATGGGGGCAGAAAGAGCGACAGGGCAGGATATATGTATGCAGCCGGGTGGAGTACATTAGCCGTGTCGCGGAGCGTCGGAGGACCGCGCGATGTCAGTTAAAACACCCATGTGTATATGTACAATATACAAGTGCGGAGCATCGCAATTCAGCCGGGCGCCGAGCTAAAGGGAGCGCACGCGCAAAATTTGCTCTTTCGCCAATATAGCTTGGACTCTCTCTCTCTCTCTCTCTCTCTCTCTCACTCTGTTTGTCACGCTGACTCCGGCTCTCTTTCTTTTATCTTTCGTTTTCTTCCATCTTCAGTCTATACCCACATTCTTTTCTTCCTTCCTCCTATACCTCCAAGTCACGCAGCCCGCATGCCATCTCCCTCCCTCTCTTCCTCTCTCTTACTCTCCCTCTTTTCTATACATCGGAAACCTCGTCCCCGTCCCGACTGCAATGGACGGTGGCTAGAAGAGGGCGGGGTGGGGGGAGGGAGGCTCCAGATCTTATGTACACCGCATGTGCGTCGCACGGGGGACCATCCTCCGACCGGTGCTCCCTTTTGTTTATCTTAACGGTCATGTGCACGCGAGGCCAGTGGAAAGTTTTTGGTGAATATTAAAACCCCGGGTATTTAGATTGATTTACAGCTGCGTCACACTTCACGGGCTCGTATGCAAAATGTTTAAGTGTAAAGGGGAATCTTTGTACGACTCACCATACTCTTTGTGTATTATTATCATTATTATTATTGCTATATTACAAGCGACGCCTGCATGAAAATCCTTTTTTTTCAAGTGTATATAGTACTGTACACAGAATACAGAGCATCTGGAACTCATCGAGGTCGACGCACCGGGCGCGCCACGCTCGACAAGATAGAGATCTTATATAACGAGTAGCGCACGCGTGGCGACTTGTGCGTGGGCGGGTTGGCAATGGGAGAGGGGTGCGAGAGCGCCGTCTTCCTTTTTAATTGGAAATTCCGTTACACATATACATGCGGTGTCTCGTCCCCCTTTTTTCGGGTGGACAAGACAAAGGAATTAATCTCGCCACGCAAATGCGTATTCAAGGAAAAAAGGGTATATATATATATATAAAAGAATGTAGTCATTTAGGCACAATGCGCACATAATCTACGTGCGGCAGACGATGGATAAAGTTGACGCGTGTCTCACTTCCCCTTAGGCATCCATATTGCGAGAGAACGTTCTCTTTCTGTCAGATGCATAGTGAAGTCATTCTGTTCACGCTCTATCTCTCTTTTTCTCCCTCTTCCCGATCCTAGACATGCCTTAATGCAACCGGAAAAGCCAGAAAACACGTTTCCGGGGCTCGGGCGATTGCGATCTGAAAAAACGGGATTTATCCGCGGCTGTGCTCGCGTTGCAGACATCCGCTAACGAGACATTATTTGGAGAAAGATAGCGGGCGCGCGTCAGTCGTCGAAATTCACGTACGCGTAACTCCTCGTAGCGCGTCCGCGCGCCCGCTGCTATTGTGGAACAAAGTGCCGGTGAATAAAAGTACCGGGAGAAGAACTAAATGGGAAGGAAACGGTGCAAACGTCTCTTTAACAACGAGAAAAATTTGAATATTCGAAAAAACATGTAGGCATTCTTATACATATATATATATGCAGGAACATCTAGAGATTGATCATCGCTTTCAAATCGTAGTCTGCAATGAATTCGCTGATACACAAATTGGTCCACCCCCCTTCTCTCTCTCTCTCTCTCTCTCTCTCTCTCTCTTCTCTTTCTCTGCGGAAAGTCAGAAAAATTCCAAATCCCACGCCATGAAACCATCAACGTTACGGGATGAGAGCGCGCATTGAGGGATCGCGGCCGATCCCGTGTAACTTCAGCGCTCGTTTCCGTCGATCTCTCGCCTTCTACTCCGCGAGTTTCTGCGCCTCTCCCCTTTCCTCTCTCTCTCTCTCTCTCTCTCTCTCCCTCCAGCGCCATTGGCTAAATTGGAAAATAATAGGGCATACCGGGGAGGTCTCTCGTTCCGCGTTCGCGCGCAACAACATTGAGCGCAGATGAAGCTTGGCGACGTCGGTGCTCTCTTTTCTCACGCGTAAGATTCTGTCTCTCTCTCTCTCTCTCTCTCTCTCTTTCCCTCTCTCTCTCTTTCATTCTCTCTCTCTCTCTCTCTCTTTCATTCTCTCGCTCTCCTTCTTTCTTTCTGCTGTGCTGTAAATTACGCCCGAGACAGTTCTGTCGGTGTCTCGTTAGAGCGCCTTCCCCCGCCTCCGCCCCCCCCTTCCCGAAAATTTCTTTTTACGCCTTTTTCGAAAGCCCCCTCCCCTCACTCCCCCGTCTTTCTTCACCAACGGTTCTACAAATTATACACCCGCCCACGCGCGTATTATAAAAAACAACGGAAGAGCGAGTTCTCTAATGCTCTAATGGCCTTTGAGTTAAATATTGTACAGCACGTTTTTTTCATGCCCTCAAGTTATATCCCGATATCGCTGTTGAACGTTCGGGAAAGTTTTTTTGTTGTACGCGTTTATAATTTTATACAAGCGTATCATACACTTTAGAACAGGGATAAACCCTTACGTTTCTTGATCATCATCACTGCATTTATCATTATACATATGATTTATAGATGAGAGAGGGTTGTTTTTTTTTAAGTGGGCGCTCTGGAAAAATCTACGAAGAGACGAATTCTTTCCTCTCTGCTGATTCAATGCACTGCTGTATAGGTCAATGCTTCAACGTAATGATTTCTCTTGGAAACAATATAGAGAAACTATAATATATATTTGCGAAAGCCGGGAGGGTTTTTTATCCGATAGTATTTCGCAATTTAATTTCTTTCGACTTTTCACGGATTGATTTTGGTATGTTCCAAATGGAACGTACTTTTCATGCTACATATACGTACCTACTTTCAATGCCATAAGTAAACACGTACTTTAAATGCTTCCGAAAGTCGCGAAGAGTCGCCAATCGCGCAACAGTACAGCAGACCTTTGTAATACGCAAACCGAATACATAAACGTTACAAGCCCCCCTCCCACGTCCCTCCCTCATGTGCGAGCGATTGTCAATCGCACTCGGCCTCGAATCGAAACAAAATTGAGATTTCCGTTTAAATTATTGGTTAGGTTAAATTTGCGGGTTCTGTGTGCCGTGTGCACAGACGGCAGACAGGAAAACCGTCGCCGACAGCTGTTGTAACAAACTAACTGACGTTCTCGTTTTCCTCCCTCCTTCCGCCTCGTACTCATTCTCCCCCCCCTCTCTCTCTCTCTCCCTCTCTTTCTCTCTCTTTTCTTTGCAAACCGAATGCACACACGTATGCAAAGCCACGCGCAGGGCAGCACGCAGGCACACGTCAGGCTAGAACCCCAATGCTCACCCGGTATGCATTCTCAAAATTCTCCCTCTTTCTACCTCCCGCTATTCCCCATAGCCGCTCGATTTGCTCTCTTTCTCTTTCTATCCGTGCAGGAGAAAGATTTACTCGGAACACGAGGCAGAAGGATACAGGAAAAATAGGGCGATGGAGAGGGGGGGGGGCAGAGGCACGCGTCGTGCTGTCAGTCGTGATGCATAAGGGAACAAACAGAAATGATCACCGGAGTCACTTTTTCGTGTTGTCCTTCATTTGTACAATGCATACACTCTTGTTTCAGAACCCAATCCCATGTAATACAGACTGTGTGTGTATTGTGCGCGGGCGCGCGCGCGTGCGTATGTGTGTGATGCGTTGTAAAGGACACGAGGATTGCCTGCCTTCATTTCGAACTGTCAGATAGATGTCGGCATATTTCGAATTTTCGAGTAACAATCCAGGCGATAGTTCGGAGAAGATTGCGCGAGGTTATTTATTTAATAACCTAACTTTCCAGTTTGAAATTTAAACCTTAATGTGCTTCTATCTTATTAATACTATTTGATTCGCCGTTACAACGACAGTTTTACACTACTCAAATTGTTTAATTCTAATTACGTGGAACATTAAAAAAAAAAAAGTCTCAAGTGTCTTTCCATGCAGGCATTAGGAAAACCCCAAAATATCGGGTGCCCTTAGGTCTCGATGGACGATTGCCTTTTAAAATCTAAAAACAAAACAACAAACATCCATAACATAAAACACTTGTTTGTCAAACTTTCGGGAGGAAGCACTAATTCCTCACAATTTATGCGTCCCGCGGCCAAGTTTTTTTTTTTTTTTTTTTTAACCGACGATTCAATGCCCACCAAACGAGGCTCCAAAATTATACACTTTCAACTCTCCTAAATGTAGACCTATATATATATATATATATATATATATATATATATATATTCTAAAATTTAAGACCCGGGGAGTGAGAACCATCCGAAACACAACGAGCTTCCGTGCCCGTTGCACACCTTGCGCAATATGGAGCCACACTTCTCCCTCGTGCACTCGATACACATGGTCGCGCACGCGCGCACACACACAGAGACGAACGAAGGTCTCTTGGCTCATCCGTCGATTTAATAGCGACAAAATTCGAACCTCGCCCCTTCAATTTCCTTCTTCCCCTCTACCTCACCACTCCCAATTAACCAAACAGCCATATTTGTGTGTGTGTGCGGCTGTGTGTGTGTGTGTGTGTGGTGTGTGTATACTTAAGCCGTGAAACATCCCTTTTTGATTCCGTAAAATGGGCCGCGCGCGAGAAGAATTAAAAACGAAGGTGGAGTGAGAATAAAGGAGTGTGACGGGAGGGGTTAGGTTCTATATATATATATATATATATATATATATATATATATAATATACATAGGAGGAGAAGCTCGTCGAGAGTCCGCGCGTGAATCGTAAAAACTTTGTTTACGACTTCCCCTTATATACATTAAATTAAAGGCTCCCGGGGCGGCTTTAGCCACGAGAGAGCCGAGCCTTGCGTTGCGCGAGTGTCGGGGATCCTTCTTTTTTTTCTCTGCTCTCTACATTTTGATGATGCGCGTGCGCGATACACTATGCGTATATATCATATCGGTCGGTGTACAAGCGAGAAAGAGGGAGAGAGAAGGAAAGAGAGAGAGAGAGAGAGAGAGAGAGAGAGAGAGGAGAGGAGAGAGAGAGAGAAGAGATAGTTGTAAAGTAAGAAGGATGTCAAGCGCAGATTTTTTGATGTTTCGCGCGGGAGGTTCCCCCCCCACTTTAGCAATAACTTTCCACCCGCCGCTACTGTTTTTTTTCTTCTTCTCTTCGTTCTTTCTCTCGTACTCTTTTTCGTCCAGTGTATATAAATATAAACCAGCGGGCTGGCTGGGGCGAGGACTTTGATAAATATTCCTTCCGCCGCTCCTTCCCTCTATTTCCACCCTCCTCGTCCCCACCACTCCTCCCCACCATCAAACCCAGGGCCGGAGTTTTTACGAGCCCTGGAATGCGCATTGTAGATAAGAATTATACCTTGGAGGCTCGTGAAATTCGTCCGTATAATGCACGCGGTGGCGCTGTGCCGCGCGCGGTCCGCTCCTTCTCCTCGCGATTCGTTCGCTCTCTCTCTCTCTCTCTCTCTCTCCCTTTCTCCCTCTCCCTCTCTCGCTCGCTCGCCCGCTAACTTTATTGCGTGATTAACGGCCGGGAATGAAAAAGCAAACGCCGCGCTCGCGATCGCCGACGCCGCGCCGCGCCGCGGGCGGCGGGCATTGACGCGCGACTATACATAGTGGCAAGAAACGACGATATATCGATGGATCATCAAGGTGTACGCGGCCGTGTGGAAGCCGTGCGTGAGCGTGCGTGCGTCGACGGCGATGATGCTTCCTCCTTAGATTTTCTCTGTCGGGGTCGCGAGCCGCGGCTCGTCGCCGTGCACTGTTCCAACGTTTAAGAAGGCAGCCGCACATAAGAAAGAAACTCGCGCGACGCACGAGCTGGCCGATAAACGGCCGTGTGGATGGTTCGCGATAACGCGCGGTGCCCTTTATACTTGCGATCTAAAAAAATCTATATATATATATATATATATATATATATATATATACACGAGAAAATCAAGTCGATAATGACCTCGATAATGACGATAATGAGGAGCTTTATTGATACTTGGAAGAATAGAAGATAAAGTCAAAAATGACTTCAGAATAGAAGGTATGATTTCCTCTGATTTTTGAAAATCCCTTTCAAATTGGTTTCGTATGCCTTTGAGGTATTGATAGGAAATTATTGGCACAGATCGACAGCTTTAGTGGACTTTAAATTATTTCAATACAAATCCCAAATATTTATCACATGATATCAAGAGGGTTGAGCTTGTTTTAAAGAAATTTAAAGTTTTCAATCTATTTCAAATGCTTTCGCTAGATCTTATAGTATTTCAACATGATTTCAAATTATTTCAGATGACTTCATCGCATATATAATGATTATAACAATAGAATTATTTGTAATGATACCGTATTCGAATTATTTCACTGGACCACGAATGAGTTCGAGATCTTATCAAATTATTGAAAGATTCCAATATCATCCAAAATCCTAAATGATTCAGCAGGCTCTGAAATTCATTAAACATGTATTCGAATAATTTAGAATATTGTTATGCGGCCTGTTTCATTGTTTTTTTGTCAAAACAATCACTTCAAAAAGTTTCAATAGATTTCATAATCTTTCGTTAATTAGGGATCCAATACAGTTCGTTAAGCAATTATACGCCACGAACTGCCACACGAAATATTAACGAACTATTAGAACGAAAAACAAATTTTCTCTTTTTTCTCATTCGCCTTTCATAACCAATACGGCAATGGCGGCCGTGCGACTCGTGTGCGATAATTCACCCACGAATTCCAACTGCCTAATCCTTAAATAAACTCTTGCCCCGAGAGCGCGCAGAGACAATTCAAATAAAAGTATACACGTATGACATTAAAAAAAAAAAAAAAAAAAAGAAAAAGAAAAAAAAAGAAGTCTACGCACCAACGCTACGCGTGGGAGAGAAAAATTATTTAAAACCCGGCGAGCTGCGAAGCGCGCTCGGGGTTGGAACGGGGGA
The DNA here is from genome assembly GCA_018907035.1 of Sycobia sp. Sy_11. NCBI lineage: Eukaryota > Metazoa > Arthropoda > Insecta > Hymenoptera > Epichrysomallidae > Sycobia > Sycobia sp. Sy_11. The sequence goes on from JACCIC010000077.1 coordinate 1,814,270, forward strand.
CAGGGACGAATAATAAAAGCGACGCTCCTGGCACACGAGCACAAGGGCAGATCATAGAGAGACACGCAGACGCACGCGCGCGTACGTATACGCGGCTGCACAAGCGCGTATCGCGCGGAAAACCTCCCTTTGATAAGTAAATGGAGTTTTACATTTCGGGAACAAATGGAGCTCTCTCGGGAATTTCCCCGAGCAAAAGTAATCCCATTGAAACGGTAACTTATCGACGTCCAAACGCGCGCGCCCGCCCGCGTTTCACAACCTCCCTCCTCTTTCTCTTTCCCTCACCCCACTTCCGCCCCTATCTTATCGCGTACACCACTTCCCCCGCTAGCGTAACGGAACTGCAGAGCGTTCGAGTAAAGCCCTTCATATATATATATATATATATATATATATATATATATATATATATATATATATATATAGGTATGTATATATAGGTATGTATGTGTGCCGTGTCGCAACGACTCGGCGTTGCGCTGCATTCTTTCGTAAAATCGAAATCTTATAACTTTTAACGAAAAATTTCTCCCCGCAGAACCGGCGGCTTTCCTCCCGCGTCTCCCGAACGGGGGGGGGGGTCGTACGGCATCGTTGCTTATTCCATTGTGTCGTAATGCGTTTCTTACGTATATATTTAGATGTATACGTACACGCGCGCGCCGAGTCGGGAGCCCTTGCAACGTAAATGTTTGCCCTCCGTCCCTCAACCCTCTCATGCTCGCGCTCTCTCTCTCTCTCTCTCCATCTCCCTTTGTAACACGCGCGCGCGCGCGTGCGCTCCCGGCGCACTGGCGGGCTATTATATATTTGCGGAAAGCTCGGGAAACGGTAGAGGGGATGGGCGGTCGGGTCGGTGGCGGTGGCGTTGTGTTATCGATGGCGCGTACACCTATTCGTGACTTTATCGCGCATTAACATAATGACTATTGTAGATTTACGTGTATATATTACAAATGTTAGAGGTGGCAGGGGGTGGGACGTGTATTACCAAATTATATCCCTTACTCGGTTTCTATATATATATATATTGTCATGCGTAACTACTTAAGGGATCTCCCAAGCGTCAGTTTTCTCTTCGCATTTTTGGCGTAAATAATGCCATTCAATATCTCTGGCCGAATTAATGGACAGATAGAAGCTTCGGTGCGTAAATAAGATCGTTTCCAAAATGTTATATTTGAAAATTATATAGATGGAAGTTTAGAAACACGCGCGCGTTTCCACCAGCGACCCAGTGAAATTTTGGAGCAATATATATATATATATAGTATACGTAAATTAAGACGAATGTTTGAACGAAAGTATCAAGAATTCACTGTTTACATATATAATATAACATATTATTTCAAATATAGTACAGTTTTCTCGATGGGAAAAAATTGACTTGCAGCGCAGCTTAATTACCGTATAATAACCAATTTCTTTCCAACGACTCAATATTATCCAGTTATACAGAAATTCTCATTACTATGGCGAAGTTTGAAGTTTCACTTCGCTGCGGTGGAAAAACGTCGGGGCGCGGGAAAGAGAAACTATTGTTTTTTTATATATTTATACATAGCCGGGGGCCTAAACACGCTACATACAAAAAAATGAATGAATAAATGTTTGAAATGAGCGGCTATACATTTGATAAATTGAAAGCTTAATATCGATTTCTCACTCTCTCTTTCTCTCTCTCGCTCTATCGCAACTCCGCTGACATTAAGAACCTTTCAACGTGCTGAGCGACGTAAGCGTACATCATATAATAATTCTCGATAACGATAATTATTATATTTGCGAAATATATTAATGGAGAGTGCGCAATAATGCGTCGATAAAAGCAACCTTTGGATATATATATATATATATATATATATATATATATATATATATATATACATAATAAAAGCGATCGCCACGCATTCATTTGCATAAATAATTAGTATTATCGTTTGTGACAAATTTAGCCCATCGCACAGTCTGTCTGTAGCCGAAAATCATCCGAAACTATCAGATTATCTAACTACTGTATTCTACACGCACACGTAACTCACATAACCACTACGTACACATTTCCCGAAAATAGCGACGTAATTTCGTATTGCCAAACACGTAAGAGAACCAATCTAACTTCCTAAAACACCTACCACGTCGTAGAGTCGCGAAGCCGACCGCGCGACGTTGCGCGGGTGAAAATCATAAACATCAGCAGCAGAGATACGCCTGATATATATATGTGTGTGTGTGTGTTGTGTGTGTGTGTGTGTGTGTGTGTGTGTGTGTGTGTGTGTACACACACATATATATAACGATAAGTCATATCAGGAACTCTCACCCATTTTCTTCATTGAACGTTGTATGAATATTTAATATTTCATGTATGTATTTATCGCGTAATTTTGATGAATGTACTTTTTTTTTACTGGAAGGAGAAAGATTGTAGGCAAAATTTATACATATATCGTTTAATGATTTGATCAAACATTCGAAAAATTGCGACTACATATTTTCACGTTACATGAATTGTTACAAACGATCATTCAGAAAATTCAACTTTTTAAAATGAATTTCGAAGCTGTGGTAATATACTCTTAATTTTGCACACCATGTACACTCAAATTACTGTGATTAGTCGTATTGAAAATTTTTACCGTAGAGCAAATTGCTATCTACTTGCACGTACGTGCTTCGCATATACAATATTATTAGAGCAGAATTAAGGGAGCGCGCTTGAAATAAACGAGACGCATCGGCGGAAAATTTCAAAAGAAGAAACAGCCTTTTGTGCCCCACGGCACTCAGCCGCAAAGGCACGCACAGGCACACACATACACACACATATATTTATATATGTATATACACTAGCACAGATCACCTTCACTAAATATTCACCCTCGGAAGGGCCGAGCGAGGGGTTCGAGACCTCTCCCTCTCGTGCCGGCTGCACTTTTTAACACACAGACACGGGCGCGCAGACGCGCGCTCGATCGCTCGCACAAAAACTTGCAGGAGCGTTGTATGGCTAAAAACACCGGGGCGCCCGAGACCGCGCGCCACGATTCGGCTCTACACACACACACACGCACATACACAAGCACAGACTCATATATAGTACATCCCTATATTACTACGATACGCATAAAAGAGCGGGCGCATAATGAAGCTGACGCAGGGGTACACTCACCTAATTGGACGTACATCTTGGGCCTGACGTTCTCCTGCCATGCTGCGAGGGCGAGGCCGATGCAGCAGAGCACCAGGGGCCAGCCTGTGGCCCTGCTCGTCGCGCCGCACATCCTGGCACGCTCGCGGATGATCCGGTTTACGGGGGAGGGTAGGTGTGGCGAAACCAGCGCGCACTCGACCAGCAACAATAACAGCGCAACGGCAACAGGAGCCCGAGGAAACTCCGACGAGAACCAAAGAGAGGGGGAAAAAAAAGTGAAAAAAAAAACACCCTCCGAATCAAACGAACATAAACTCAGGGGAACAGCGTTGTTCCGTGGAACGAGCGCACTGTTGACCTACCAGTAGCGGTAGCGGCAGTGTAGTCGTCGTCGCGATATCGCGTTACGCGCACAAGTCACCAGCACCCAACAGCACCGAACAACAACAATAACAAACAACAGCAACAACAATAATAACAACAACGGCGATGCGCGTAACAGCAGCGGGGTGCAACGGCCAGGGGAACGAAAAATGAACAAAATAAAAAAAAAAAAAAGAAAGGGGGGAAATAAAGTGAGTGAGATCCAGAGACGGCCGACAGCCGGTGCTTTTCTTTCTTTCTTTCTTCTTAGGGTCACGAGAACAGCCTAACGACGTCGTCGCTGCCGCCCTCCTGCTCGACGAAGTCTTGGCGAGGCCTCCGCTCCCCCAGCTGCCTCATATATGACGCTTTTGCGAGCGAGCTTCCTCGCCGTTGAAGGGGGTGGGGGAGGAGGAGGAGGAGGTGGAGGGAGGAAGGAAGGTAGGCAGATAGGCTGGACGGCCGAGGACGTTGCTCCGGCTCGGGAGGAGTACCGCGGCAGGTGGCGGCGAGGTTGGGGTGGAGCGGGGGGGGGGGTGGCGGTGTAGTAGCAGCGAGACAGACGGACGCGCGTGTCCCGGGTAACGCGGTCGTCTCTTCCTTCAGCGGTGGGCCGCGTCCTTGCCAAGGACGGCTACGTCGCTGCCGATGCTGCTGCTGCTGCTGCTTCTGTCGTCGCCGTCGTCGTCCTCGCGAGGGATCGTCCTCCGGCGCATATCGTCGTCGACGCGGGCTGCACGCGCACGTCGGCTACATACGAAGACCAACACCGCGCCCTGTTTCCCTCGCGTCAGCCCTTCTCCGTGTCAAATTCCCTCGCTTATCAGATGCAGAATTGCGTACACATTTATATATGTGTATTACTTGACGCAACAGCACCAGAACCCCCTGCGGTGTGTCTACTCTGAGAAAAGATAAACTAGGGTTAGACGAGGAGGGAGCGAGCCGCCGCACACGCTTCCACGGCCTCTCTTATCCTCCTCGCGTATAATGGGCAATACGCACACACACACACAGGCACACAGACAAACACGCACACAAGCACGCGCGCACTATCGCGTTAACAATAACGCCGTAGATGCGAGGCCACCAGCGGTGTATTTTATTAATTTTTTTCTACTAGCTCCGAAAAATCCACACTCGCTCACGTATCTGTCTGTCTCTCAGGACGAGCCTGCAAGAGCCAAGACGCACGCGCGCGCGCACTTTTTTCTCTTCCTTTTATTTTTTCACCACCGGTGAAAAGAGACGGAGATCGCTCCTCGCGGACGATCGGCGTCGAACTGGCTTCGGCTCCCCGCTCTGAAACTCCTTCGGCCCCCGTGCGTGTGCGCGCGCGCGCGCCTCTTTCTCTCTCTCTCTCTCTCTCTCTCTTTCTCCTCATGCTTGTGTGCGTCGGACTCACTGCCCCTCGCTCTCACTCTCTTTCTCTCCCCCCTCTCTCTCTCTCTCTCTCTCTCTCGCGCGCGCGTGCGCGCCGCGCCGCCGCAGGTTTTTCGCCGCGCCTGCGCAGCACTATGCACTGGAAGCGATGCGCCGTCACTGCTGCGCCGCGCCGCCGCCGCTGCTGGCTGCCTTTTCGGCTGTGTATATACGAGAGCTTATCCTCTCGCTCTTCGTGTATTAGTACATATTATATTATATATACGAATATACATAGGACCAGGCTCCGGAGATACGCTTGAATTTGCGTGTGTGTATATATATATATATATATATATATATATATATATATATATATACGCGCGTATGTGCGCGTGCGAGTCCGTGATTTCTCCACCCGCGCAGCACGCTCCGTTTCTATGCATAATAATATATATATATATAGTAATGTGAAGGAGCGCTTAATATGCCTGTGCAAATGCGTGTGAATACGTCGAGGCAAGCGAATGAATGGGCGTATGAGTGCGCTGTATGGCCTGGACGATACCGCGTACCTGCGTACTATGTGCGAACATACATAGATATATATTCTGTGATCTTTTACCGAGCTTATACATGCGCGCGTGTATACGCGCATTGCCCGACGCCTCCGATATGTATAAATACATACATTTTGCGCGTAGAGGAAACGATGTCGCGGGTGATGGGACGGAGCCGGCGGGGGGGGAGGGATATGTCTCCCGCGAGCTCCCCCGCAGCCACCGAAGGATTCTCCGCGCTACTGCATCACCGGCGAGGTGGAGGTTATCCTCCTGCTACGGTGGCGCCCCGCAGGCCCGAAGGCAAAGAGTATATTCTCAGGGATTAATGTGGCTGCTTTTTATTATATATGCATATGTTATTTATATATAGAAAGAGGAAACTGATATAAGGGAGAAGAAAGTTGGGGGTAGGAAAACGCGAAGATAAGAGAGGACGACATAAAGAGAAAGAGAGAAGGGATGGAATTAAAAGAGTTCACGCTGATGGAAAATTTAAGACGTAGCTTTATATGCGGAGGGAAGGGGAATGTGAAGATGAAGAGTTTATGAAGAATTTATTTCTATCTTTTTATTCTATCGGGTCTCGTGTGGGATGGAAAGCGATCGCATTGCATCCAATAATATCAAACTCTATGCTCATAAATATTTCAAGGTTGTAATAAATATACATATACAAGACAGAAATAAATCTTGCTGAATGTTTCTTTTTTTACTCTGGTCTTTTCTTATTTCGACAAGAAAGTTAAATGGATTACAGAGGACTGTAAAACATTAAATCCGAGATTACAACGAATAAACTGAAAAAAAAAATTGTAAAACCGTAACTACTTCTTTCTTTACAAAAAAAGGATATAGAATTTTCATGACGCGGACAGGACGCCCTCATTTACAATCAGTCTCCGAAATATTAAAATCAAAATTAATTTTGTTAATATCGGCTGGCTCCTTCGCCAGAACATTTTCTATCTTGGAAATCCCACGTGTTTGATTATAAATAAAAGTAGTCCGTCCTGCATTGTTTATTAAAATGATTCGTAAAAAATAAGATAAACAGATAAAAATATTCATTAACTTGGTTGGTATCGGTCGACGTAAGTATAGAGAATGTTTTTATTCTCTAGTTTTTTAGAGAAGTCTGTAAAGGGCTCACTTGATGGCGCTGGATTTTTTTGTAAATAAGATTGCATCTCTACTGTCAGAATCAGAAGTGTTCAGATAATCAAAAAAATACTATATTACTAATGATATTGGATGCAATTATGCTATATTTTATATTATTACATTATTAATTGTACTTTCTTATTTATTATCAACTTCAAATATTTATCCATATTTGTATTTTACGCGTTCTTTTTTCTTCCAACATACTCCATCCCATATTTTTACAAATCCGTAAGCACGACAATTATTCAATTTTTTTTTTTTTGGAATATTAAAATTAAAATATATAATTAAAACGATGAATTATAAGGTAAAAAAGGATAAACTAGGATGCAAAATAAACTCTTTCTTTTGAAAACTGTATAGCAATGAGGGATGAATTGCTAAACTAAACAAAAATAATTAGAAGAAACGGCCATTGTCAGGTATCCATTTTTTAGCAAATTTAATCCATTTTATTGAAATAGAAGCATTTGGTTCTTCAGTGACTATAGCCTCTCCGCGTTAGTTACAGATTATCTCATTCATTGATGATAATGTAACTGCATTGATGTAATGCGAGAAATAATCACTTAAAGATAATATGGATCAGTGCATAGACGCTGAAAAGAATATGCAGTTGACAAAAATAACATTTTAATCTATCTCAGAAAATTTTTAGCGTTTTGACCATAGATGATACTGCGCATATCGTCTATTTACACGTATAAGAAAGATCAAGAGAATTCACGCTTAGGAATGAAAACGTTTCATTTTGTCAACTATTGGATAAATTACCGTAATTCTCAGAATTTCGAGTATTACATATAACAGAAAAAAAAAACTTATTTGCAATCTTTTCAAAGAGGCAATTGGATTGGGGCTCACATATGCGCAATATAGTACTCAATGATATACGTACAAGTTAAAAAAATTAAAGAATACTAATTTTGATTTAAAAAAAAAAACACCAAATATCGAAGTAATCCTGTGCTGGCTCGAATTTTGGGGGAAAAACGTACAGAGAGACAAATTAACGAAGCCAATTTCAAGTTCGAATGTCTGATTTTCAAAATTCAGATGTTCGTTTGATTAAAAAAAAAATTTAGAATAAAAAATATTGGATCGTAGGAAGGTAGAAAATTGCATAGGATATTTGAATAACTTGGTATACATCTGTATATATAATGGATAAACGAAGAATATCGTTCATACTTTTTCCGACCTCAACGTGTGTCCTAGAAATCCTGAAAGTTCCCAACTCTGGCATTATTCTTTCCGAAAGCAAGAAAAGTTTGAAGCTATCATTTTTGTTTAGAGTCAACGTGGCAAAACAAAAATATCGATAACTGTAATGATTATTACATAATATTATTGTTACCTTTTTCTTCATTCTCTGTACTTCTATTTTTCTCAAAATTACAACCTCTTGAAATTTATCTAAATATTAACAACCTTATATAGACTTCTGTGACTAGTCCGTATGGATTTTTAATTAAAAACATTATTATGAATAATAATAACCGTATCAAAATTTTGAATGAAAATTTTTAAATAATATAAGAAACGACTGTCCGAAATATTATTATAGAGTTACCTATATCGTTTCTCGAAATAAAATTCTAGAAATAAAACTAGAAAGATATTCTTAGATTATGCAATCAAAGCCTGCTCAATAATCTTCGTATGATTCGAGATTACTTAAAATATATATCAATACGCTCGATATTGTTGTAAAATTCTTTTTAATATATAAACAATACACTTTGTTTTCGTCCGGGAAAATCGTCGGTGAAAAAGAAAGGAATGGTATCAATGTATTTACATACATCCAACTACTACATATATGAATTTAAAAAAGTGTATACCGGGCCTTGGATTTGCAAGGTATTAACTTTTTCCTTCGATCAACAGCAACGCGTTTATTATACTCGAGATGCTAAGTCAATTATCCCTCGATACCTACTCAAAATTAATAATATTAATCGTCTAAGATATTCTCCCTACGTTATATCCTACCCCCGATGAATTAATGCAATTAATGCAAATAACAAAACATTGCGCAAAGTAATACGTCCTTGCCTAAGATAGAGAAAAATTTTATATGTATATATATGTGGGAGTTGAAATAGATTGAAATATTCATATACAATAGCCGCATAACCGATAACTGAATATATGTACTTTAAATTCGTACGTCAAGTGTATAATGAATGAGTACGGCATCGATATCGTCAATTATTAGTGTTGTATATACATTTTATTCTGAGGCACCTCCGCGGAATATCGCAAACTATATATATATATGCTTATATGCAATGATACGCTTGCGCGTGCGAGCTTTGATTTGTGCGTATGTATACATGCAATTTGGTGGATTTATAACCTTGTCAATTTTCATTCTATCTATCTCTCTCTCTCTCTCTCTCTCTCTCTCTTCTCTCTCCTTTTCTCTCTCTCTTGCTTTCTTTCTCCTTCTCCCCTCCAACGATTTATTTGCAATCTTACTTCTAAACTGTAATAGCTCCACGCGACCTACCTTTTCTCACTTCTCCTTCTCATTCCTCCTCCGCCTTTTGCTACGTTTTTTGTTGTTGTTGCTTCTTCTTATTTTTCCTCGGCAAAAATTCAACTAATCGAGGCGGTATTTTAACAACAGTACTACACTCCTCTCATCATTCGCGATCATTCCATCTTTGTTACTTACGATATTTAGCTTGAATTACAATAAATTTCATTGGTTTACCGCGCCGGTCTTTTCTGGGCGAGTAACAGCGTCGGTGAAGGGGGGGAGGTGGATTACTCGTGGTAAAATCGCTTTGTTCCACGTAAACCGCATTCCAATCTTATATACTTAGAGCTCCTGGACGAGTCTTCTTGATAGAGCGAGCGTGTTTCGTAATACACGCTATACATCGGATATAGCTCGAACACTGTAAGCGGTTCGAGAAAAGGGAAAAAAGACCGACGGGTCCAATCTTTTGTAGGAAATCGAAGATGCTATCCGAATGACCGGCTGGATTTTGAGGAGAGGGGGAGGGGCAGATCGAGCTGGACTTTGCTTACGGTCGAAACTTCACAGTAAGACCGCAACGATATGTATTTTTTTTTTTTTTTTTTTTTTTTTTTTTATAAAACGAGTCAAAATTGTCCTTCAAGACGAAGTATGTAATGCACATAATACAACGTTGGTCTTCGGATAGTTCCTTTAGATTTACTGAAAGATCGATGTCTTCATTTGTTTTTTCCCAGACCCTTTATATAGTTTTCTTGATATTTCAGTATGTAACTTAAAATTAGGAGATTCGGTTCGAAACTATAAATACTCGGCTATTAATTTGATAAGTTCACGCGATTCTTGAAGCAAGCATTTAGATATGACCTGAAAAGATTTTTTTAGGATTTCGTGTGTGTGTTTGTATGTAGATATTACTTTTTTTTTTTAACGATCGAAAATAACGTAAAGTAATGTCTACCGAATGACTGACTTCTCCAGCATTACAGAGAAATATAACAATGCCGCTATTTTTTTTTTTACAGCATTTTTCATACGGGCAAAGTATTAGAGCAAATGAAATTTACTTTTTTTTTTTGCAAATACGTGTTTTTGTTCTGCAGATTCACAGAGACGAGATCAAATCTCCCGTATAATATAAAGCGCGCGACGAATTCGACGCGTATGTACGTCATCAGATGCGAACAGCTTCTTGCTCCGCGTACGAGTAAAAAATTTCGACTTGGCGTTACGCCTAGTCTGGTATCGCGTATTATTTGTCATTAATAAATACATCTATCCATCTCTATCCGTCAATTTCTCGCACGGACGGCGCATTATGAATGCGAATGAACTCGTGCACGCAGTCATAGTTTTTAAGCCTTCAACAGCAGTACAAGCGAAGATAATTTTATCCCTGATTGTATCTTTCGAAAGTATATGAAGATATCATCGCGTTTTTATCGGGCCACATTGTTCGATAATTTAAATCGTACGGTAGTTCGCCGTGTGTGTGTGTGTGTGTGTGTGTGTGTGTGTGCGCGCGCGCGCGCGTGTAGGACAGCGGTTTTAAATATAGTCGACAGATGACGGCATCTCGTTCTACATGATCTACACGCGCGCGATAAGCTACTGATAAAATGCTTCGGTATTCTTCCCCCTTCCTCCGGCCCCGGGCGCTACGATGCGGCTCCAGGAAGTCAGGTTATAGCGTGATTTTCAAAATTATTTATAAACGAGCGGCGCGCGCATGCCTCATACGTACGAGTACGCCCTCCTCTTTTAGATATATGCATATCTGCACAAATTATTATAGAAAATAGATATTTACACGCGTTTGTCTGTATATATATATATATATATATATATATATATATATATATATATATATATATATCTATAACATATAAAATTGGTTTAGAAAATACAATAGTGCGCGCGCGCGTGTGTGCATGTGCGCGTGCGCGTGCGTGTGCCCGCTCGTACATTTAAATACAGCCTAAGCAATTCAAAGACTGCACCGCGCGAGCGCGCGGGGGGTATCGTAAAACGAGGGCCGAACGATCGCCCGCGGGGAAATATAGAGTGGCTCGAGCACGCGCGCTCCGGGGCCTTGTTCTCGAGCACGCGGCGCGCTGCTTTTAAATATTTGATTTGCTCCTGAACGCGTACATAATATAGAGTCTAAAATCTCTCGAATGAATAACAATTCGTCCGAGTGACGCGCTATTCAGAGTTCTTCTTTTTTCTTTTTTTGAGGATAAACATTTGGGCTCTTAATTATTTGGTTTTTTTTGTCATTGTTTTATTAAATACGAGTTTCATTTGTGGAAAATTAATATATATATAATACTTTAATTCACGCCTCTTTTATTTCTCATTTGTGAATGAAAATTAAATTTAAACGGAAAAATTATGAAACAATCCTTTTTACATTTTAATAAATATTTTTTTATTGGTCTTATAGTTCAATCAATTCAATCTAAAAATAAAATGAAAAATAAAAATAAAAATAAATAAAAATAAAATAAAAATTAAAAATAAAAATTAAGTTAAAAATTAAATTAAAGTTATAACGACAGTCAGACTGTCGTTATAATATAATCAAATATATTATTAATATAATTTTAATCTTGTTTACATTCACCCCCGTAGACTAATCTGTAAATAAAATATTAGCTCGCTACGGCTCCTCATCGGGGACTGGATGTCTAAGTCTAAGGATGTCATAGACTGGATGTCTATGTCTAAGTCATCTGGACTCTAAGTCCCTGATGAGGAGCCGTAGCGAGCTCGAAACATTGGACAAGTCTTCAATTAGGTAAGGGTGTTGGGGACAGTCAGACTGCACTTTACTAACAAAGAATTTTTTCAGCTAATATTTTATTTTCAGATTAGTCTACGGGGGTGAATGTAAACAAGGACAGTCTGACTGTCATTATAATTTTAATTTAATTTTTAATTTAATTTATATTTTTAATTTTTATTTTATTTTTATTTTTTATTTTTATTTTTTATTTTTATTTTATTTGATTTTTAGATTGAATTGATTGGACTGTAAGACCAATAAAAAAATATTTATTAATTTATATATGGGCAGTCGACATAAGTACAATTAAATTCTTTTTTACATTACATTTAATGCTGTATTGTTTCCCTGATTCTAAAATAACACATATAATATACTTAATAGAAGTTAAAATTTTTTTCATATTTTAAATATAAACGGTAACTTATGGCTAAATACGAACATTCATTTCAAAGATTTTATCTCTTATGGGCATTTATGTTAAAAATATTTTTATTTAGTTTTTTTTTCGAGCAAAGTACAACGAAATACTGAATTTATGTCTCTGATACGGGATCTAATGACATCGGGAAATTACGGCAAATTTCTTGTCTATCTCAATATACGTATAATGACCCTTGTACCAGTAAAGTATACCATATAGCGTGACGATACCCGCATTATTGTACGATGTATAATTGTCCCACTCTCGAATTGAGAATGCCCGACATATCGAATTCAGCTCTATTAAGTCGTAGCAGGTGTTTTGTCACGCAATGGTATTTCATTCACATAATTGACATTGTATTTATTAGAAGTAGATTTAGAAATATATTTTTAGGTGTAGTGCAGTCGATTGACCATAGCGTGGAAAAGAGACTCGAATTGAGGGTTAGATTTTGAGGGGTTTTAATTAAATCCAAACACGTTCGGTATAATTATGTGCTTTACGATTTAGTTAAATTTTTATTATTTTGTATGATTCAATCGAATTATAGGCAAATCTTAGAAAACACTGATATAGAATATTATTATTTCGTCGATTAATGTTATTTCCCTATTTGGCAAAAAGATCATATATTCCCTGCTAAATAAGAACAATAACAATCTCGGCCATTCCTATCGCAGTCCATCCTCGTCGGACACGTCACTTTTAACATCTGGACAACAACACGGTTTTTTTATTATATATATATATATATATATATATATATATATATATATATATATAGAGAGAGAGAGAGAGAGAGAGAGAGAGAGAGAGAGAGAGAGAGAGAGCAGAGCCTCCATCCGTCAGATAAAATCTGCTCGGCGTCCCCTTAAAATCTACAGTCCGCACCTGTTCACAGAGGAAAAGAGAGGGAGGGAGAGAGAGAGAGAGGGGGGGAGACAGAATATATATAGGACGCAGTCCCTCTCTCTCGCTCTTTGAACAAACCCCCGACCATCCGCAAATTTCAGTCGCTGCGCTATTCGCTGCGCCAACGATACGTGCATTTATAAACGGTCGAATCGCGCGGTGCATATACGGAAGCGCGCGCCCTGGCACACCTTTAAATGCCGTTCGACTGGAAGGGGCGGCGATGCGAAAGGATAATTGACGATACGACGTGACAAATGGAATACACGGCAGGTCTCTAGAGAGAGAGAAAGAGGGAGACAGAGAGAGAGAGAGGGACAGAGAAAGTGAAAAAGTGGGAAAAAAGCCCTCTCGTCGGTCCGTCGAACACTTTTGAAAGAGCAGGGCGAGAGCAGGGGAGGCTAGTTTCGCGTCAAACGTGCAAAAGCTTCCTCTTCATCTCTTTCTCTGCCTTTACGTGTCTCTATTCGCTGTGTTGTTCTATATATATATATATATATATATATATATATATATATATATATATATATATATATATTGGTCAGAGAATGAAAAAACGGAAAAGAGAGCGGCTGCTTCGATCGCCACCCCTTCCTCCCGCATCATGACCGTCTCCTTGTTTTTCTTTTTCTTCTCCCCTACCTCACTTTTTGGGATTTTAAGCTCGGTTGGAGAGAAAAATGTCTTTTGTGTCTCTTTTTTTTTCTCCCCCGGATCGCGAGGTATAACCTCGGACGCCGATATAGATATATAAGGGGGCGACAAGCAGCAACCAGCAGCAACGCATCAGCCAGCGACGGGGGGTTGTTCGTAAATGGTATTTGCAGCGGGTGGCCCGACGCGACGCCTGCCACACGCGCACACACACACACACACACACACACAATTATGAACGATGGAACAGCCGATGTCTTTTAGAAGATTACGTCTTTATAGGTATCTGAGATCTTGAACCTATGGGAAAGCTCACAGCTCGTTGAATAGAGTCGGCGTTGGATTGAGCTGGTGATCGGCTAATTGCGCCATTGTCGATATTATAAGTACGTGTTTATGGGATCTTCGGTCAAAAGAAGAAATATCGTTTCCTTTGTGAGAACCTGTCCATGAAATAGCCGGGCCGTTAATGATTTCAGAATGCGTGCCTTGCCGGTCGTTCGTGTAGAAACGATAAATAATTATTCGTGTTATTTATTGGCAATTAACGAGCACCTGAACATTTTAGTATTTCTTTTTCCTTCCATTCTCTGGAGCTGTAAAATTATTAGATCCTTGTGAACGAGCCAATTTGAAATCGCACGGGATCGAAATTAATTTAACTTTTACAAATTTCCATCGCCAAGTTCTTAAGAATCAATTCGTATCTCCATCGCAACGAATAATCATCTAGTAATACATACTATCGATCCGAATTCCACGCGCATTACGTCAAATTCACAAATAATAAATTTTTTAGCGCTTTAAAACAAAAACGACGAATACGTTAATAAGCAGATCATCGTTTTGTTGATTCTGAGGCGAAGATCAAATAAATGGAGCTTAGCAGCGATTAGACTGCACCGTGTTCGAAATAGTAAAATGCAAGCATATAAAGTATATAATAAACGGGACAGTAATGATAATTTGGTCTGGCAACGTTTAATTGGACTGTACCAACGACAACGTAATGAAACGTAAGGTATTGGAGAAAATAAAAATTTATTAAATAAAATAAGGCGTAGATTGTTTTGTAGAAAAACATTTAAAGTGTTTGAATTTATTTTCAAGACACCCGCGCAAGGAAGTCTACTATAATTCGGTTTCATTTCTATTGATCATTAATACATTTTTCTTTAAAGTCAGCATTTATAATGATTCCTGATGACAAGAAGACAAAAAAAAACAAACAATGCATAATTGACTACTAATATGAGGCATGCCGCATTCGCGTGCGTCTTTGACACAGACAAAATTCTATGAAATAAAATTAACACATCATATAGCTGCTTGTTGGGATTAATCGTGTCATCCCTCCAAGTCGGACAACCCTATAAACCTAATCCCCATTCCTAGTAGGTATGGAAATAAAATAAAACAAAAAAAAAAAAAAAAAAATATCGCTTCGCGTAACCTTAGCAAACTGCACATCCCGCGTAAGAGCCAAGAGAGCGGAGATCTCGATGAACCCCCTCCCTCTCCTTCTTCCGTAACTGTCCAATCGTCTCAAAAGGCCATTTCCCTAAGAACACCGCCCCGCGGTCTCTTTCGTTCGTTACGCCAGCCCAGTGGAACTCTCGCCCTCCCCCCCCCTCCCCCCACCAGCTCCTTCTGCCGACCGACTCACGGCCAAATCTCCTTTCGCGGTTCCGCGTTAATTAACGCGCCCCGCTATAATACTACTCGCCGCATTACACGTTAGGTACACGAGCACTTGCTCTATCCCCCCTCCTCTCTCTCTCTCTCTCTCTCTCTCTCTCGCTCGCTCGCTCACGTATTGTATATATAACATGCTCAGCCGTGCCGCTCACGGGGTCGACGATCGCTAATGGCGCGCGCAGGAGCAGCTTGAAGCTGAGCGAGAGAGCGAGAGAGAGAGAGAGAGAGAGAGAGAGAGAGAGAACGAGAACGGGACACCCCCCTTCTAACTATCTCTTTCTCTTGCACATTGCTGCAGCGTCTGTGTGTGTACATATCCGGGGGCCGTGACTGCAATGTCCGATTACACGTCCGCCGTAGATGGCGCGCGCGCGCGCGTTTCATGCACTCCAGCTGCCGGTTGTGTGTTCGCGCGCATACCTGGCCTACGACCTGCGGACGGGACGGTGAGGAGGGGAGGCGCGGTGTCGGACAACGGCGAACCAGGCGAGAGAGAGATAGAGAGAGAGAGAGAGAGAGAGAGAGAGAGGGACCGTCATTTCTTGACGACCTTCGCTGATTCAGCGAGCGGCCGCAAAGGAGCAAAATAGAGAGTGAGAGAGAGAGGGAGAGAGACGGTGTTTTTTAAGGCTAGTCCGGAGACCCAGACCGGTAAGAGCGCGCCGTTTTATCCTCTCTCGGTAATGTCAGGATGAACGGCCAAAAAGGATTTGGGACTCGGGACGATTATGGCGGAGCGCGAATTTTGTGCAGTAACGATTAATTATTAGTAAAACCTGGGAAAACGTTAAATACTCCCCCGAGTACGTTTACGGTGTTCGCCGGTAAAAAAAAAAAAAAAACAAAACAAAAAACAGGACAATGTTCCGACATTGCCTAAAGTTTTGACCTATACAAACAATCGCACCTCTATATCTACGAACTGTATCGTAACACGCGCAGAGCTGCTGAAACGAAATTTTGGAGCTTTCATCGATCGTCGCGTCCAGTACGTCTGATTTGTTCGTCAGTCGGATGCTGCGGAAAAATCACAGTGCACACGCTGCTCGCATTATCGTCGACGGTAATTGTCGAAGTTGCTGCGGACAACGGCGTTTATTCGCTTTGCTCGGAATTATCGATTTTACGCGGGCCTCGCGTGGTCACGAATATTAATTGATAAACTTGAGCCGTAGTCTTCTCTGAATCTGCTGGAAATGAGAATCAGATTCCTTTTTTTTGTCCGCGAGAACTGAAAAGGTTATTCTACCTAATAGTTCGTCATTGATGAGTAGTTTTTCCAATTATTTTGATTTTTTTGTGCCGTGCTAATCCCGTCCCTCTCTCTTGGGATTAACAATGTCATCGTGAATTAGCCATCGTGAAGATGCCTTATTCACTCAAGTTTCATTTCTTCGGCGTGAACGATTTACATATTATAATTTGAATGTAAGCCTTAAAATACTAGTATAATAAGAATCGATTGTAATTCTATATAAATTATATCTTGATCAATGGAAATAAAAGTACTCTAACGAGCAAAAAGAGAAATGTTTAAATAATTCATGATGTACTTCGTTACACTTTTATATTATTTATTTTAGAAAAGGATCGGTGTCTAAAAATTAATCGAAAGCGTCATTTAAAACTAAATACGAATACAAAATTCCATAAATCCATTGCATATAATCAACAACGGTTAATTGACAATCTGACAGACAGGATCTGCATACCTAATTTGAAATCTTCCGATGCCATTAGCATCGATTAGACTATTTAAAAAAATGTAGGCTAAAACTATTATTATACTAAGAAAATTCCGTTAAATATTTATATTCGAGCCAAAACAAAATGAACAAGCTGGTAATAACTTTTTTCCCTCTAAAAAACCACTTTTATTCTTATTTATGGAAATTATGAGAATTTTTGGTACAGACCTGCAAGTGGCGTAGTTTATTAATTTTTTAAAAAGTCAAAGGGTAAAAGCTGGATTTTATATTATAAGCCAGCTTCTCAAATGGCGGGATTGAGGTCAGGACAGGGGGGGGGGCTTAAAATCTCAATAAGTCTCGTAAGATTTCGACATTTTTCGAAATTTAGGAGAAGCAATATAACCAAATACTTTTCAGCCTAAATCTTTTTACATACAATGTCTTTTATATACAAACTTTTTAAATACAGTGTCTAATAATTGCTTTTAATATCCAGATGTGCATATTAGAAAGTCCGAATACTATACACGATTTATAAATACTGTTGAGAGTTTAATTACCTTGTAGTGAAAACCATTTCTTCTAACTATTTTCATTCGGACATTCCTTCTATATAAAACTCAAATTGGAGCAAAAAAAAGCTTTATCATACTGTTATAAAATAAAAGAGACACGGGTATCGAACATTTTTATCGATTTTTTCTCGTTTTTCATTCTCGATTGTACATATAAAAATAATTCAGATTTTAGAGTGAGATTATTTTTTAAATTATTGAAACAATGAATTGTGCTGGTGCAGTTTTCAAACTCTGACATTTAAAATTTTTTTTTTTTTTTTTAATAGACATCTTCAGATTGTACGCAAATTCCATAGTTATATATTACTTCGTGACATTTTTTCAATGCAATTTACTCAATATTGTAACCTTATAAATATAAATTATTCTTCTGTATATACGATCAAGTATATATATATATATATATATATATATATATATATATATATATATATACTGTGCAGTATATGCATATCCAGTGATATATTGATAATGCCCGTCTTAAAACATCAATATTTGAAGAAAAAATACGTCATATATTATACACATTTGTACACATATTATACACATTTTATCGCCGCTCTAAAGATCAGCCATGACAAAATGCGCAAAAGATTAGCTGCATTTGTACAAAGCTGCGACTGTACAGAACAAAAAAAAAAATACTAACATAGACTATTCAGACGCAGGGTTTATAACTTTGGAGAGAGAATAGAGTCGGTATAGTTTCTTGCTCATTGTGCGCGTATAATTGCCATCGCTTTGTGTAATTTAAAAAAAGATAGAAATCATAAAGGGCAAAAAAACCGACCGCTCTTTCTTAACTAACTTTTAACTTAGCATACAAATAAGTAATATAAAGTGTGCGCTCCGCAGCTCTGAGAATGAAGCAGCATTAACGTTTTCTTCAAGCTCATTATGTTTCATATAGCGTTTAACTTTCTTTCCGGAAGTATCGGCGACCGATTGCCGATAGCGTAATTCAACCGTATACTCTTGAGTGTATAGAATTCCTGTGATATATAGTTCGATACATATTAGAAATTTAGATAGATTTTACTTTGCAAGAAAGGCTAATCAGGCTTTTGAATGTAAATAGTTAATACAGTTACTAAAAATTACTATTATTATTTATGTTGTTTTTGTTGTTGTTATTATTATTATTAATGTTGTTGTTGTTGTTGTTATTATTATTATTATTATTATCATTCATTAGCAATTAAAGTATGTTACGTCAACGCAAAAATACACAATTGCTTCACAAAACCTTTTTTCATTTATTATAAATAAAGTCAAATAAAGTTTTTGCTTTAAATATACGTGTCAAAAAAAATTTTTAAAAAGATTATAAGCTTGAAAATAAGAATAGTCAAATATTAAAACTACATTATTAATTACAATTAGACTACTAAAATAACTAACTAAAATAGCACACTTAAAAATAATAATAAACATGAAGTTTCTCATTAAAAACGATAACGCTATATATATGACTTGGTATTCGGTAAACCCTAGCTCCAGGCCTCAATTTGTTACATTGAACTTTTAAGATTTTTACACGCGCAGCGAGTCAATGAAGAGTATCTAAAATAATTTTTAATAATCAATTGTACTGTCATTATTTGGTCCTGTGCGATATTTATGAAGGCCTTTTTTCCTCCCAAATCTTCACTTGGCTTCCTTCCAAGTTTTATTCTACGATTAAAATAATAAGACGCAAATATCGCGATAATTATCATCGTCGCGTTTAACCTCAACGATACCAATTCAACCGAATGGAAAGCCTCTTGACTGTAAATATTATAAACATTTTTCAATTCTGATAAAGTCTTAAAAAAAAAACAATACAACACCAGAAAAACCTCTCGCCTCCCGCTTTGTATATCAAAACGAGGGCATGAATATACGAAAGTATATTACCCGTTCGACTCAAATATTTCTGTAGCCGAAACATCCGGTGGGAAATCGGGGCTGCTCCCGTGCCGGCGAAAACAAAATCGCCCCCCTCCCCCGCTCACCAGAAGTTCCATCACACGCCCATTAGCCCGATGCAATCTTCAAATGGGTCGGTGAGGCGGGCGAGCGAGGGGCAGAGGGGGGGAGGGGCGACAGATCAGGACACGCGAAGAATCAAGCCAACTCGCTCCTATCCATTCGCTATATACGCGCCGCGATGCTCCATATAGCCGCGCACGCGTCAGAGTCGCGCACAGCGCGCCACTATTATAATTCTGTCAGCTGTCTAAGCAGTCTTATATGCATGTATGTATGTGTATATATATATATATATATATATATATATATATATCTTTCTCGCGTGCGCCAGCTGAGACACTACAGCCGGGGCGGTGGGTGAAGGGGGGGGCGGTATATACCGAAGGATATAACACTGACGTAGCGCTCGCGGGGAGAGCAAATCTAAGTTTGCCGGAACTCCCGAAATTACAAATTAAAGCGCCCGCGCGCGCGGACTACTTCGCACTCTGCGTTTTCAATAAGATTACCCCCCCGCGCCGTCTTTCCACCCTCCACCGCCACCGACGATCCGACCGCCCCTCGACGCGCCATCAGAACGCGAGTGTGTATTATATACGAATGGCGCACAATCCGCGCTTGCGGGAGAGCGAGACAGAGAGAGAGAGAGAGAGAGAGAGAGAGAGAGAGAGAGAGAGAGAAACAGAGAGAGGCAGAGAGCACGAGCACATTCGTTGGAATTTTTTCACCGAGGCATCGGGGAGACGAGTCTGATCGTGCATACATAGGGAGCACGCGCGCGTGCAAGCACGAAGTTTAGGAGGGTTCGGGATTTTGACGGGCTGCGGGGTGGAGAAATAAGTTTGGCGGCTCGACCTAGCCGAATGCGCGTATAATTATTGTATTTGTAACTTCATTGTTCGAACTGTATCTTCCTTCGTTGCTGAAGGCCGAGATTTAGCTTTACCGCGTAAAGATACGGAAATCCATTGAAGAATATAATTTGAATCATCGACACCATCGCGTCCAGTCGTGCGTGATTTTTTGGAGAAAGAAAAACTCTCCACTGCCAAAATCTACAGATTTTGTAATTACAAAAGGAAGAACCTTAATCAATGTGAAAGGAATCAAACGTGAAACAATGCACACTATTTCAAAAGACAACTGCATATCTAACGATTATTGATGAGTTGCAAAGTATACTATAACCCAATCGTCAAGAAGTAGGCAAATATTTTAGCAGCCTCATAGTTTCGAAATAACTCGATGTTTACTCCCAACTAAATTTCACTTTATTCATTGTAAAACATTTTTGAAAAAATTCGGTGAACGCCTCGAGTTTTCAAGGGCTAGTTGTGTTATTAATTTAAAATTTTTCAAGACCTCTACGAAAATTGGACTTTTATCAAATTTAATTAAAGTAGACCGGCGTAAAATCGTTCTGTTTATCTATTGGCTTCATGGAAAAATCACTCAATGTAATATATTTTTGACGTTTTGCTTTTTTAGATCGAAGAATCAATTTTCGCGAAATGAACGCGTCAAATTGAGAATACTTTTCAGTTCTTTCAGAAATAAAAACGAGCTGATTTTTTTTCTTTAACAATTTCGAAAGTGTAATGTCAGACTGTGTTTTGAAGTTTTGTTTCTTTGCTCAAAAAATGAAATGGTTAGGAAGATGGTGTTGAGTCGGTTAATAATTAACTATTCAGAGAGATTATCGTTACCTAAATCGATTTCATAAGGGTACACGATGGTTTCCGGATAAGTCATGGGTAATAAAAAGAGAGTTCCAACTGGGTGTTGGTACACGTTGAGCTTTTTTGATTTGATAGATATGTAGATCCATAATTTTATATAATATTAAATTATTTTTTAAATTATGTAATATATTAAATTATTTTTGAAAACAACTTTATGAACTTCATACAGCATTTTGTATTCTTCTAAAGATACTAAATTGACTTTTTTCTAATTATTAATAATAAGTTAGTCCAATAAGCATTAGTTTAATTAATTATCTTTTAAAAAATTTATATTTCAATCTTAATCCATTATTAAGTTTTAAATAATAGTTCTTATAAATACATCGATATTCTTACTGATAAAACAGAAAGACTAAATATGAATATAATTTTAATTTTAAAAGATTCATTTTTAATGTTAATTTTTTTTTCTGTGTTAATTACCACTATAATACTACGAAATGGCAATAATAATGTAATGAAAATATACAATATAGTTATACAGAAATAGTAGTTAAACTAACATTTTGAAAAAGAACAAAACTAATACAAGTCGTTCAAATATTTAACACGTGCACAAAATGTAAAGTGATATCATTATAGTTTTATAAATAAACTCAATATGAATAGTAAACAAAAAATTTCGCAAAACATTAAACGAGTTTTTACTCATACGTATATAAATTTAATCAGAAATAGTATCATAAACTTTAAATACTTCTGTAATTAATTCAAATTAGAACACATAATCAAGCTTTTGTTTTAATTAAGCGCTTTATTCAAGCCGCGAATTATTTATAATTAAACTTTTAATTTGTAATAAAACCGTACTGTTTTAAAACAATGTTTAATAATATTCACATAATACAACGTATTAATTAATGTAATTCATAAAGATGTAAAAATAATTAAATTTTCATTAAGCGCGCGTAATTTGCTCTTTACGGTTCTGTCGGTTTCGATGAAAAATTATATATTTCAATCTCAGCGTAATATACATACCTTTTGTTTTTAATTTTCTGCGGGACTATACTTTTCTGTGCGTAATTTTTTTAATTACACTGTCTCCTTTTTTATTGCGATGGGAAAAATGGAAAAAGTTTAGCTGCCCTTATTTGAAGAGTTCAACAAATTCTTCTTATCTAATAACCGTGCGATAATATTATAACATTAACACAAAGCTTTTCGGAGGAAATTACTCGATTCAATAAATAAAAGTTCGAATACTCCGGCATAACATCCTCCATAAATCATTTTTATTCAGCCCTTATATATAAGGGACATATTCAAAAGTATGCTATATATATATATATATATATATATATATATATATATATATATATATAATTATATTTTGGTCTCTCGCTCTTCAACAAAAACTTATATCCTCGAACAACGTTTAAAGCCACATTTATTACCCAACTTTAGTTCCTACAACACGAACCATGAAATTTCGCAATAAAACTTTATCCCAAGCTATATGCATATATATATATATATATATATATATATATATATATACATATACATACATACATACATACATACATACATACATACATACATACATACATACATACATGTATAGAGTATGGTGACACATATTTCCCAAATGATCGTTGCACGTGAGCCTTTTGCAGCCGGTCTCTTTAAAAACAAAAAGGAAAAGAGACAAGGAGAAAAGCCAACCAAGACTTCCACTCTCGAAAGTGTGTACCAAGGAAAAAAAATCCCCCGTGTCCTTGCGAAGCTGAAATGAAAGGAAAAAAACCGCCCGTAGAGTACATAGCGGGAAATGGAGCAAATAGACGGCCGGCGTAGCGTTAGCGAGATAGTAGAGCAAAAATAAAAAAGGACGAGAGGGGCCGAGTGGAAGGGAGGCTCGGCGAATGATCTCGGCTTTTGTTTCGCCGGAGCGGCACTCCATTTTTCATTTCGGCAGATATGTCGCGGTTCTCGAGCTCCGTCGAGGTGAGAGAATGACCCTATATGTATATATATATATATATATATATATATATATATATATATATATATATAGATAATGTATATATGCAAGCACCCGCGCAGCGGATACCTCTCGCGAAACAGTTATGAAAGATAATACAGTAACGAGAGAGACAGAGAGAGAGAGAGAGAGAGAGAGAGAGAGAGAGAGAGACAGAGAGAGAGAGAGAGAGAGAGAGAGAGAGAGAGAGGGAGAGAGGAGAAATATAAGAACATATAGGAAGCACGGAGATTATCGAAACGGACATCGGAGAAAATTCAGAATCGTCCCGAGAGGATACGGGAGTCGTTTTGTCGGAGAACGCCCTGTAGGCAGAGTTGGTTGGCGAGGAGGGGTTTGGGCGATCGATTTTTGGCGCGTTTAGTCCCGCCGCATTTTTTATACCGTGAATACATCGGTACGTATTATACGCGTGTATATATTGACGCAGATTTCAGCATCCGTATAAACTTAGTTTTCGAAATAACCCGTTCTTTTTTTACCATTGTCGAGTTTATACGTTAGTCGAGTGTGAAGTTTCTAATCTTGAGACTAAATATATTAGGTACGAAAATGAGCGAACAAAATAGATATCAATTATTACGTTTTTTTTTTTTTGCAACGAGGTACTTACTGTTCTCATAAGTACTCTAACTTACTGTTCTAATAAGTTCTGTTCTAATAAAATACTTTAACAAGAACGGTCCAAATCCAGGGAAGTATCGCTGATTATAGCTTCACAATATAAATCCTGTAAAGTTTTAGAAACTAACGCTATATAAACACTTTCTCCAGATATGACAATTGCTCACTTACAAGTAGTAATTAAATTAGGTATATAATGTAGAGTCAGATGTTGTTTTAAAAGAGCATCTCTACTTTTGGGGCGAAAATCGGAAAAAGAATGACATTTCAAGTGAAGCAGTTCTAATGAACCTATATAGCTTCTCAGTTATTCTCGATTAAAGTTAGACCGATTGTAAACTTAAACACGCACGCAATCGCTCTTTAACGCGTCGCAATTTAGTCAAACTTTAAGTAATAATAATTATATTTTTGACGCTACAGGTTCATTAGAACTTTTTTGCTTAAAACTCCATGCTTGTTCCAAATCCCGTGCTAAAAATCGGATTCTCATTAAAAGAAGAATCCCTGAGCTTTATTTAGAGAGAAATACTGATTTTAAGAAAGAGAGTATCATATTTTGGCACTGGAAAAGCATTAGTTCGTAAAACTGCAGGGGACACATTTAGGACGTAACTAGAGTTTTAGAATTACCTCGATTAATCTGGATAAAACCCAACCCTCGTATATCCGAGAGCCTTCTTGTCGGTGTAAAAGTGTTCTAATGCCCAGGGATTCGGTATCCAATCTTCTACGGATTTTATCACAAGTATGTATAGTCAATTCATTAAGTCGTGTTTTTCAGATCTCGATGTAATTATTAATAGCTTTATAGCATACCTTTATACCATAAAATTCATACTCTTTCTTTTTGGGGGGAAGAGGGGTGAAAAACCATACAATTGACGACGTAGATTTTAATTTTATGTCTTAATTTTACGTCTATTATATCAGAACGTAAAATATTGACAATATTTCTTAGCAGAGCAGATTTAACAACCAAGTGTAAAATGCTAAAAATATTTTACTAATTAGCGTAATGATGCAGTAATATTTATTGATTAATAATTTATGACTTAATTAAATGTTTTATACTCTAATGTAGTATTTTTGATTTAAAACCAAGGAATAAAATAGAAATTTTTGGACATATATGCTATAAAATAGTATCTGCAACTATAGCCGTGCGTAAAATTGTACTTTCATGCGTGAACGGCGACGCACTGATCGGACCAACTCCGCCGGTTTCATGCGTTGCCGTGATCATACTAGGGCGAAAAATCAGACTTTACGCTCACGCCGCACCGTGCACTGTTACATCGTCAATTTCATTTTTCGATAACCATAATGCGCGCTCAAAATCATTAATTCGATCATGCAACGAGCATAAAGCTCTCGGCCAAAATTCCTTGTGCCACGATTGGGGAGGTGTATGCTGATTGTGTTTTTATTTTTAACACTTGCTCTGTGATATTTTTGATATCTCGTTAAAGTCACCTTTCGTTTTGCTGCATTTAAATAATAAAACTCATTACGCTCCGAAATAAAGGCAGGAAAATTTTTTGAGATTCAGAAATCTGAATTTCCTTTCACTCGTACCAAATTTTCAAGTACGATTATTGCAGCAATTTTCAATGAATTTACAAAGTTTTCATATAAATCAATTTTGCCGAACGAACTTTTGCCGAAAACTGAAATTTTTTATATTTCTCTTCTACTATTCGCTATTTTTCGATATTGTGTGATTACTACATTTAACTGTTTTTGTAGTAAGTTAGACATATTTAGGTATGTAATACATACAGATTTACTTTATTAGCTCTGTATAATTTACAATTAAACTTTTACAGATGAAATTATATATCATTATTTTTGCTACGAATTCTGCTTATATTTATGTGCCTAACTGACAACAAAAATAATTACTACATGCAGCTTTAAAGTTAGACTAGATCCGAATATGAAGGCTATTAAAAGAAATCAATAAAAACTTGTACTGTTTGGGCAATTTTTTTTTCGTCAAAATTATCTTTCCGCGAAAACATTTGGCGAAATTTACATTACCCATTTTTTTCAAATTAATAAATGAATTATTTATTATTTATATTTTATATTTGAACAATATAAGTTAGCACAAATAAATAAGTCAATAACAATTCTTTGGAACAATGAATATTATTCACGATTATTATTCAACAGTTATACTTTTCATGTATTATTAAAAGTTTTATGCGTAATTATTCATCTATCTATTTTAAAATAATTCAAATAGATTTTTTGAAGCATCGAATCTCTCTTCATAATTTTTCCGCGACGACTATACGCATAACAGGGATGTCAATTTTAATCGGGTTTAATTAAAGGCATCGCAGTAGCTTAAATAATGTAATAAAAATGCATAAAGGTCTTCGAAGCTATCGATAATTATATAAAACTTTATTTATTACATCAATAATGTAAACAGGATGCGAAGATGGATTTTTAATTTCCATATTTTTTTTTTTGTTATTAAATTAACGATGGGAATGGCAATTTTCGCATTTCCTTTTTACAGTTACAATAATAGTATAGCGCTAATGAGTAGTAATCAGCATTTCGTGTATAATAATTAATATTGCGACTGCTTTTCAGATGCAGATTTTCAGATATCGAGAAGGGCCTATTTGAATATTGTAATGTAATTGAAAATCGAATGAATATCTGAACTGAGAGAGAGAGAGAGAGAGAGAGAGAGAGAGAGAGAGAGAGAGAGAGAGAGAGAGAGAGAGAGACAATGCAAGAGTGAATGAGCGAGACAGAGTGAAGCATGAAAGTTACGAGAGAAAAGGGAATAAGGCATAGGGTGAAAAACATTGAAAATACTCCTCATTCTCGAGCTCTTTATTTTCCGATGCGTGAGCGCGCGCGCAAATTCTTCTCCGACAATCGCTGACACGGCGCGAACTATATAGTATATCTATACCCTCGAAAATTCAGCACCGTCCGCTGCTATATACATACAACGTTTCCTCGCCACCTCCTAACTCGTCGTCGTAGTCGTCATCGTCCTCCTCCTCCTGCTCCTCCTCCTCCTCCTCCTCTCGCCCGTGTCGCCGCGCCCGGTGACAAGTACGCGCGAGGGCGCGACGAGAAAAAGGCGGTGGTGGGGGGAGGGGGAGGATCGCGAGGAGACAGAAGATCGGCTGGGGGGAGGGGCGCGCGCGCGCCAGCGCGCGAAAGGAGAGGAAGAAAAAAAATAATAATCATAAGAGACGCGAGCGACGGCGGTGCTTTCGCGCGATTTCTGACGCGTATATGTGCGCACGTGGCGCGACGACGCGGCGACGCTTCGCTCGCGCGCGCGCGGAGACGCCCGGGAGTTGGCGTAAAAAGGGGACGGGGCTCGCGAGATGAGCAGGCAACTTCCGTCCGGCTCGTCGATTTTCATTTCTACGCGGGCGCTTGGAAATTTCGTATACACAATGCCGGCGCGTGTTTCGCGTCCCGATCCTGAATCCGGGCTTCCTTTTCTTTTCTTTCTCTCTCTCTCTTTTTTTGGTTCCATCGTTCCAGCGCTCGCTCGCCGAGTCGACGAAGCCGCGCGAAAAGAAGGGATGAAAAAAGTTTTCGGTAGAGAGACGCCGATCGGGGGGTAGGGGTGGGGGATAAATAGGACGGGCGAGCAGAGGGAAATAATGATAAAGGATTGCGCGAAGGGAAGAGAGATAGAGAGAGAGAGGCGGGGGAGAAGGGAGGAAGAACCCTCGCGCGTTGATTGACGGGTATACGGGACGTGCGGAAGAAGGGAGAAACGGGGAGGCGCGCTCGTATTATTGGGCTAATTGTGATTTTAATTATTTAGGGCTGCTTCGTCGAAAATAGAAGGAGAGGACGATAGGTCGGTATATTATATTTATAAGTATGGCTCTCAATTATTAATTCCGCGCGCGAGATAGTTAAGAAAAGTATATATTTGCCGTCGAGAGGAAAAAAAAAACATACATTATCTTTTCTTGTATATATGCAGTTGAGTGTATATACAGTCGTATCCAAGAATATCGGCAGAATAACTCGTAGCGATATATAACGTGCATGGTGCGCGCTATTTGATAAGCAGGTTTTGCTATATGGTGTTTGTTTTTATCCGCAGATCCTTCTAACGCATGTGCCAGGCATGCGAGAGTTTATTATTTTAGGATTCTCAGGTTCTGCCAGAACGAGGAATGGAAGGAATATAATGGATGAGCTGGCAAAAACAAAGATTTTAACGACAATCTTGCAAATTGTACTTATGTCGACTGCTGTAAGTTAAATTAACAAATAATACTTTGATGGGTCTTACAGTCTTTATAAATTAATGTAATTTCTATGACAGTCAGAATGTCCTCGTTGATAGTCATTCTCGTAGAGTTTGAAACAAAAATCACTGCTAAAAATAACCAATAAATTGAAAAAAAATAGTTAATAATATAATGACAACCAAACTATCCCCATCACCTAAATTTACCAAATCTATTTACTTCCTTCGTCCATTACTTCCAACTACTTATCGGCGCGTCTTCATGGATTCGACTCTATTTTTTTATTTTTTCATTTTGATTTTTTTAGTTTTTTATTTATTTTATATTTAGTAGTAATATTTATTTCATATCCTTCGGGGGGTGATTATAAAAAAGAACACTTTGGCTGCCATTATAATTACATTATTATATAAGGACTGAAAGGCCGATAAGAAATATGTAATTATCAATTTGATAATAATCATATTCTACGTTTTTTTATCGTTTCCATAGTCTAATGTGTCCGTAGTAAAGAAATATTTTTTCAATCAATGCAGTATTAAAAATTAGTTTTTCATACGACAGATGAATTAATCGTTACGAATACTAAATACATTGACAATCTAAGACATTTTGTTCCGAAACGATAGCAAAAAACATCTCTACGGTGCCTGAGCTTATTTAATATAGTACGGAGAAACTGTTTATGTGCGCGACTACATTCGGAAAAATGACACACTTTTGACGAATTAACGAAAAATACACTTTAGTATTGCATAAAACAATGATTCTTGATAAATATCGATAAATTGAGAGTAGCACTTTACCCAATTTAGTAAAGTACCTCGACATTGCTACTTTCCTTTGTTCTCAACTAAAATGTTCTTTTGTTTTTTAATTAACACTATTTATTCGCGAAAAGATATTTTTTTAAATGACTATAAGAAATTCATTTTTTTATTTATCCCATACGAGATGGATTCGCTTGCTGAGATATAGGGTTTGAATTTTTATTACAATTAATTAAATCACAGGATTATACAAAGGACTTGACTCGCGATCAAGCTGCTTTTCACACTCTACCAAACGATACGCGTGGAATTTTCACGAAGTGAAAGCAATATTTTATTATCATAAAATGAAAACGCGACAAGAAAGATTAAAATATTCTGATGTATTATAAATGCATGAGGATGATGAAAGGCCGACAATTTTTCTGTTTTTCTTTTTTTTTTTTTTAAATAATTAAATTATGAAGTATTTTTATCGATCTTACAGCCTTTATAATATTTTATAATCTAATTTCACAGCCCGACTGTCCCCGTTTATAAACACTCCCGTAAAAACTGAAATAAAAATTATTCTTAAAAATAACAATACATTAAAAATAAAATAAAATCAAATCAAATAAAAATCAGAAAATTCAGAAAACTTAAAAGCAAAAATAATCAGTAAATATTAAGTTAGCGAGGGATAACCCGACTGCTTTCAGTCTTATAATTTAACCGTATTCTCTTGATGCTTCGCCCGACGTTCCGAACCGCTTAGGCCCAACCTCAATCACTGAACTTCAGCTGAAAAATAATTTGCTATAGAGGAATTAGCAATCTAGTTAAATAAGCAAAGCTATAGGCCGAGAGACGCGTGATATCTGCCGCTAATTTTATAATCGGTCGCGTTCGTTTTTCAATGTAAGATCGAGCATTGATTTATCTCCATTATATTTCAACGCTTTCCTTTCGGTACCCGGGTGAATTAATAATTTACGATCGCGCGCTGAATTTAACTCGTACGCGATCGCGCACGTTATCGGCTAACGCATTCGGAAATGGCACGCGCGCAAACGTTATTATATATATATATATATATATATATATATATATATATATATATATATATATAATACGCGAATAACGGAATAGTAAAGTCATTTACAGTGCTCGGTGTATATGGGTATATATATTGTGCCTCGGCTCTCGTCGCTTGACGATCAAAACAGTTCTCAGCAGCGATTATGCTTGCATTATTCCGATTAAATATACATTTCTATAGATATATTTATATATATATATATATATATATATATATATATATATATATATATATAATTAATCAGCAAGTCTTATATTCGATAACTCTGCCCATCATCAATGCAGCAATTCATTTCGATGGAATATATATATATATACTATAACAATACCTAATAACACGAGAGTCACGCACAATATAATAATGAATTATATATTCGCTCCACGCTATTTCTAACGTTATACGCAAGGCATATAAAACCATTAATCTCGTTCTAAACTCCGATATTATACCACGGAGTTCTGCGAATGCTGTTCGCAAGTTCTATATAATCGGTAATTAGCCGGCTCCAGTCTCCCTTCTCTTCCTGGCCCCCTCGCCCGTCTCCCCCGTCCCTTGACTAGAGATATAAAAAAAAAAAATCAACCCCGCTGCGGAAATTCAGACCTTCGCATCTTCGCACCATCTCCGCAGGAATTTCACTCGAGGGAATTCAAACATCAATTCCCTGCTTTTCACTCACTCTCTCTCTCTCTCTCTCTCTCTCTCTCTCTCTCTCTCTCTCTTCTCTCCCCCTCACCCGTCGCCTCTCCTTCGATTTCCTTCGAACCGGCCCCCGCGTATACATTTCAATGCCGTTCCGCAAGAATTTTTTACATAAAACATTTTTCCGCGCGCGCCATCGGATCGACCGGCGCGGCGCGGCGGCTCCTACGTACGTACGTACGTACGTATGAACGAACGTACCGAACGAGCGAAACGCTCATCCCCTTGCTCCCACCCACCTCACCTCCCCCGACGTCGCCCCGCCCGAACTCGTGAGCACAGGGAGGATATCGCATCAGAGGCGAAGCGCCAGACAGACGTATATGAAAAGCTGCGCGCGAGGCGAAAACGGGAAGAGGAGTATATATGTGTATATATATATATATATATATATATATATATATATATATATATATATATGGCGGAAGAGAGCTTTTGCCATCGGCGAGGCGGAGCAGGAGCAGGAGGAGAGAGGATGGTCGGAGAGGGAGAGGGCTTTTAATCGGAGGTCGATCCTTTGGAGTGAGGAAAAAAGCGCGCCGAGCAAAAAAAACTACGTATATATATAGATATAGATATGTAGATAAAGAAAAAGAGACTGTAGCTTTTCCAGAAGCCGCGACGCTGGCTGGGAGCCTGGAGGGAAACCCCATCCCTCTCTCTTTAATCCTTTGTCGCGCGCGCGCACTGCCATTTTGCGAGAGAGAAAGAGAGAGAGAGAGAGAGAGAGAGAGAGAGAGAGGGAGAGAGAGAGAGAGTAATAGAAGGAGGGTTGTGTGCGCGGCACCCGACAAAAACCGCATCGAGGTGTTAAATATATAGAAAGGCGACGAATTCCGTCAGGAAGAAGAAGAAGCGACTGACAAGGGGGATTACGTTCATACGTCCACGCGGTCGTCTATATATATACGAAATCCGTCTGCTGAGGTGGCGGAATTGAAAGAAAAACTGGGCGCGCTTTCCCACCCCCTCCCTTCGTCCTTCCTCGCACGTTTTCGGTTTTTCCATCGGACCACCGCGCGCAGTGCTCATCTGCAGGCGAAATTTTATTTATTCAGTCGCCTGACACGTTTTTATATTGTCGACCCTTTTTTTTTATACTTCGCGCATTCTCGCTCCGTGCGTTTCTTTGGAGGGGTGGGGGGAGGTGGCAAAATTGATCGCAGCGCACGATATGTGAGGGAAATGCGCAAAAAAGAACGGACTATTTTTGCATACAGACACGGGTAAATGAAATTTAAAAAGACAAATTGTAGTTAAATGTGGCAGGAAGATGGTTGGAAAAGACACGAAAAGAAAGATCCAAATGAATATCGCGCCAGTGAGAAATTTCGAGTTAAATATAACTTTATTTTAATATAGGATGTATTAGATCCATATAAGATTTGGTTAAA
This sequence comes from Sycobia sp. Sy_11, assembly GCA_018907035.1. Classification (NCBI taxonomy): domain Eukaryota; kingdom Metazoa; phylum Arthropoda; class Insecta; order Hymenoptera; family Epichrysomallidae; genus Sycobia; species Sycobia sp. Sy_11. The sequence continues at coordinate 1,846,654 of JACCIC010000077.1, forward strand.
TCAATCCGTGTATGAAAAAGTATCACCGTACTTTATCAAATCACACAAAGGCATTTCTAAGGGCACAATAACGAAAATAAGCACTTACGAAAGATTCTGAAAACTTCCATTTGGAAAATATTATTTTGTCCAATAAAATTATAACAAAACTATTGACTTTTAAATGTTATTGTTTGATGTTGATAGAATATTATGGATCCTTTTTTATATGATTTGAAAAATAACTTCTAAAAGTAAATCGGTAAAATCTTTTAGTGGGCCAAAAAAGTAAATTCTCCAGAGGTTTCCAAATTGCAGAGACTTATTCTTAGTATATGAAATAATGCAGTTTTCTCGTTGTACAAAATTCGGGCTAAATCTATAAAATAATGATGTCATCTGATTAGTGTAATATTGTAGAACATCGATAATACAATATTCCTAGTACAACTTTCTTTCTGCAGTTCAATTATTTATATTCATTTCTTCATAAATTCTTGATTCATATGAAGTACTATTACATGCAAAAGTTACATATTGATACATGTAATCGCAAGCATGTATATATATATATATATATATATATATATATATATATATATATATATATACTATTAACATATTATAGATTTCACAGTAGAAAATAACTTTGAAGGTTGAGAAAATAATGAAATTTGAATGTGATTTATACGAAAAATGTATACTAAAGTCTAATGAGAGTAAAGGAAATTTTAGGATTATTTTCATCATCCTCTGAACCACCGTGATGCGCTGAGCGAATGTACAGTATGTTCGATTATTATGTAGCCGCTTCTGGTCTTTGTAAACACGTACATTGATCGTTGAAGACGCCGATGCGAGTACTGCACGAATACCTAGTAATTAACGTCCAGTTACTTAACGCTTAAACGAAACGGTAAAGTCCTTTGAATTCTAGAAATATTTATATGTGAATAATTTCTTTACAGCTGAGTGTAGCGTTTCGAGCACCGTTAGCTTGAAATGAAAAAGACAAACATCTGCTTACAAAGTGCTTTTTTACCGAGATTCATTCTAATACGAAATCCAAATTTATCTTGTAATCGTTAAGCTTGTCTGGAAGACTTATTTATTTAACAATTTTTAGTAGTTGTGATATTATTTTTTTTGACGATTTATCATTACGAATTTTTACACATCAAAATAAATTCCATCATATATTTATTATGACAAAGGGTTTTATTGATAGAGATTGACAAATAACTAAATTTTTTTACGATTTTCCAAAATAGGAGATTTCAAGGTTTACAAAGAATATTTTTTTTTATATTAATTAATTGTATTATAGCCATAACTACACGATTGACATATACGTATCTATACGTTAACAAACTTTATTAGGATGCACGTATTCGAAACACGTTATTTAATGCATCCATATAACAATCTCGTATTAACACAATCTAAATAATAAAAAGTTATATAAAACAGTGTAATAGTGACAAAACGAGATAAAAAAATCTTCGTTATGCTGATTATAAATTTTTGGTCGCGTCATATAAAAAAGTACATAGATTTTGTAAAAAACGAAGTCGTACTTTTACCATTCCATCGGTCCTGCCACTGAAATATCGAACACGGACATGTATTAATGCTTTTATTATGTATTTGCATTCATTTTAAAATAATATTTATCTCAATAATTTATATTATCGTTTTTCATTGATTTTCAGAATGATTATAAAAATAATGTTGATAAAATGCAAGTTGGTCAGATTGTTACGCAAGTGAGCAATACTCGTGTTATTTATTTATTATTACAACATCGTTATTATTATTCGCTGCGTTCCATTTTTCATTTATACAATTCTGTAAAATTTCATTTAAAGAAGATCCGCCTTTATATCAGTTTCGGATGGTTAAATAATGAAAGATAGAAACTTTCTATATAATCGAGCAAATGTTAAACCGAACAAGCCATACCTCAAACTAATAAATTATCATGAGAATATAGTAGCGTAATATTTTTTATCCGATTTACGTTCTGATAGATGTTTCATAAAATATTATCTTTAATTTAATATTTAATTAAAAGATATAAATAAAGACTTAAAAAAAGATTTAAAAAAATGTATTTTCAAAAGAATATAAATTATTCTATACAATATAGTATTTGACTTTTTAATTTCAAACGATCAGCAACGGATATTCGGCAAATATTGAATTTTCCAAATCAACATAAATTTACGATATTTTTTATTTAAACATTTTTCACCAAATGCATATCGAATCCTCAGTTCAATTTTTCTATTTAATAGTTATAATCAATACACAGGACGATTATAGGTATGAAATTTAATTACATGATTTTCTTATCGATATTTTTCAATATATTGTTTTTTCACGATATTATTCAGCTCCATACTATATGTAATAATAATTGATAATTTTTCGATAAATATATGAATACAATTAATTAATTTACAAATTTACAACAAATATCTTATTTTTACGTTCTTTAACGAGATCTATGTCGTTTCGACCGAGACAGGAACCTGGACTTGGATCAACGAATTTACTATAGCTATTCGCTCTCATAGGCCTTACAACATATATCATTAAACACAAGTACGCAGTATATATTTGGCAAAAAATCGATGTTAAAACAGGAAAAAAAAATTTATTTCCTTCAACGAACGTATACAATCGAATCGTCGGAAATTTCGTCGATGCGCCAAAATCGCAATCAAAGAACAGCCTTTATATATATATACACCTATGTATAAACATCCTGTCCTCGTTCCAATCGTTCCCGATTCGCACCCACCTCCGTCGATAAATATTCACCCCGGCCTTCCTCCTTAAGTGCTTCCTCCATTAACATCTACCCCGCGACGCGGTCCTTATTACCGACTCCGCCCCCCTTCCCTCCCTCCACCGTCCCCGCGTCCTCATTTCCACGATGCTCGTTATCCACGCCTCGGCAGCAGCTATTCCTCCTCCGCCCCCAACCCCGCCCCCTCATCCGAAAAATCCCTGTCCGATCGTCGTGCTTTATTTCTCCCTACCTCTCGTTCTTTCTTCCCCCCTCGTTGGGAGAGACTCGCTAATGAATTGCGCCTCGGTATAGAGGCAGAGCTTTGCGCGAGTTATCCACGATGTATAATGTATGTTATATGTATATGTACATGGATCTATATATATATATATATATGCGCGTAGGAGGCGCAAAAACATAAGGGTGAAGAATCGAGGGCGGCTTCACGAACGTTCGGAATATTTTGTTCCTGTTGTTTGTATAGTGCGCCTATACATAGGAAAACAGAAGATCTTCTTTGTATATATACAGAAGATTTTTACCGAGGATAGAAAGCATAAGTATATCAGGCTTGGATAGGGATATAAATGAAACATTTACAGATATGGTGAGATATAAATTTTGCTCATATTACAGGTTTTAATTTGATGAGTTTCATTGATTTGTTCAAATGATGTTAATACAGTATCGATAAACTCTTATATAGGCAAATACAAATGTAATTATTTCTATAGATTAGTTTTTTCGTACATCCATTAAAACTACAGCCGTTTGACTTGGATTTTAAGGCCTCAGGAACGAGAAAGAATACAACATGAGGAATGGAAGGAATGAGAGTCCTATTCCCAATCTATTCATAATCTATAAACCTACAAATTTTAAATTTGTAACACACTGACTTTAACAGACATAGAAATGGTAAAAATACGAGCAGATACGAGTCGTTACCTTCATGGATATAATATAGGATTCAGATACGAAGAAGAAGAGAAACGCAATGAATGGAAGGAACAAGAAGAATACGAGAAATTTGACGGTTGACAGATTATGAATAAATTGGGCATACGAGCCCCGTTTCTTCCATTCCTCTTGTTCTTTCCATTCTCCGACTTCTATTCTATTTCGTGTCTGAGGCCATATAATAACTCGTAGCTACTGGTATTTCTATGCCCATTAACCTTAATGTATTGCAAATTTCAAACCTGTAGATTATTAGATTATGAATGCATATATGTTCTTCTATGCTTCTTTTTCTGTACATTTTCGAGTTCACTTCTTTTTTTTATCTGAGGCCAATAGAAGATAATAATAATAATAAAGCTTATAAACCGAATTATTTGACAACTCGACAAATCTCAGAATCACAAATCAGATCATACACATCCAGTACTTTAAGTACTTTGATACATTCACTACGCATCACTCGCGAATGGCTCGCAACGCCGCTTTGAATTGAGTCGTGCTCAACTCTACCAGCAGACTTATCCAAACAATTATCTGCCGTGTACAGAAATTCAGATTGAGCATATTTTTCCACTCGGTAATCCATTTCTACCACTCTAATCTCAAAAATCGTAATTTTGACATAACGTTTTAGCACTTTCGTCGCTTTATAGGGGGGGGGGGAACTTCTCACAAGGATGTAATAATCGACTTCCACACAAGTGTCAAAATGTATTCGCATTACTTTCAAATCTATCAGGGAATGAACATATACTATTCCCATAAGCTTGCGCTCCCCGCGAATTCTCGAATTCTTTTATGAACGCCCCTTACTTCGAAATTGCGACTCAATTAACGATAGTATTGAAGTGAGGCCCACTTAATATAAAAAAAATCGTATAATACATTTCATAACCGCCAAACATAGATGCTCGTTTTTAGAAAATATTGCCGAAATGCCTATATTGACATTACAATAAAGATCCTGAAATTATGTTTTTAGAATAGGAACTTAATGTAAATGTGAACAGTTTCGATCTTATACTGTGATAAAAGTTAATAAAGATTTCAGAAGATGCTGCCTAAATCATTTTGAATGAACGTCCTTAATATACGTTGCGTTTATTCACTAAACAGATGTGGAATCGAATCTCGTTATCCAAATACACGAAGATATAATGTAATTAATTCGTTTGTTCATTTTCACTACAAACAATTCTGTGTATGTATGCAACTGCAAATTTTTAACGCATAGACTTAAGCCAGAGCGTTGGGAAATCACACATTGCGTGATAATACTCGGCGGAGGGGGTGGGGGGGGGGGTTCGTGATCTAAATCTGAAAATTCCAAATAACCGCCCAATATCTCCCGGAAGTAATTTTCCGTAAAAACTTCCTCACAAAGGAATAGGCGCGCACGCGCCACGCATATAGCGAGCGCGGCGAAGTTTTATTCGTCCAATTAACAGGCTCTTTTAAAGAGAATTTTACGCGGGAATCGGATTTAACGACGGCGCAAAAACGTATCCGCCGCTGAATCGCGGATAATTCGGAAAGTTTTTGAGGAGGGACGGGGGTGGGTGAGCGGCGGCGAGGTGGGGATGGGGGGTGCGAAGGAAATTTGCGGTGCCAGCTGGAATTTTGATTCCCAGTTCGGCCCTTACGATTCTGGGATAGTGTCTATACTTGAAAGTCTGCTGGTTCTTGGGCTGTAAAGTGCGAATATATATAGTCCCAAAGATGTTAAATATTCGATTTATTTCCGGTGATTCGGCAACTTCAGAGGGCGCACTCCGTGGGAATTGAAACGGAGAATAATATATTAAATTCTTATTATTTCATATAGGAATTAAGCTTTATTTAATATACCTTTAATATACTTTTAAAAAGTTTTAATTAAAATTAAATTAAATAGAATATTTCAAGCTTCGTATATATGAGAAGCATTGATTTTAATAATTCATTCATATAAATATCTTATCATTCACCATTACATTTTTAATGTAACGAACATCAAATGTATATTTGCTTTATTTTATTATACTACATGTAACTTGAATGCATACTGCTTAGTTTATGTTAATCTATTACTGAAATCATGGCATTGGGATGATTTTTATTAGAGACGTGTTGGTCAATGATATTTTACGAAGTAAGTTGAATTTAGTGATAGAACCGTTTATCGAATACAATTCTGTAGCATCTCTTTATTATATAGAAGACAGTAGTTTTATTTAAAAACACTTTGCCATCACATATTCCAATATGTCGTCAAATTTTGTTTCTATAAATTTATATAAATAAAAATTTTATTTTGTAATATTTGTAATTCTCGAAAATAATCACAAAATTTCTTGATTTTTTAAAGTAAAATTTAAAATATATCTGAAATTCATAATATAATCATTAAAGTCTTTCACGCTAATTTTATTTTGCAAATATACAGTAATTTTCAATATGAAACAATAATCCTCTAATTAAATATTAAAACTATAGCATTTGAATAATATTGATCAATAATTTTAATAGCTTTAATATACCATTTTAATGGGTATTTATTTTAAAAAAATGACTAAAATATTATAATGCATAATTAATAAAATTTTGTACATACGAATTCATTATTTAATAGACATTTAATTATCACGAAATATTTTCTTCTCCCATTCAATGTCCTTTTATTTCTCAGTGATGATAGATCTTTCGCAGTCAGTAACATGATTCCTTTTCATTCTTTATTAAACTAGAAATTGAATTCTAGCCGATAATTAAATTTATAAGCAAACTATAAAAAGAAAAAACAAATTTTAATGAAATACGACAATAAGCCAATTGAATTTTAAAATATAGTTTGAAAGGTAAATGCAGCACATTTTGTAACTATAGAAAAATAAAAAATTTTTATTTTAATATATAATTTATTCAAATCAAGCTGTACTCCTTTATAACAATATAATATCTATTATTTGAATGATTTTAAAAATAAATTAATATAATGCGAAGGAAATATTATATATATATATACATTATGGGTAATAATTTATAATAGATCATTTATACGCGAAGTTTATTTGAAAGTAAAAGATTGATCTTCATCTCCACAGAATAAAAGAACAGTTAAAATTATTTTTAAAGTGTGACCAATCCACTATAGAGGATTTTTCTAATGTTTGAAAAAAATTCGTATTCCAATGTATCGAAAAGAAAATGATTTGCACTGTTCGTTTGATTATTACAGTTCTTTTTTCTAAAGGTATCATATATTGAAATGTAAAAAGAAATAATGATTGTGAAATCAAAAATTCTCTATTTCGATTGATATGATAAATATTGTATTCTAGCACTGCCTGGCCAACAATCTTCGATAACTATTATGTCAATCATTACGCAATATCCGTCTGCTTGCATATTCTCTCTTCGTGTGAAACATCTAATATATCTATTTATTTTAATACAATAATCGCCATAACTATAGACATTCCAATAGGAAGTTTTAATTTTTCTCGGACATTGCATTCTTTATAACAACAACTATGTACAACACATTCTATGTATTACACTCCGATCAACGAATACGCTGTAACAAATCATGACCCTCCTCCACACCCAATAATCAAATAATACCAACGGAACGATTGTTTTTTTTTATTACAAAATCATTGTCAGCGTCCCGTTTTCACGTTTCTATAATTAACGGGAGACCATCTTTGAAAATTCATTAAAAACGGTTTCACATCTATAAGCACGCAATGCTGGGTGATATTAAAAAAAAAAGATGCATTCGCCTCAATCGTCGCGCGAAAGTAATATGCAAAGCAAGATTATCCTTTCGTATCTGTGATAGTCAGCGAAACAAAGAGGGAGAGACAGCGCAGCAGATAGAGCAATAAAAAAAACGAGCGCTTGCGGCAGATATAACATATAACTCTGCACACGTATAAAATTGCTTTTAAGGGGCATTTCATTTTTCAGACACTCGAGAAATAGACAGACAGCAAGAGTGACAGAGAGCAGGAGAGAGAGAGAGAGAGAGAGAGAGAGAGAGAGAGAGAGAGAGAATGAGGGGAGGATATGGGGTTGCAATGGTGGATCGAGAGCAGTTTGGACATCCCTCACTGTACTCTGTTTTCGGGACACCACAATAGAATACAATTAGCGCTAGCAAGTCATGAATACAGTGGCGCACACCTGAGCGACGATCTCTTTGCCGATATGCGAAAAGGAAGGGGGAAGACACGAGATATAGAGCAAAATAGACATAATATAGATATAGAATTAAGGATCAATTTAGAGGCCCTCTCACTTTGAAATTTAGTTTTAGATTGCGATAAAAGTCGTAGGCATGAAGTCAAATCAAATAGTGATAATTTTAACATTTACCGAAGATCCACAGAATCAATTCTGAACGTATGCTATTAATCATCAAAAATCATTACTCAGTTCGTATCGAGAACTGATGAGAGGAATATAAATCAAATAAAATGAATTCATATTGCTTGTTCCCTTCTGTTATTTAACGGCATAGACGAATTCAAGTTGTACTTTCGTAGGGTGAGCGAGTATTTACTTTTGAAGAGAGAGAGAGAGAGAGAGAGAGAGAGAGAGAGAGTGAACGAACAATGTTCAGCCGTCCGCTGCGTATTGATTTCCAGTCAATCGGAAGCTCGTCTCTCTCTCTCTCTCTCTCTCTCTTTCTCTCACTCTCTGTCTCTCCCGGACACTTTTGTTTCTTGGCAGAATGCATTTGGCAGCAAACTATCTGGTCTGCGCGATTATTATTTTTTCTCCTCGCTTCTCTCATTCCCTCTTTCTGATGTCTTTTTCAACGAGGATCAAAACATGGATGCCAGGATGGACAGATTCTAGAGACTGGCATTGTTAAGCCTCGTGGCTCGGATCAGTTTTGTATCGTTGAAAGCTCTTTCTCTTCTGAATGAACGAAAGCTCTTCGGCAAGCTGAACGGATGGCTGACAAAAATTCGTCGTTATGACATAAAAGGAAGTCAATGCTATGTAATATAGCGTATTCATGTCAGTGTAATATCATGGGAGCGGTAGGTTTCATTGATCGAAATCTTATAAAGACGGGGTAATCATGGGACACATGTTTTTGTTTTTATGCGCATTATACTGAACTGTATTGTTTAATATTAAATAGATGAATGTAGTGTATTCAATAGTAAATATAAAATATAGTACTAAGGAAGTAAAACAATGAAACTGATTGCAATTTCATTTGGAACACTTCAATTGATAAACTTGATTTCCTTATGATGAAAGTGTATACAAATGTGTTTAACCATAAAAAAATTATTACCTATGATTTCTATATTTTGTTAACTAACCTCAATTATTATTTGGGTTGAAAATCCGTAAGCAGCTCTGTATCATCATAATATTAAAAAAAAGGATTGCTTATTTCAATCTTTATAAAACGAACGATATATTGCCAAAATGAGATAACAGTCATAAATAAAACGCAATGGTATAATGATTATTATTATTTTTCTGGAGTCGGTGTATACCATTTAAGTATACTCCATATCTGCTCCATGGGACGCAACCTCATCTAATGATTAAGAAAATATGTGTATTTATACATCTTCATCACTTTCATATCAGTATTTTATTCATTCATGATTCTACACTTTTCGTATACCTTCATTCGATCTTAGAAATATGCATTTACTCTTTTTCTCTGGAACACATTCATAACGTAGTTTGCAATCAGCCACCTGCTATCTACGTCCGTCATCATGAGTCTCGTCACGTTTTCTGGTGTGAGCGCTCCGATTTTATTTTGAAGCCCTGATCGTTGCTCGCTTCAATTTTTACACACGACAAGCATGTACTCCACATCTTCCGAATGTATACTTGCATTCTTGCAAGGTTATTTTCGTCATTCTGCAGAGATATTTACTCTATTAAGCGTATCAAGACAGGAATTGAGTAAGGTAGAAACCCACCTCACCAAATTGGCAAGTCGTTGACAAATAATCTTAGTCTTAAATTAAACATCTTTGTTCATTCTTTCTATAGTATTTTCTCTTGCAATCATTGGATTCTACTTAAAAATTCTTTTATCTTTGACCGATAATAGGCTAATCGGAACTGAAGAAATTCCACGATCATAAAATTTCATCCTGTAATACAATCCGGTACATACATGCGGTACATTGTGCGTTTCCTAATATTTATCAAATTGGCCCATACTGTAGAAATATACTAAGTGACCCTGATTAAAAGTTTGCATGTGTATTGTATGGACTCGTTTATATTGTCGATCAGTTTGATCGAAACTTTTGTACTTTTTACTGCATTGTACTTTATATTTCGTATACGGGACTGAAGGCTTAGATTTTTATCTAAAGTAGCCACTAAATATTAACTAGTTACTCTCGCGTCTATCAGTTTCTACTGTCATCAGAACGATCTTCTGCATTCATTGACGATTCCGCAGAAACGACTCAGTCTTTTGAAGAAGTTTCAGTCCTAGATTTGTCACTCATACAGATCTCTTTTCATATCCTGGTTCAGTTTGAACTATACCAAAGAATAGTAGTCAACTTAGTTAGAATAGTTACACGACTATTACTGCTGCTATGGCATTAATATAAGCAAAACTGAAACGTTTATTAGTACGCTCAGCCTGAGTACATTTCAGATAGTGAGATCTTGCTAACATCTACGTGCTGTCAATGTCAACCCCAAAGGTTACTTCCGATGCCCTAAGTATGTCAGTCCATTAATTAACGTTTGCCTTAGGAATCGTAATACATTTTGTCCGTTAGTCTTTGTCAATTACGTATCTTTCTGTTACCTATTGCACTTTAGGTTCGATTCCCATCGAATAAATATTAGATGTTGTCTAGTAAGTCTATATTAGTTAGAGTAACAGCTTGTTATGTAGCTCATTCAACTTTCCTTCTAGTCTTTAGTCACTATTTTTTTTAAGATTTTTTTTTTAAGATTTTTCCAGCAACTTTATATTCTCTTAGGTGTGGTGGTTTACCATAAATGCTCGAGAAATACAGTAAGATCTTGATAAATTCAGTGAAAGGCAAATTTGTGATTCCGTAACGGCCTGTTTAATCAATTAAAAGACAATATTACTCATGATCACTAGTCGTATGGATTGCAATTATACGCCATTCCTTTAGTCTGTCATTCACTCCCTCTAAGGACAGTATATCTAGTATCGAGTTTCGTCACACCGATCGCATATCTATTAGCGTAGTTCTTTCATTCATTACTTATAGCACAAATCTTGTGACGATTTGCAGAAAATATCTTCCACGTCTCATTGTTCCTGGCATCATCCACTTGATGTCATAGTTATAAACATCGCCCGTAACCACTTACCTAACCTCTCACACGCTTAATTTTTTTTTGCTTACAGTTCTTTCCAATGTGAAAGAGACTTTTTCTGATCTTCAAGGCTCTTCTCAATATTATAACTTGTATATTAATCAGATATTTTATTAATCTTACGTTTTTGATGGCTTTATAGTTTAGCTTTCAACATCGCAGTATATATATTGCTCAAATTTCCCTTCAACCAGGGTCAATTGTCGATCTGTACTGTATAAATATGTTTGAAATTTTTTTATCTTGCTAGTTTAGCTGCTGTCGCTTAGCAATTTCATATATAATATCTCTTGCATACTGCAGATAATCCTTTTCTTAACTCTACTCTCAATGTCTCCTAGGATACTTTTTTCTCACTCTATTAAGTGCATCTTGTGTGCTAGATTAAATAAAAGTTTCTTATACGTCCTTTATTTAAAAAAAAGAGGCTATAAAAGACGTGATAGTATTTCTCTCTCTTTCTCCCTCTGATCAGTTTGCTCTTGCATTTGCTATGAGTATTTTTATCTCAGAGGATGTCCTCTATCTTCTCATAGTGGTCGATACTTCTTTCAGTGGTAATGTAAAGACAATGGTAGATTTAATAGCACTATTATGGCATGGAAAATTTGCTTTCAAATGAAGTTTCAGTATTTCCTATGTAGCATCGGAGAAAAATGCAAGTTTATATAAGAAATAGTCATTTCGGTATATCTGTCGAACTGTATTTTATATTTCGAGATCCACAACATAATATAATGTCGTAATTTCAAGATGATATATCTTTAGCATTACAACGTTATATGGAAAATTATATTGAGAATAGAAAATTCATATAAAACATTATAGACATTGCCTATATTGTAAAAGGCGGAAAGTCGTGTGTGATATTCAGAATATATCAGGATTTTACACGTACTTTCTCAGAGTTGATTATTACTAGATAATAACAAAATTTAAAAGATATAGAAAAAATGTATCTTCTATATGACTAATCTCATTTACAACTACTATACATTCTACCTTGAAATACTTCAATCATTCAGTGATTTTCGTTAATTCTAGTAGCTGCATAAAACCTTGCCGCAAATATTAAACTTCGGTAATTAACAGTCAATAGTTAACATTGCAGTAGCTAACAAAAATATCCATACTGAAGTCATATTTATTATTCTTGAACTATTTTATATTTATGAAACCGCAAGATCAGAACACAAATATTGCTTAATACGCAAAATTTTCATAAAAAATCTTCTCAAAATACAGAGGATATTGATCGCTCAAATTCTTCGAATGAAGTTTAAAGAGGACATAGATTTCAGTAAAATGAAATACTACATTTACTAAGTCATAAAATTTCCCAAATCGAAATTCTTCCAAAACATCGAAATATTTTGTTGGACAACAATTGACTTCACGCATTGCTAAATAGTGCAACCATTATCGTATCCATGAGAGATTCGGCAGCTTTCGCGAAGCGATCGATCCGCTCTCGCATCCTCTCTCTGCCTCCTCGTTCTCTCTCACTCTCTCTCTCTCTCTCTTTCTCTTCGGGCGAAGAGCTCACGCGTGGTCGGCCGTGTACACCCGCGCAAATAAGGCATTCCTTTCCTCCTCTTGTTCCTCCCTGCCTCTTCATCCCTCTTCCTCTTCGCATCAAAACGCCGGCCATATCTGGCAAGAGAAAGAGAGAACGAGAAAGAGAGAGGAGCGATAGATAAAGAGAGAGTGAACTAGAGGACGGGGGAGGCTGGAACCGACTCTCGCGAAATTCCCTCATCCCAAAGTCGGACTCCCATATCCTGTGCGCGTCCGTTCCACGGCCTCTGCCCACTCCATCGTCGTCTTTCTCTCCCTCTCTCTCTCTCTCTCTTTCTCTCTCCACTCTATCTTTCCTTTCTATATCTCTGTTGAATTCGAAGCAGCAGTAGCAGCAACTGCGGCGGAGCAGCAGCGGCGGAAATCGAACGAGGACGCGATCCGTAAATGAAGATTAGAGATTAAGGGAAGTCGACGCGGGGATCCGTGTTCAGAGTTTATATATATATATATATATATATATATATATATATATATATATATAATATACGTTGCTTCGGAGTTCTGCAGCCACCCTCCTTCCAAGCCCCTCTCCACCGTTGCGGATGGATAGAGCAGCGCGCTGCTGGCTCGAATTATTCTGGAGATATGCCCGCGGGAGGAGTAGGGGGCAGCCGAAGCGAGACGCTTCGATACGCCGCGCAGGCCGCCACCCGCGTGGGTGAGTTCGAAGCGGACTGCGCCGGTGCAGCGTGCCGCGCGCGCTTCTGTACGTATAGTAGCGCATCGGTAATAATGCGACGCGATCCAAAGGGGCGGGGAAAAGATGCGTTTGCTTTCTAAGCTCTTTTTTTTACCTAGGGGGTGCAGGTAGCAATTCTTTGGAAGTTACGTCGCGAAAACTTGGTACCCGATTGCAATAGCGTATAGTTCGGAAGCTTGATTTTTCCGGATATCATGGCGTGCGCGAATGTCTCATTGAATCTGCGATCCTACGTAGATTGGATTTGAACAAAGAATGATCCGAAATGCTTAGTACAGATATGTACATGAATAGTGTTAAAATTTAATCACGGTGACGGGGGAGGGGGGCTCATTGTTCACCATTTACCAGAATCTCAAACGATAAATTCGAATAATCACTTATAATAGCTAAACAATTGCAGATCCCGAGTAATACGGCTTTATTATAGAATTCTGGCTATGACTTCGAAAATTTGGATCAAGAGTAAAAGAGGATAATATTATTAGACAAAAAAAATAAACAAAAAGAATCAACGAAACTTGAGAGATCTTTGGAAAGTTCAGAATTAAAAGCTAATTTGGAAAAACATTTTCTAGAGTTTCAAACAAAACTCCTCCAAATTTTCACATTTCTCGAAATCATTGTACTTTCGCAAACTTTTTTCAAATCCAACGGGCTGAGAAGAAAAATAAAATAGGAATTTAAAAATAAAAATTAAGAAAATAAATGTGAATTAAATCAACTTTGCTTTTTTAATTAATTCTGTATTTTTATCTAAAATCTGATTCACCAAGGATTCAGAAAATCTTGTTAATGACTATTTTGTTTCTCAAATGAAAATAGTATTTACAGAAACTTTGTCTGCGCATATATAGAGGACATTGCGTAACTAATTTCGCGCGTGCAGTGATATGGATAATACAACTTAATAAATATCTCAAAAACGGCAGGGAATCTTTTGAGAATTATCTAATTTTATCTTTAAAATTATTCCAGAAGCATTATGATAACTCAAAAATAACAGTTTTCCTGAATTGGTACAAGACTCGAACGATCTTCATTGCCATGAAGCGCACTTGGGAGGGAAAAACTTTACTCCGTGTTTTCAAATTAAACTCCGATATTTTCTGGGAGAAACGTCGCTTTTCTCCGCCCAACGGTTTTTGCCCCCTGAAAAACTACGCGATTTTTTCCCTTAGTTTTCGAAGTTGTAAAAATAAAGTTCAGAAATTATTTCCTTTCCAGAGAAATTAAAGAGTAAACAAGCGCTGGAAAAACATCGTTTTCTTTTACTCCCATTCGCCTCTTCCTCCACGCCCCAACTTTTCTTCTCCTTCCACTCCCAGCTTCGACTTCGCGAGGCTACGTGGATCTTCGCCCGCCCCACGATCTATTGTTTGAGCTCCAAAAGCTAAAAGATCCCGCATTTACCCTCGCCTAAATATCCAAAGTGAGCTTGGGGTGGTGAGCCAGGGTGGAAGAGGGGGAGGGGGGATGGGGACACCGCACAAAAGCGCATCGATCCGCCGCGAATGGTAATCGCGCCGGTAATCCATTCTAGTCAAAGCAAATTTCGTCCGAAATTTCCCGCAGGCCCGAGCTCCGAGCAACGCGGCGGTCGCTCTCATATTACATATACAAAATCGAAACGCGGCGCTCCCGTTGTTCCGCGAGCGACCACTTCAATAACCTCCCCCCCACCCTCCCCACCGCCATCCCTAAACCGAAAACAGCCCAATAAACAGCGGCGCGCAATCTCGCGGCTAGAGAGGTGGCGGCGCGGCGCGGCGGTGTGGAGGGGATAGTTCGCCCCTCTTCCCCGCAGCCACGTTCCGACGCACCCGCGCTGCTGGGGATGCTGCAGTACCCCCACCTCTCCCCCCAACTGCCGCGCGATCGAAGGCGCATATCGTTCGGGCCCGGGGAGGGGGGCGGAGTGATAGTCGAAGTGCGAATATATGCCCGAGTGTGTGTACATATGTGTGTATTAGCGCGCGTCCACCGAGGGGAGTTCCGAGCGACGTTCGTGGGGGTCGAAAAGCGACAGCCCCGGGACATCAACGGGCGACTGCAGCGCTCGGCGACGCGTCGCCGTGGAACGACAGTAATTAGCAGAGACGTTATGCGCACCCCTTATTTCGCGAAAAACGGCGACTATATATATATATATATATATATATATATATATACATATACATATACCTTTATATATAGGTACATATGCAACTTTTTCATGATGTGTATGTGGAAATCCGCGTCGCATCGTATCCGGGCCTGTCGGCCCAGTTGCCTTGGGATATATCAATCATCGAGTCGATCGTCCGCCGTTCTTCCACGAAGGCTCTCCGATGAATTCGCTTATTTCCCTCGGCTACCCCTCCTTCTCCATATCTATTTGCCTATCTATATACAATCTATACATACGAACGTACGCGCAACCATACACGCACACACACACACACACACACACACACACGCACACACACGCGCGCGCGCACACACACACACACACACACACACACACACACACACACACACACACACATCTAACTGTCTTTGCCTCAGTGGGACACCGCTTGACACGAGCACGGAGATAGTCAGCTGTTTGGGGAGTGAGGAGGAAGATAGACCGTCGCCGTTTGTGGGGCACGGCATGTCGGGCCTAATGCGATATCCATATTAGTTGATTAAGGGGATGCATGCGTAATGCCATACCGCCGTTCTCCACCATTCCCTCGGGTCCACCGCCATCTTATCACTGAGTGCGCGGTGTGTCCTGGTGGATATTATTGAATTGTCGATCGTTATCGCGAAATGATTCTTTCAATGTAAGATTAATCACAGTGATCGGCAAGCCTATTGTATACAAATATTTTGCCAGTTGTGTTTACTGTAGTTAGTTACAGAAACAGTTCAGAGAACCATAGAATGTAGTTGAAAGTCAATAATCTAGGGAATTAGTAAAATCCTACAATACCAGAAAGAAAACGCTTTAAACGACGATGACGAACAACGACTAATAGCATCGTAAAATTGATGAAATAACTTCCTAAACAGCAGGGAAACGTATATGAATTCTTGTATCTCACGCTATTACGGGAGAGAGTAAGCTCGAAAAAATTAGCCATACCATTTATGATAGGTCACGGATATTTTAAAGAATATTTCAAAGAATTGAAACCAAATTTTGACGGATAAATCGATCATATTTCAAGTAGTTTCGGCGAAAACTAGCACATATAGAATTTTTCGCATAAAGCTAGTATAATTGATTATTATTTTCCATCGTAAACTAAGATATTTTATTACTTTGTGAAAATGACTAGCAGAATGCGTAATTTACTACTAACGCGTATATACGCGTACGGATAAACGCGTTTCAAAGCATTTCAAGAAGTTAGATGTAACTTACTGGTAGGACTTAAAGGATTCTCATTTAAACTTATCGAAATGTGTTAATCTCCCACTCGGGACCTGGAAATTCAAGTGAAAATACCATTTTCTACATTTAGAAAATTACTTAGGGAATTTCTCACTTTTATTCGCCCGAATTGAGTTGTACTACTTATTCTCGCTTATTATGAAATGTACTGCGTTTCTTCGTGAAACGAATTATTCTATTCATTATAGGGGATGTTAACAGGTTCTTTTGGCAAAATCGAGAATTATTCATACGCGCCGAAATCCGAATAAAAACCGAGCAACAGCTAAGATAATTGTTATCTTGTGAAGAGAAATCCAAAAAATAATTAAGGGAAATTCAAACGAGAGAATTAATTCAAGAAATTAAGAAACATAACGTCAAGAGGCTTAGATGAGGAAAGTAGCTGAAAATATATCAACAACATACAGTGAAAGAATAGATCCGGCTAACTAACATATACAACTCGAATAATGTACGTATCAGAGGAACTTAATACCAGTGCTTCGATTTCCATTCCGAACAATAACTCTATTTTTAACCGAAAACAACAGAATTGGAAAACTGTAAAGAGATATGGGAAGTCTTGAAAGCAGTGGTGGTTACACGTAAGCGAGGTTTCAGCAGAAATCCTATAACTCCAATATTGAACGACTCCCTCTTTTCTCTTCAAGGAAAAAGCCAAAAAAAAAAACACTGCGCTAATTCAAGAAGATAGCGCTACGGTGTTATAGATGTGTCTATAAGCTGACATTCGGTATATATTATACGGAAACGCTCGCCTGCCATTGGCAGAACTTTCAAGGAATTTTAAGTTAAGCTCACTGGGTTACGAGGCTACATCAGTTGTGCAAATTCCAATATATGATTTATATTTAATCATATTTACAGATATAACTACGTAATAACAATATCTAAATTCAGTACGAACGTCACTTTAACATGTAGGATGTATACTTTCACTAGTACCATTTGATTAAAAAAGAGAAGCAAGACGGAAGATTATAAACAATTAAATAATGTAAGGACTCCATTCACATTAATGTATTCACACTACCTGTAATAGTGCTCAGATATCATGGTCATTGTTTAGAATATCGACGTTTCGCATTCAATTTACTCTAAGCTTAAACACCGAATACGTATGTATACATACGTGTACACACACACACACACACACACGCGCGCGCGCGCGTGCATAAAGGTATCGCTTCGATATATCCAATACTGAATATATGATGGATTAGTATCTAAGTTGTTATCCTTCTTACTTTATAGTACGAGTACGCGCGTAAACAGCAAATTAGGCCAAAGAATAATCAGAAATTCAATTCAACTTTTAATACGACCGCGTGTGCAACGTACGTGCGCTTCTAATTTACTGCAGAGCGCGCAGCTCTGCTTTGCCACCCCTCCCCCTTCCGCCTTCCCTAAGCTCTCTATGCGCGGTTATTCCAATCTTCATGACAAACTCGTTCGGTGTATAATATATATATATATATATATATATATATATATATATATATATATATATATACAATAGACACCCCCATACACACATATCATAAATTAATACCTCCAGTATTCCTGAATTTATATTTTTTCTTACATAATTTAGAAAAATGCGCAATAGCATTGTAATTTCATCAATACCCCTATATTACATATGGTCGTGGGTGTGTCAAAAGCAGAACAAATCAACCATTGAATTTAAAAAATATAACGCCTTTTAAAATTTACAACATATGTATGTATATCTATATATATATATATATATATATATATATATATATATATATATATGCATATATAATATAAAAGACGTTTGTATTATACCGAAAGCTACGTTAAAATTTACATCACGTTCCGGGAGAACAAACACCGTTCGCGATGCGAGCCGCGTGCTCGCTCGCGCAAACGCACATATACGAGACCTCATTAAATAATAGCTCGGCAATAACTCGCGGATGGGGTTGGGCGAGGGCAGGGGAGGGGTAACTGAAAAATTCAGCCCGTCTGGGACGCGGTGCGGGATTCGCGCCGCTAGCATAACTGCGCGGGACGCAGTTCGGAACTAATTATACGCACTATATGAAACATATACATATGCATATACATATGGATATATATATATATATATATATATATATATATATATATACGCACAAAATAGTGGAGGAAATGACGCGTGAAAACGGCCGCTTTAGGAACGTTCGCGTGTGTGCTTCGCCAGGCGCGCGCGTCAGAAAATTAGCTTTCTGCTCGCCCTTCGCCACTCGTCAAAGTTATAATCGCTCCTCATATGTGTGTATGAGTGAGGAGTGGGGGATGCATATGTATATATATATATATATATATATATATATATATATATATAAATGCACATTGGCGTCAATTTATAATTGCGTGTATACGACCAACATTTGAGCAGTAGGGGTGTCGAGGATGAACGTGTCCAGTGTAAATTCAGAGACACGTACGATTTGATCAGTTGCGTGGCTTCGTATTCAGAGCGAATGTCGACTCTGACATGACGCGGTCTTTAGTGTATATAAAGCTCGATCGTTCGAAGTTCCGTTCCTGAATTCGAATTGGCTCTTTAATTGAAATCTGGAGAAAATTATTGATATTCATTGTATGCTAAAACACTGATATTATTTACTTTCAAAATTTGGAATGAGTATATAAACATCGACCCACTAAATGAGAGGATATTATTTCACTGTTTACGCAGTGTAGTTTTGATGTACACCGCATGTCACAGCGAAATATTCGCTGGTTTAGTAGATCTAAGCAATCGGTTTTAATTTAGAGAGGGTACCACAAGGTTCAGTACTTAGTCCACTATTATACAATATATACGTCTCAAAAATATGTGACAATTTACCCTAAGGTGCCATTGTATACGAATTTGCTGACGATATTGCAATTATTGTAAAGCGGTGCTGTATAAATAAATGTAAAAGCCTAATGGGGAAAACAATGTGTACACTTAAAAACTTACTTAGTATAGGTCTAGAACTATCTCTTCATACATTTACATTTGTACATTTTGACGAACGCAGCATTAAACCAAACCAAACGGAAATAAAAATAAATGAAACAACTATTAATTCCAGCCCATCCACCTGGTTCCTCGGTATTGTATTCGATTATCGATTCTCCTTTAATGGGCAAGTGATCAATATAGAAAAAAAATGCTCAAGATCTATACATATAATTAAATTTATCAGAAGCAAGTGGTCAGGGACCGACCTCGAAATATTAAAAATATTGCACAAAACCTTTGTAAGGTAAATAATAGATTAAGGCTGTTTCATTTATTTACCAACTAAGTCGACCAAATTAAAAAACCCGAAAGAATTCAATACTCGATGATTACGCTTGCATTAGGATTTCGTAAAAGTACACCCACTAATATACTACTGTCCGAAACAAAACTACTTTTCTTACAGGATCTTTCAAAATTTCTATGTTATAGCTAGCTGAATAAAATCCAATCAAATACTAGTCTAAATGTCCACAAGACTATCAGCATTATTAAGCAATATATAAAAAAAACTAAAAATCAATATGATTTCATTTGAATTCTCTGTCTAACGAATCCTAAGTTCAACAATAGAATGATTCTGTCAAACAAACTCTATAATTTATACGCATACCACTACAAATCTCAAATTAATCATACTTATATCAACTTGGAGCTAGGGGAGAAATTAAAAAAAAAATCTGAATCATGACATCAATCAAATTAAACAAATTGCAAAAGCTTGTGCTCTGTACACTGATGGCAGCAAATTAGACTCTTCGAAATCCGTAGGAAGTGCCTGTCACTGTGCTGAAACTAAAGAAAATCAAATACGTAGCCTCAACAAAAGTGCTTCAATATTCACTACCGAATGCTTCGGCTTGACTTGAGCTATGGATATAGTCCTGAAAAATTCAAATAAGAACTATATTATATTGACCCCTGCGAAAAATGTCCCGGCGTCCTTGACAAAAAATGATACAAACATTTTCACGAACGCATATATATTCAAAATGCAGCAAAGATTCCATGAGATTACAATAAAAACTAAGAATAAGAGCAAAATAAAATTCTATTTTATTCCAGGACATATTGGTACCAAAGGAAACGAGGAGGCAGACAGATTGGCTAAAAAAGTGTCAAACAAAACAGCACTAAAATATATTAAAATTCTATACACTCATTTACGTGAACATGAATGGATAAGATCTATGAAAAGAACGGATAAAAGTCTCTTAACTCAAAGGGTTAAAACTCACTATTTTGATTATTTTCACAAAGAGACGTATAAGCCATGGCATAATAAACTAAATATTTCAAGAGAAGCCATTGTAACTTATAAGAAATGCCGATTGAGTCATTGTAATGTCGCTGTTTCTCTAGCCCAAACTGGCATCAGCATAAGCAAATATTGTCATTCTGGTAATTACGTACAATACCTAAAACACATATTGTGGCAATGCAAAAAGTATGAAAAACAACGCATAAAGTTCATCGAAAATCTTACAATAGCCGGATTTGCATTACCTGTAAACAGCACGACAATATTCTGTAACCCTACTAAAACAATATGTGAAATAGTACTAAGATATCTAAAACAATGTAGCTTACTATTATTACCTATTAACAACATTATATGATGCTAAAATTATAGTTACATACTTCATAAGTTAAATATTATAAATATTCTATGTATCTATTGCAAATAATCTAATAAAGATTACAATGCTTTATAAAACAAAACAAATTTAGAGAGGAAATTAAAAAATAGAATATAAGAATTGTCCGCTGTTCAATGTTACTATAATTTTTATAATCATATTTTTTAAACTAAATCAGCGAAGGAATACCATTTCTGTCTCACTATGTAATAAAATCAAATTTCCTGGAAAAACGAGCCTCTCGCAAGTGACAAATCTTGATACTAATAACAGTGTATGCAAATCGTCCGTGCTGAGTTTACTGAATAATTTGGATATTAAAATAGTATAATATTCATTCAAATGTGAAGAACCTATAAACATAGTTAAGATAACGAATTAGAAACAATTATATATATATATATATATATATATATATATATATATATATATAATTGTTAATACAATCAAATTTATTGAGAAGAAAAGCCAAATGATTAGACACAATTGACTCAATGAGTAATCTTGTGCTATCGAATCCACGATGAGTTCAAGTTACATTTCAATCGGTAATTATTACACATTCATCGTGATTCAGTGATCACAATTTATCCTCCGACTCTTTAAAAAGTGCCAATTTTTCATCTACATCCACTTCTAAGTTCACAATTTTCGCCCATTTTTCTACCATTCATCATTTGTTAATAAAATAGCTCGATATTACAGTATTCTCTTAGATAACATTATATATATATATATATATATATATATATATATATATATATATATATATATTCACACTTCCATCGTCAATGATAACACCGATGGCCAAGAATTAATCACACACGGGGCTCTTGCCCTCGTGATCGGGGTGATTTGTCGCTGGCGACTCTACACGAAACTCCTTCACTTCCGAAGCCACACTCGGGGCAGTCGCGCGTCCTTTCTCGTGATAGCGAGTTCCGGACGACTCTGCAACACACCTTCAGGATTAACATAGTAGACACTCCTTACGGGTACTTTCCTATCTCACCTCCCGTGCTCGGAGAAACTCGTCAATGTTCTCAACATATTCTGTTACAATTCCCAAAGCAGTAAAAAGTCAGACCCTCGTAATATGGAATGTTAATAATATAAATACTTATAGTATAATAATATTATTACAGAGCGTGGGGTACATAGGAGAGACGGCCGATTTACGAGGACGAGCAGCTTGCGCGCAGGCCCCGCGGGTGACAGCGAGAGAGAGAGAGAGAGAGAGAGAGAGAGAGAGAGAGAGAGAATTGCCACGGGCCCGAGACCGCAAACAGGATCCCCTTTGCCCTTATACCCTCACCCCCCGCCCTTCTGCATCTCGAGGCTATTAGAGGGACCGCGAGCCCGTCGTAAAGCTGCAGGGATTACTCTCGCGCGATTGCCGGAGGGCACCCCCGACCCACCCTCCCCCATTAATTTGGTGCGTCGCGCGCGTACTCCATTATATACCTCCACTCCTTCGTATATGCGTGTATATATATATATATATATATATATATATATATATATATATATATATAAGCCTACTATATATGCAGCCATCATGCTTGACCCGAAGAGCCTCGGCGGACGAGGTCATCGAGCGATATTTCGCCACCCCGCGCATCCTTTTTCCTATCTCCCCATATCGGGGGTAACAAGGCGCTGCTCGTCTTCCCCGTTCGCTTCGGAAAGCTTGGCGAGGGACTGGGGGGGGGGGGGATACGCATTCGATCGGCATTCACGCAGCGCGCTTGCGCCCGAGATGGGAGTTGGCTGAAGAGTCGATTCGTCGAGCACCGATGTCGGGACGAGAAAGAATTAGACTCGTCTAGCCGTTCCGCTAATCGCATATCTGATAATTTAGTACGTTTTACAATGTGCTGCGAGCTAAAGATCGGCTTTCGCATTGGTGTCGAAACTGCAAAGGCTGTTAAGTCACGTTGAGATCGTGATTTTTAAGTTTCAGGGGTGTATTAGAAATTCTTTTTGAAGTAATGTTAAATACAAAATTCATTGTTTGAGGTAATTATAGGGTAATGTGCAAAGTGACGCTACGCTCAAAGTGTCAGCTTGGATGACGAAAGCTATGTATATCATCTATATTTATTCAACAATGCATATGTGCACATATATAAAATTCTATGGATTAGTATGAATACAGGTATACGCGTGATCCAGAATTTATGTATTTCCTGTGAAGGTGGCGCTTTAGTCGGTTTCACAAGGTGCCTATAATCTGCAAAACTAATAAGTAATGAAGAATGCTGAAGCGAGAAGCTATAATTTTTGAGGCTGAAGAAGTACTCGAGAAATTTTTATTGATATATAAAATTGTAGTACCTTGTACAATTTCATTATGCACAAGCATCGTAAGACAAAGTCTAGAAATTTTAACGAGGTGCACAATATAATATGATTTTCTCTCAGAAGTAACAATATATATATATATATATATATATATATATATATATATATATATATATTGCGCGCGTTTTCATTCGATTATTCTTATTATCGTCAGGCTCATTATTTTATACGCGCGAGGCACGACTGACGATCGAGGAGACCGCTGCGGATCGTGGGCGAGTTAAGGCGGCCGAAATGTCGCCCCTTCGATCCCGGCGCCTCGAAGATGAATTTTCGGGTTTAATTCGCTCCCCCCCCCCGCTCATCCTACGCCTCCTGCACCGCGCCGCTCCTCTCGTCCGCCGCGTTCGGTGTGTATCGATTCGCCGTATAAATTTCGAGGTGCCCGTTGGTTCGAGCTTTATGGCTTTCCTCGCCGTTTAACGCCGCCTCCGGTGGCACTCGATTGTAAATGTAATTTACTTTATTAGCCCGCGGCACCTCGGTGAATATTAATGCAAAATATATATAAGAAACAAAAAATGGTAAAAGAAATATATACATAAATATATGTGTGTGTGTGTGTGTGTGTGTATATGTATATATATATATATATATATATATATATATATATATAGTACATTTCGAGCCTACAGAACTTACTGAGATTAATTTATACATCTTAATATTTAAGGATGGAATCAAATTGACAACTTGCCAAGTTATTATATTTCATTGAAATTTAATTATCTGTATTAACCTTTTGGATAATAAGAAAATGAAAAATATCATAAAATTTTTATTATAATCAATTTTTTCCATAATAAGAATAAAAATAATTTTGAATTATCCGAACTCATTTTTTTCTCTCGTTAATTTTGCCATCTATCACTAAATCTGAATTTTTGCAACAACCAAAAAAAAATTGAAAGAGTGAACTTTGTCGGTTAATTAAGTATTACATTTTGCGCCGCAAATTCGTTGCCAAAACCAAAGAAAGGCTTCGTACATATCATTATGCCCGTAATGTAGGGCGGATTTCGGTGGTTACAAAGGCTATGTAGTCCTTTTTGTGTATAGAGAATAGAGGTTATTCTTGAAAAAATGCTTATTGTTTAAGGCTTTGAGCAGTCTTATTCTGTATAATAAATATAAAAATAAAAGCATTTGGACATAAATGTATTGGGATAAAAAGAAATTATATGCTGGCAAATTTTTTTTCTGAAGAAATGGTCCTTCTTCTGAAAATCATGGATTTATCAAATGACCCTCGAACCTATATTTCATGATATAATTTGTATCTTTAAAAAGAGGACAGAAATACATAAGCTATTAAACGAAATTTTGTAATCTGAATTTCGAACATATGGAATAAGGAAAAATTACATGTAAAAGTAAAAGTTTCTAAATGTCCATGCGCCGTTTCAATAATTGCAAAAATCATCTTTTACACTATTATGCGTCCAATATCCATGCATACAATATCGCGGATATCGATATCGAGAAGACGGGCCGAAATTTTCAGGCACAGCTTGTTTACAATTGTCCGTCATGAAATTTTTATCTTACGTTGTACAGTCCGTTCTCACGATATTCAAAGCTCCGAAACTAAACGACAAAACAGAAAATTCCGATTTATTTAACGTGAAACGTTTGACAATACTTCCGCGAAATCCAAAATCTCGACAGTAGACAATTGCGAAAATATAATATTTCCCCGGCTTTAACGTAGCGTATTATTAAAATTACCAGGAGAGCTCCCGTATTATCGTTCTGAAATTGCATTAAAACCTCATTATTAACTGGGTAGGCGAAGAGAAAGAGGGGTGGGGGGAGACAGGTTATACCCAAAATAGGAAAGAAACGAAAAAAAAAAAAAAAAATTCGAAACCAATGCTCGAAATAACGTATTCGAAGCGAACGCAGAACGCGCGTGGCATAAATTTATAATTGCAATGCCAAATCCGAAGCTGAAATACCGCTCGTTTGCTTCAAGGGTATTATTGAAATAATTTAACGGGCGAGTTTTTTCTTTCTTTTTTCGTTCAGCCGCCGCATTCGACGCATTTTGAGGCGTATTTCGGGATTGGATACCGCGATGTATATTAGTTCCGACAATTGTTTCATTCGACGCTTTTGAATCAAATATCTTGAAATAGTAATTAGCATATACAAACGTTGGTGGTATTAAGCGTCGATTAACTTCTCGATCTCGAAGCGATCGTAAATGTGCGCTTGTTTTCTTTCTTTTTCCGAACGTTCGTTTTTTTTTTTTTTTTTTTTTTTGTTTTTTCATTTGTTTTTGATATATCCGAGTGCGCGTATATGGCGGCTAATGTCTTTCAAATTAGATATGCTCGGTATCTCGAGAACGGAAGAGTCTATATAACGTAACAAGGTTGACTCTGAAAATTCGGCTTATGCGATGGGCAATCCGCTTATATTCCTTTCAAAGCAACTCGCATTTCTCCCGTAAAGCAAGAAAGGCACACGCGCGCGCACGGGGACACTCACACACGTACGAGAAAACATCCGACATGCTTTCCTAAGTTTATGCATATAAAGGGAGAGGAAGGGCTGCGAGTGGGCGTCCTAGGGAGAGGGGGAGGGGGGTCGTGGTAGTGATGGCGCCCGGCACGTACACGCTCGCGACACGCCTCAAAGCATTCGGAAGATCTCTCGCCGCGGGCACCTGCGCTCCGCGCACGGACACAGGGTAACGGGGGAAGGGGGGGCGCACGCACTGCTTTCAGAGAAAGAGAGACAGTGAAGGGGTGGGGGGTGGCAGGCGCACAGACGCAGAAAGCATATTGAGAAATGGGTTAAGGAAGCTTCTCGTCGCATAAATCAGCCGAGTCTCCCTGGCGGTGGTTGCGACAGTTTCGAGTGCGAGAGAGAGAGAGAGAGAGAGAGAGAGAGAGAAGCCGAGGGCATCGGATTCATCCCAACCAGGCACGTTTTCGCGATCGACGCGCGAGTTTGGCCAACCCGGAGGGCGTTCGCGGGCTAGGAGCCTCGTACTCCCTGAATTCTGTGCCAGGGAAAATGGGGTCACCGCTCGAAGAATAGGCTAAATTGTCGCCATTGTCAGTTTCCATGTAATATGCGATACTGGCGACTCGTAGCAGAACTAAGAATCATGACAGCCATGAGAGTACAAGAAGTACGCGAAAGCATTGCTTTGATTGGTATAATTTCTCAGCTGTTTTAAAGTTTATAAAAAAAAAATGAAAAATAAAAATTTCAGAAGTGCATCGAAGTAAATCATAAGTAAATTGTAAGTGTCGTAGCAAAGTTAAGACTTTCAAAAAACCACCGAAAGGATTTACATTCGAAGATTGATATAAAGAGCTTCACTTTTTACCGAAATATTAATAATAATTTAAGGTTTCATTGTAAGCATTAATCTGAAGCTGCTAAAGTTTATTTCATGATAATGGAATGACGAAAAATCATAAACAGTGGATCAAAGTAGTAAGAATTAAATATAATAAGAAAACATTATCATTTACTATTGTAACGATAGTTATGTCTCCAATGAAAATACACGTAGTAACAATTATAAAGAGAAATTAATCTATTTAACAAATGATTTTTATTTAATTTCATTTTCTCTTACATTATGTGTTTATTTAAAATTTAAATTTTACATTTATTCTGTTTGTCGTTTTTAATACGCTTTGTATTTATAAAATATATAGTGCAGCATTTACATAAAATTTTTAGATAAAAACATATATTTTTTAATGAAAATAAAACAATACGCTCTGTACTATCAGTACCCTCTAGCCATTTTTATTTTGATGCAATTGCGTACTCTTTCACACGGTGGACTTTTTTTTCCCAATAACTATACATCAGCTTACATATATATAGAAGCTGTATTTACGGGGATATTGACGCGTCCGTCGATCACCTGATCATCAGCCGACGATCAAATTTGTTAATGGCTCGGATTAATTGTGTATAATGTGCGCCTCATACACATGCTATTGTAATGCGGACGACGCGCAACCACGTTCAACTCCGCGCAATCATAAACGTACGCGCTCGTCGAAGACTCGATCCTAA
This sequence comes from Sycobia sp. Sy_11, assembly GCA_018907035.1. Classification (NCBI taxonomy): domain Eukaryota; kingdom Metazoa; phylum Arthropoda; class Insecta; order Hymenoptera; family Epichrysomallidae; genus Sycobia; species Sycobia sp. Sy_11. The sequence goes on from JACCIC010000077.1 coordinate 1,874,527, forward strand.
ATCGTTTCGCGACGAATCGAGTCACAGGATCGCCGGATAATCGCGACGAAAATTAACAGCGCCGCCCGCCGTCCCAAATCCCAGCGTTCTCACGAACCCCCCGCGACAAACGCGAATCGCGCCCGGGGCTGGCTTTTTGCGCACGGATAAAGCGAGATTAACGCGTTAGTTTTGAGACGCGAAACGAGATTGCGAAAGGCTCAGGTCCCGTCGTCGGTTGCACCGCTCGAAACGTATCTCGGCCACCTGCGGGCGGAACTCGGAACCGCGGCAGCGCCAAAGCCCTTTGCCGGCGCGTCGCTACGACTCCGCGATGCCATTACGAGGTCTCGAGGGCGCGTGCACGTTTTTATATATATATTTATTTTTTTGGCCGATGATCGAGCTCGACGCGCGTAAAGAGAAAGGTGGAGTGAGAGGGAGGGCGAGACATGGACGTGCACGCGTTTTGACGCTAAGTAGCGCGTACGACACGCGCTACGTGTGAAAATCGATTGACTCGACGAGGACGGATTGATGTGTAGAGCCGTCAATATAGTTTCGAGTATGTAGATTCTTAGGTGGCGTAAAAAAAGTAATAATGTGCTATGTCATTGTTTACAAGAAAGAAGAGAGTGGCGTACGTAGCCACTGAAACGTTGGAATTCTGTATCAAGTGTAGTTTCTTTTTCTCTAGAAAAAAAATAATCGGCCCTCAATAAAGGATTTAATTCTGTTTTTATTAATTCTTTTTTGTTTGCTTTTGACGTACTTTATTACCATGTTACAATAATCTCGGAAGTATTTGGATAAAGTTTGGTATAATAACGAAAATTCCGCCGGTATTTTCAAGTACGCCTGTATCATCATTTCAATTCGCCCAGAGAAAACTTCTTTTTTTAATACGAGTGGCCCGTAGAAAACTCAAAATTTTAATTTACACCGTTATTTTTGAACGAACAGTAACACATATAAAAATTCAAAGGCATTCTTTCAATTATTATGAAAACTGGCGTGCGTTGTTAAGCATATATTAATGTAAGAATTATTTAGATATTTTAAAAACTATTTATTATTATCAGTTTTTAAAAACATTTAATTTCCAATAATTTCTTAATATTGCAGACACTTTCCTATCGAACAGAACTTTGAAATTCTGGAGTTCATTTAAGAGAGATTCATATTAGGAGTAAATTTTTTTTAGAAGTTTTTTAAAGCAACTTTTATATGATCTTAAACGAAAGAAAAGAGTTTGCTAGTTTTTTTAATTAGTGAAAATTGAATATGTTCTTCTAAGTTTTAGCGTGATAATTTAATCGTAAAATAAATTTTATAGTATTTTTTATATACAACGATTTTATATAAAAAATTTTCCATTTCGAAAGCTGGAAGTAAAATAGCAGTTTTGTAAAAGTTAAAAATTTCTTAGATTTACTCGTATGTGTGTGTGTGCGAGTATGCGTTCGCGCTTGCGTGCACGCACGCGTCGTAAGAATAAGCAAGAGACATTCCTAAGTTTTTTTTATATTATAGCTATAGATGTCACCATTCAAACTTTAAAATCCAAGCGATTCGCCGTTTATATGGGGAGGAGGAAAACCGAAGTGATATCGGGCGTAATCCGTAATTTATCGAGCTTTAATTTTTCGAGAGTAATCGGGTCGATTTCGTCGGACGTCAGGTACTTTACGAATGATTTTACGGCGAAACGATGCTGCACTTAAAATCTGGAGCAATGAAGATCGGCCTGAATACTGCTGCAGAAGAGTGAAATTTTCACCGGCGTATTCGGCGTGCGTCTTACTGATTGCCCAGTCCGATTGCCAACTGTACCGGTGATAAAAAGTGAAAATGTTCACTGATTTACCAGTGACAGTATCGTGCAGTAATCGGGCGATTATTGCAAAATCAAAGGTGCGAAAATAATATAAGACTTCAGTTGGTTGCGATTTTTGTGCACGCTAGAAAATTGTTCTCGAATGCGAAAAATATATTATGGCACAGCCATCAACTCAGAATCAGAGCACACGCATAATGCGAGCTGACATCCGGATTGACCGAGATAATAACGATCCAGCGCTCGGGGGAGGGGCTGCCGGATCGAGTACCTCTTAGCTCGGGCGCATATCCATCTTATTGAGCGGTATACCGCAGAAAAGATAAAGATATATGTATATATATATATATATATATATATATATATATATATATATATAACCATTGCGAATGCCCGCGTCCTTCCACATTCGCCCTAATGGTGTTCCGGAGCCGTGCCCCTCCGGGGGTCGAGCTGTTATGCTATTAAGATGTAACCGAGAACAGAGTATATAGTGATGGACGATTCTATTCGATTCTTTGAGAATTCTCGTGGGTCGATACTCTTTCATCGTGAAATAGGGGAGGGGGGAGGAAAGCAGAGGGAGCGGAAGCGAATAAAATTTCAAAGAATCGATTAACATCCGAAACAAGTTCAACGTATCGTTTTTTTTTTTTTTTTAATTTTATTTCAATCTTTTTATTATTTATGACCAGGTTTAATATCAAATTGATCGATACGAGCAAGATCGTCTTCAAACGCCCTGGATCTTCATACACTTCAAAAAGTATATGTACAAATTTATTATAAAAAAGTAAAAAGTATTTTTAAGGACGATGCCCTGCCAAAATAAAATATAAACAGAATTTACTGAAATTTGCTATAGAGATAACGTAGACTATTTTGAGTTCCCACATGTACTTTGGACATACTTTATCCTGCGAATAACAAAGAAATTTGTGTGAAACGATGTGTATTTTAACAGCTGGTCATATGGGCTAGTAATTAAAATAGTGAATAAAACTTTTTAAAAAGAACACACAGGTACACATTTAGTTTGACTATCAATGATTGTGGCATTTTACTATTGAGCCGCCAAAGCTCAAACGATAAGTTAGAATAATTTTTATTAAGGTCATCGAATAAGTATAATAATATATTTGATATTCGCTTGACAATGCCGTATCCCGAACGTAAGAAAGGGATCGCCCGACTCGAGTCAGGCTCTGAGATTTTGCGCTAGTCAACGAGTTGACGGCACTATATAACCAATGCGTAGCCTTTACAAAAGCAATACTATATCGCATGGATGTGTACTAAACTTCGACATTCAAGGTCACTAGTACGAAAAAAAAATCTGACAGGGACACGTTCTCAAGAAAAATGAAGGCGTATTTCTAAAGCTTTGTAGATTAAAGCATACTACGTTGCATTTGGAATTTATGATCACGATCCCCAATGAATTTAAATGCGGGAAATGATCCATTTGGAGGGATTGCTTAGAGGATTCTTTTCATTGTTTAATTAAATTAATTTTTTTCCGAAGAAGTGAGTCTTCGGTACTTTTATCATACCTTTAGGTCTTGCTCTTGGAAATTCTTTTTAAAATATAATCGTTGAGTAAATTAAATATTTATATATATATATATATATATATATATATATATATATATATATGAAATACCTAATTATCGCAAATGTTAGACAAGCGTTTATATCAATGAAGACATACCCGTGCAAGAAAAATCTCCAGAAATGAAACATTATTATTATTATTATTATTATTATTATTATTATTATTATTATTATTATTATTATTATTATTATTATTATTATTATTATTATTATTACTGGCGAGCAAACCTAGTTTTATTCTGCACGGGAAACATGACTTTTTCGTCGGCTTTGCATATATAATACACTGTTGCGAAGACCATCGGATAAACTGACGAGTATTGTATACAGCCAGGTATACAGCTATCTATAAGCGCGACCGACCACGGCGTCCTTTCTCCCATGGCGTACGTAATTAAAAGTTTAACCACGAACCGATCCATCCTGAGGATTGTTTCATACCGATCTGTCTCTGTTCATTATATCATCCGCGTGTATACATTGCCCCCCTCCCCCTTTCTTCAACGTATATACTGCCGCGCGGGAAATGCAGGAGAAGAAAAAAAAGAACTTTACGAAATGCCCGTGTTAATCCAAATATCCGGGGACGGCCGAATTTTCTTCGACTGCTGGTAAATGAAACAAAGGTGGGCCGTTGCCATCCCATCGGGGCTGGTCCCTCAAAAAACTCCCTTCTTCTTGCCCGCGAGTTTTCAGCAGGCGACGGGGACGCGTTTACCGGAGGCTTGCTACGCGCGCGATAACGTCGTGGTCTGCGCGTATAAAAATCCTCGCGGCGATTCTTGCCGCGACGGTCGCGCTTTTTCTCCGTTTAACGCGTAGCCGGGGAAAAGAAGTGCGTGCACGAGTATTATGCGTATTGCTTCACCCATACCAAGACCGAGACCAGATTTAATAAAATATCGTCTTGGCGTCGAGTAAGTATCGTCAATTTTTACATCTGGATCGCTATTAGCACCGCTTCACCAATATAACATGAGCAAGGTCAGATTTAGTGAAATATCGCCTTGCATATGTACAAAAACCAAGATCGTAATTTAATTGACGATACTTATTCGACACAAAGACGATATTTTATGAAATCTGGTCTTGGTCTTGGTAACGGTGAAGCACTAATTACGTGTGAAACGGAGCCGATGGATTTCGATCTTCTATTGCTTCTTATGTTTCTTTAATAATTAACAAAACGATTACATAATAAGCGAGTTTTTAACCCTGATTCCGGCTGTTCGTATAGTCACTTACTATGGATTTATTAATCTGTTAAATTGATAGTATCGTCACGAAATTTATCTTCTAAAATCATATTTTGTCGTTTAAAACGCGAATAATTACAGAAAATATAAAATACTATACATGTATACTTGACATTCTGTACTATACTTGTTCTGTACTGTACTTCTATACTATACTTGACTATTCTGAAGGGAAAAAAAGGTGCCAATAGTTCCAAATCCTTGTCCCAATACATGACCAGAACTTAATTTTTATGACAATCGGTACTCTTTCGTAATTATTTATGTCGATGACCTCAAAACTGCAAGCGCTTTAATAATAATGTGTAATAAAGCAGAGCTTTCGTTACACAATAAGTTAATTGGTTTCAGGGCATATGGAATATAGGTATGCAATTGGAAAGTCTTAACAGAAAACTCTCGATCTATCGACTATTAAAGAGAATAATCAAAAAATATGATTGGAAAATTTTCTAATAGTTAAAAGAAAGGGCAACATTTTCGAATGTTACAAATATAGAGTCCAACGATCATAATCGTGATTTTTTTTTTATATTAATATAAAGTAAAATTTACATATATATGGTTATGTACTGATATAGATGGGTAAATTTGTTTCATATAAATGAAATGAATATATCTTCAAAATGATTCATCAACTGATAAGTATGATAGCAATATGAAAGATCGTTCTCAAAAATTGTCTTGAATTAATATGTATATATATATATATATATATATATATATATATATATATATATATATATAAATAACATTTCGCCGGTATTTAGAAACTATCGGAAGGATGT